>OX579646.1:15430061-16030061 GCA_951230895.1 Carpatolechia fugitivella | reverse complement strand
TAACCTAACGTGCATTTTTTTCAGCCGGGAACTGTACTTACCTATTGACCAGATAATAATACCTAAATAATAATAATAAAAACTGATTTCATCTTGTGTATTGTTAAAAAATGTAATCTACCTTCGGTATCGGTTCAATTAAACGAGCTTGTCAGTGATTCATATCATAATCATAAGTTAATCAAACGTTCCTTGGGTATCCTTCAAATCGTCAGATAAATTCAGACATACCATATGTTCAGAGCGGCCCAGTGGCCAAGTTAAGAATGTTAGTTGCCTGCGTCTAGGACCAGTATGAATTTATCTCCATATAAGTCCCCAGAATGGATATCTAGTCTAACAAACTAAAAACAAACTTAGTTTTTATTTTTATCATGTGACATATGATCTGGTTGGGAAGTAGGTCAAATATTCGCAAACTGGTTTCAGTTTAAATATTTTATCCACCTACTAATAAAATATCTACCTGCCTACCTTATATAATATTGCATCGGCGTCGTCAGTAATCAGCTATTAAGAACGACAGAATAAAAAGTACAGCATATTTACAAACAAATAAATAAATATGTGGGGACATTTCACACACGGACATCTGAGCAGCATCCCAAACTAAGCAGAGCTTGTGTTTGTATATGTCGTTATCTTCAAAACAAAAAGATAATGCATAGGAACGATGTTTTCTTTCTCCTTGATAGCGTCGAATGAACGTACATAATTAATTCTAAATTCGAAAACACATAAGTTCGCGGTTTGGACCCGCGTCTTCCGGATGGAAGGCAGCGGCCCTAGCTACTATTCCAACGACACTCGTACTACTTAGTTAATCAAATCAAATCAAAATCAACGGCCCGTTACAGTCCACTGTTACACTATGAGCCTCCTCCACTTAAGTGGAGGGTTTTGCCATAATCTCCACGCTTGGCAGGCTGGTTGGAGATCGCAGATTAAAAGGTTACTGTATCAGAGAGCGCTGCTGCTCGTTCCCTGTTCAATGTGCAGTCCCTAAGTCGCCTCTTACGACACCCACGGGAAGAGTAGGGGTTGGTGACAAATGTATTCTACTCTGCCGTCACCACACGGCTAGTAACGCATCAATATTAGAATGGCAGACTGTCACGGATGTGGACATTCATTTCAATACACATTGCATTATGTAGTTAACAGTCAACGCGTGACTTCACACGACCATCTGATAATTTTCACTGTTTTTCCAACCAGTGGCAGTGAATAGATTTCCTTGATTCTTTATTTAGATAGATAGATAGATAGATAACTTATTTATTTGCCAACAAACAGTACACACAACAAAATTACATACAAAGAAGACAAACATACTTAAGACATACTTAAGCTTACCTACCACAGCGCGATGCATCTGTTTCCAAGTATCTGGCTACGAGTCCACTTTTTTCTTCTTTAAAATTATTCCGATAAATATTTTCTTGCTATATTGGTATAAAGCCCATGCATGTCTTTTTTCCAGCTGTCTAGAAACATTATCAAGATCCTGTTAAACCGTTGTTTAGCGAAAAGAAGACTTATTTTTTAGACACTTAAGGAATTTTTAATTCCTTTTTTTTTCAAAAATGTTTTTGTTGAAATAATTTTTATCGCACATTTGTCGTGTAGGTCTAAGTTCACAGCATTGTTGTCTACTAATGCTACTTAGTACTTAACCAATCGTACAAGCTATGTTGTTGACATGTTTCCAAACAAGCCTACAGGGAACTCATTGTCCAATTAGAACTTAACAAGCAATTATCCGACACAGTGGTGCAGCAAGGAAAGTGGTAATGTAGGCACGCGGCAACGAAAGTGCGCGGGTTTGACTCCGTGACGTGACCGCGCTTATGTGGTTGATTAACTCAAAATTGGAAAATTGGAAATCTGATGTAGGAATATTATGAACTAACTACCCCTTTAAGGATAATTTTGTTAATCAATTTTGTTATTCTTCTTCTTCTTGTAAGGTCGACAACCGACATCAAAAACCCTAGTGTCAGTGTTATAGAGCCACCAAAGGCCAGATAATAGCCGGGACCAACGGCTTAACGTGCCTTCCGAAGCACGGAATCATCTTTCTTTTCGGACAATCAGCTGATTCAGCCTGCAAAGTCCTAACCAAACTGGGGAAAGTCTCACAAAGAAATTTTTGCTTGACAGTGTCCCCACCGGGAATCGAACCCGGAACCTTCGTAATGAGCGGCGAAATCTCGACCACGGAGGCTGTGTTTAATGTAGTTTCACCAGTATACTTCATGTCATATTATGCCATTCACGTGTAGATGTTACCAGTTATTTTCCTTTATCATTAGCATTAGCGACTCTACTGAATTTGATGCAAATCTCTTTTAATCGTTATTTAAGGAAATATCTGTCAAAGTTTAGATTCTAAACGATAGTAAAAAATATATACTTAGACTAGCGGTCCGCCCGCGGCTACGCTCGCGTTATGTAAGATTTTCCGTGGGAATACAACTTTTCCCGGTGATAAGTATTCTATGTGTTAATCCAAGGTACAAACTATCTCTATTCCAAATTTCATCCAAATCCGTCCAGTAGTTTAGGCGTGAAAACAGAACAAACATCTAAACATCCAAATATATTTTCACATTTATAATATTAGTGTGATTGATTTTATTTTGAATGACGCAAGAAGTACATAAAATATCGAAAAAAAACTGTTAAAAGGATGCTACTGGAGTGAAGCTACGGGAAGAAAATATTTGTAATACTAATGATAGATGTAATACAAGCATGCAATATTATTAGGTATTCTGTGCTAATGATAATGTGAGAAATAATAGTTACTTTTCTTTCAAAACCGTCCGTAAAAAAATAAAACAAAAGATCGTACTGCATACAAATTACAGTTTTCTCTCACAAAAATAACTTTAGACATGCAATATTGTTACGAGGAGGTAAAGGTGAAATTAATTGTACAGTTGGTGTTAGATGACCAGGTCACGGCCAATCAATTTATGACGCAAAAGGTAGACAGTTTTTGACAAAGTTTCAGAGTGTGGCATACCACATGTAAAAGATAATAAATATTCTTGGACGCTGAAGGTCATCCGATTTCATTCACTTAATTTTTTAAAATAAGTTTTTTCATGTTCTTAGAAAAAGTTATATATTCCGATTCCGAATTTTAGTATACCTATATAAACTTTTTTTTTATTTATTCATATCGCCTATTTAAAATATCTACATAGGTATTAACTTTCCCCTAATCAAGATAACAATAAAACTAAATAATCCGTAGTTGACTTGTTGGACCAAAAGATTAATCGGTAAAATAATTTGTCAGTTTTAGATGTTAAATATTTGACTTTGACCCACAAAAATTGACGATGGTGAAAACCAGCAATCAAATTGAAATGTCTTTACTCGATGAGTTGAATCATCTTGTGGATAAATAAATAACAATAGGTGCTATGTCTATGTGCGCATGATCATATTGTCGTGTGGGCGGCACTTTGGCCGGGTCATGGCTAGAGATGCGTTTTGTTTAGATACTTAGAAATTTGGTTATGTTTTCTTAAATAATTGCTTTCTGTCCTTTTCGTTTCTCAGAAAATTGAAAGTGACTGATCAACATAATTGAAGAAAAGAGTCAACCGCACAGATCTTTTCGCTGACCCCACTATTTTTAAAATATTAAGTTTTATTTCTACAACTAACTTGATGATTAAATTTCCATTGGAAATTGGTGATCTTTTCTAAAAATAAATTACGTAGAATCTATGCACATGAGCTGATGCCTATGCATAATGAAATTATAAAAACAATTATTGCAGTTTGTTAAAACGAAACTAAAGTTTGCGAAAATAAATACATAATCATTAAGAGTTAGTAAAACAGACTGTAAACTTTCAAATTATTTTGTAATTAAAATACAGTAAGATTACTTTATTTAAAATTACATTGAACGTCACAATTGTTTAATATTTTGACTTGCCTAGTTAATTATTCTGTTAAAGAAATAAAAAATAATTTGCAATAACGATGCAAAGTATGATTTGCGAAGATGATGGCGAGACGATTAGAACGATTTGGGTTGGCATCTGGAAGCCCAAGATAGGGATGTCTTTGCTCAGCAGTGGGACACACTAGAGGCTACATAAAAATTATATATGATCTAAAAAAACCGAAGTCATTAGGTGTCTTACCCTTGCAAACATAGGTTTTCTAAAATTGCACACTCATACACAAAAAATATTTTAAACATCACTGGTAAAACGTCACGTCAACCTGCAGTTTTACCGAAAATTCCATGTCACGGCGTTCAGTGGGCGCCGCCGCCGCTGCCAGTCCATACATTAGCGCAAAATAGCGGCACACCCGACGCCGCCAACACGCGTGTTGCGCCCGCGCATCTACACGTCACACCGCGCAAACTTGCACCTTACCACGACAAGTCAAAGCTCAACGGTGACACGAGTATCGCGATCGAAATTCGAATTGTGCGTTTTCCGATTTAATTTTTCAGTGAAGTGAAATTTTTGCGTGAGACAAGAAAGGACGGTGAAGTGGTTTTACTGAAGTGCGTTTTTTTTTAAGTTTGAAATTGGAGGATAATTAATTTATCGGTAGGTACCATTTTTTTTTAAATTATTTATACACTCACCGGCACATCTAACCGCCCATCCTTGTATTTCGGGTTAATTTTAAACTACGCTTATTGTCATACATTACTATTGATTTATTAATAATTTTACGATAAATTAAACACACTTAAATAAACGTTAAATTAACCACTTTTTAACTAACATCAGCTGTAAATCACGAGTATTCCCTGAAATGAAGGGCGAGTAAAGGCCGCTCTATTTTTTTTAAAGGAAACTTATAAAACTAACTTGTGAGACTTTTGATGGACAATTTCAAGATAGAAGCTCATTTATTTTGTGTAAGCTACAGTAGCTTATCCCGTATTGTACC
Source organism: Carpatolechia fugitivella (assembly GCA_951230895.1). Taxonomy (NCBI): domain Eukaryota; kingdom Metazoa; phylum Arthropoda; class Insecta; order Lepidoptera; family Gelechiidae; genus Carpatolechia; species Carpatolechia fugitivella. The sequence continues at coordinate 16,025,120 of OX579646.1, read as the reverse complement.
CAAAGGATGTTTAGCGAGTTTCATGTTTGTACAAATAAAACTTTTTATATTTTTGCAAAATAACGTTTCTTTTCTCATTGATGAGTCAGAGTCGGTAACCAAATACGGAACTAACGACTAAAATTCAACAAAGTGTTGACCTCGGAAAATATATATCGTAGATCATCGACAAATTTATTAATTATGCAGATTTTATACAAAACGGCTCAAGTGCAAAATAATAATTTGAGTTTGCATCAAATCACAATAAAATCGAGTTTCCTTTTGTTCGTCATTTATGAAAAAAAAAATGTGTTAAATGGTGTTAAAAGTATTGTGTAAATAATACAAGCTAAATGATCACGAAATTCCTATTACAATATAAGCTGTGTATTATTACTTCATTACCACGCAAATATGATTTATAACACCATTAAACACCATTAAACTGAACAACTTTCCCCAAGAAACATGGGCTGGCAATTGGAAAAGAATATTGCTTCCCCCATAGTAAATCGATCAGCTGGCCGCGCGGTTTCGTATGAACGGGCCATTTATTTTTGTCGTTTTACAGCCCATGTTCCTTTGGGAAAGTTGTTCAGTTTAATGGACTGAACACTCCATATAACGAAAAACAACCAGTTAAATTTCACGGTGTATATTATTTAATTATACGTAAGATAAAGATACATAATTAAGCTATTTACTGTATGGCATACGTATCGGAAATAAAGTAGGTATATTATTATTTCATCTCTCAATGCTCTGAAAGTACTCCAATAATGACCCCAAAGAAAGGATGTAAGTAACATTGGAATTTAACCTTTCTTTTTACTATTTGCATAGAAAGTTGGACACAGTTATTGGCAAAGAAAGAGACGTATACATACAGCCTAGACAATTCCACAATTAATATAATTACGACAAAAAATACAAAAAAAATACTTGAATATACTTTATTTAAGTAAGATGAATACGAAATTCGCATTTTACCTAAAAATATCAATAAAAATTATATTATCAATAAAAATTATATTCCAGATAAGTAGTAAATTTGGCAAAAATTACACGAACGCGAAACTTTAAAAAAAGGCGGCAAAAAATGTTGGTGAAAAAATTATTGTTGTCTGTGGTTTGTAATCAATGTTTTGATAAATTATTTTGTAATTAATGTTTATTTTAACCATGAAATAGTAAAAATAAGTTGGTTTAGGCTTGTGCGCGAATTTCTAAAATCCAACTGAAATATTACCAGTTTGTGTGTCAAATAGGGTGCGGCGCACTAATATGGCGCGTTGGTATGTAGCATATAGATATTTTTTACAAACTGTTTTGTTTAAGTATTTTCCTCGCAATCTAGGTGAAAAGCAGAGTGTTCACCACGTGGGAAAGATCAATTCCACCCTCACACTATAAACGCCCTCGCTACGCTCGTGCGCCAAAATACTTCGGGTGTAATTAATCGCTTTCACCCCTTGGTTAATCTTTTATCAATTTCCGCTGTGGATTCCGAATACTTATACATTTTTTTTTAAATTAAATTCTGCCTACTAAATACCTTATTAATAAAACACTATATTATATATATTTAAAAGCACAAAATTAAAATATAAAATAGCCAAGGTTACGCTTTTAAAATAAAATTATTGGTTACTAGCGATCTGCCCGCGGCTACGTTCGCGTTATGTAAGATTTTCCCGAGGGAATAAGACTTTTTTCCGTAAAAAGTATCTTATTTGTCAATCCAGGGTACAAATTATCTCCATTCCACATCCAAAACCGTTCATAAGGCGTGAACGCGGAACAAACATCCGAATATATTTTCACATTTATAGTTATGGTTTGTGTGTGATGTGATGACAACTACGTAATATTTTAACTATAAAACAAAGCAATACAGATATTTAAAAGCACTAAATTAAAATATAAAATAGCCAAGGTTACGCTTTTAAAATAAAATTATTGGTTATTTATTATGCATGCTGTGTCATTTTTGGATTCTAAAATACACTAACATCTTATAAATTCGATAAGTAGTCTGATCTCGTATTTAATAAGCTGTGACCCGTCACCGCAACATATCAAGAAAAACTACTTTATGAATTGTGCAAAACTTAATTTAGCATTTCCGGTCTGTCGAGAACTGAACGCTGTGTGAACCATACGTTCGCCATTGGTAAAAAATATCGAAATAGAAGACATAGTTTAAAACACTCTAAACTATTTATAAATTGAAAATATGTAATACTGGCGGTCCGCCCGTGGCTACGCTCGCGTTGTGTAAGATTCTCCCGTGGGAATAAAATGTTTTTCCCTAAAAAGTATCCTATGTGTTATTCCAGGTTACAAACTATCTACAATCCATCCAAATCCATTGAGTACTTTAAAGTAAGCGTGAAAGCGAAACAAATATCCAAACATCCAAATATATTTTCACATTTATAATATTAGTGTGATTAACAAAACCGACTCGCTGTTTTTAGCCGGAAAACGCACTTAAATGCGAAATAAGAAAAAACATATAGACCGATCAATCAATTTTATGACAATAATTGTGTGAATTATTGCCAAGGTGGTTTGCGTGTCTTGACAGTAACATTAAATGGCTATCAAACCAATCCTCTTCTTTCTATGTTAGAAGCAAGGTTTGACTACCTGTGTCAGAAATAAATGTAGTATACCCTCAGAACAAGGACTAAAGTGTAGCAGTACTGCTATCCTACCTTCTTCTGCTATTTTGTTTCTGGCAATTCAGTACTTTTAAGTACTGGCAGTCTCATCGTTCATTTTCAATTTATTTTAAAATTTCGAATCCATCCGTTTCAGTTTTGTCATTTTCATCAAAATTTATTCATTCCACCTCAAGTTGTCAGACTGTGACGATCTTATTAATCGTATTTTATATAGATTTTATTTTATAGTAAGCTTTTTAAGTGTTACGTTAATTTCTTATGCTAATAAACCGTGTATGCAACTATCTGGACTGAATCCTGTTTTCTTCTGCCACGCTCTAAAACTACATCTTCTACCTCATCTTCACCACCTTCAAACTACTATCTATCATCGTTTGGCCAGCAGTCCTGTCGTGGCAGCTGCTGGGCTACAAAAGTAACCGACTATTCCATAGATAAAGCTGATCCGACGAAGCTTTTTAGGTAGGGTCATGTGATTAGCCTGCGCAAAAACCAGGGATAGTCCCACAGAGTCTCCCTACCAGGATTCGAGCGAGATGCAACATGTGGCGTGCTCCAACACCGCTTCCGGATCCCTTTGTCCCGCTGTACCGGCTGGACATAGATTACCATGGCCGATCTGGAAGTCTTTAAATCGACTTCGGGCTCTGGTCGGTCGGAGCATGGAAAATATGTTCAGGTGGGGATTCTCGGAAAACCTAAACATAGACTGTGTGTGTGGAGCGGTGCAGTCCATGACTCATTTAGTGTCCTGTCCTGCCTGTCCTGTCACCTGTTCGCAGCAGGACTTAATGGACGCCACAAATAGCGCAATCGAAGTGGCTAAGTTCTGGGCCAGAAAGATTTAATTTGTCATCGACACACAAAGAAGAAGAAGAAAGATTCGAACTGGTACCTTTGTAATTAGAACATAACGCTCTACCTACCTTTTAGACACGGAGGCTGTGTAGAGAGCAAAAAGCCGATAAGAATAAGTCGTTACATACTACACAACACTTTCTAACCACAATCAAGAAACAATCTGCTCCTATAAAAACGTAGTTCAATCCCCCTCAACCAACTACTTATTCTATAATCAGTAATCATCGCTATACAATTTCCAATTTACTTAAGAAACTTGAAACAATAGACAGGAAGCGAAACAAGAAACTTGACTTTGCTCTTTAGTTAGGAAAAGGGATTTTGGGAAGGATTTTTTGATAGGCAGAAAATAAAGAGCGTTGGTAGGTAGTGTTGTGATAAACCCGCTGCCTTCCGTTCGGGAGGTGTCGCCGTTTCTAGCCCCACCACGTAATAATGAGTTTTCAAATAATTTTTATTCAGTTTTTCTCTTACAATTAAATAAATAATAATCGTGAGTTTCCTCACAAATTATACACCTGCAAAGAATTTCAAAAAATATGTGCTCTGTACCAGCTTGAACTTTTATTCAAGGTAGGCTCGAACCCCTCAGTGGGGACGCATGTAAGTCGACAACACCAAGATCCCTACAGTATTTCAGTTAAAAAGGTCTTTTTGTTAGAGTGAAACAGTGGTTAAATCTTCTATTCTAATTTGAATTATAAAGTAAATGTCCCCACATATTTATTTATTTTTTATTTTTTAAATCGATCGCTGAGTAAATAATGTACTAATTATACAGGTTACGTAACCATCGGTTAAATAACACAAGTAAACATTACCAAACTAGTGATTAACCGCGTTCTATTCAGACATCAAACCATTTGTAATGTTTAATTGTCCCATGATATTACTTAACCGGTCCTAATTGAATAAAAGCTTTATTTAAACCGACGACACGAAATAAAGTTGTTTAACTTAAGAGAAAAAATTAGAATGCGCACGTCATATTTGCGTCGGCTCCGCAGCTTGGTTGGTAGTATTCTTACCTGTGAAGCTCAGGGTCGTTAGTTCTAATCCCACCCAGAGCAAACATTTGTGTAATGATTGTTGCCTATATAAGTAATACTGTCATACTTACTATGTATATGTCACCGTAAGATTGTGAACGCCGTTAGTTTATAATCTTACTCGCGATATTATAAACTTTCGGAAAATTGTGAACTGAAACCAACCATTTACAATTTAACGTATTATTTCTCGTTAGATTATAATCTTACGATGCCAGACCGTCAAATTGTGAACTGATTAAAAATTGGCATGCGACGGAACGCACCTTGCAAGCTGATTGGTTAAACGTATGACGTGTCCACTGTCCAGCGCGGCTATTCTTGGCTGTCATTCCGTAGGTAGCTACTGCCAAAACCGACCAATCAGGAACACGGTTCACAATTTTACGGGTGAAGATCGTAAGATTATAAACTAACGAGAAATAATACGTTAAATTGTAAATGGTTGGTTACAGTTCACAATTTTCCGTGAGTTTATAATATCGCGAGTAAGATTACAAACTAACGGCGTTCACAATCTTACGGTGACATATAAATACGTATTGAGCGTCGGTGATCTAGTGGCTAGGGCCGCTGCCTCCCGTCCGGGAGAAGCGGGTTCGATCCCCACCACGTACTAAGTGTTTTCGAATTTCGAATTCATATCTGTTTTTACAAAAGTGGTAATATGGCGGACGCGTACTTGATTTCCACTTTAAGGCTCTTTATATAAAGTCTGTCAGTCAATTAACCAACTTGTTACTATAAATTGTTCCAACTTCCGGCCCAATTCGACTTTCATTTAACTATCTATCAATTCTAATTGCACATAACACCCTGCTATCATCTAGACGAAACATCAATCAGACGGTGGAAGATACTCTATTGTGCATAAATTCACTTTCAAATTCCTTCGGTAAAGAACATCTGTAGTGCGAATAGCTTCACTTGTCGGATAATCATCAGCTATGCGTAGTTACTGCATGATACGCTTCTATACAGGGTGTCTCATCATGCTTAAATAATGAATAAATGGTTTGTATTGACTTTGTGCAGAGTAGATAGTTTTGATTGAGGTAAACTAGAAAAAAATCGTGTTTGTCTTGATCTAAGGAGCTGCTGATAATTATGATTAATCAAAGTATTCTAAAAATTAATATTTTCAATAGCTTGATTTTAATAAAAAGCAAGAAAAAGGTTCGGCATTGTTAGACATTCACAGATATTAAACTCACTAATGAATTAGGTTATTAAAGATATATTAATTATCATATATAAATACTAATAAAGGGAAAGGTAGAAGGTTCAAAGAATTTCGATGCAAACATTTATATCGTATTGGTATCGACTGACTTGAGTGAGTTTTCAAACCGATGACTTCACTTTATAAAATTCGACGTCTTAATTTTACAGTACAAAGAAAAAATAGAAAGCCAAAAATATTTGTAATACCCTGTGTAGTTAGTTATATTACAATCTGAATCGCGTGCCAGAGATTAATAAATTCGTAAATAATACTGGGTATGATAGTGAATGGAGAAATACTGTTATGTAATAAGGTGATAAATGATAGTTTACTACAATTTCCACACAAAAATGTTACAAAATTTTATTTTAAACTGATTCGTTTTGATAACCATTAGCCCACTAGAGTAGACAGATCGACCGCTAATTGACAATACTGTAGTCAATAGATCAACGACTTTCAGAAAAAAAAACTTTACTAAAGTAGGATTTTTAATTGAACGGAGTAATTTGACATTAGACAGAAAAATAATGTTGCCAGCTCCATAATCTTAGTGATGTTTTCAGTTCAATTCTAACTCAAGTGAGTTGAATCATTCACACTATTAAATATAAAAAAATGCTTGTTACCCCAGCCTATAAACACCTTTGTAAATATTTTTTTAGATGAATAAATGACTTCTATCTATCTATTTAGCTTTACAAATAAAAAAATGTTTTATCTCCACACCACAAAACTAAGTATGTACATTTCAGCACAGGAGATACAATTTTTGTGGAGGGCTGTTGCCTAAACTAAGTTAAAACCTGTGTTATAGGACATTAGTCCTTCCCCCAGGAGTCCACGTTACTTAGTGACCATATCACCAGGGAGCCGTTTCATGAAGCTACAAGTTACAAATTACAAGTACAATTTGATGTACATTGCGTAGACAATGAGGTAAAACGATAAGGGCTTCCAGTTTTGGCGAATTGGCTACGCAATGAATATCAAATTGTAACTTGTTACTAGTAAATTGTTGCTTCGTGAAACGTGGCCCAGATGAGTGATTGAATCATATCTTTTTAGCACAACACTATATTTTTTTCTCAAAAAAGCGGCAACCCACCATATGTCAGATTACTCCGTTCAATTAAAAATCCTACTTTATTTAGCAAATTATCAAACATTCTAGTTGTTCCTACGCGAACTTACCAGAGGCCACGAGGCACTATAAAGATATTTCTTATTATTATACTTTCTTAAAAAAAACGGACATCGGACTTGTCATGATCCTACCCTCCCCCCCTCCCTCCTACTTCCCTTCCCTCCTCCTATCCTTTCCTAGTAGTAATTAGAATTTTAAATTAAAATTTAATGAGTTCTTTTTGTGCCAAATTACGATTTGGCTATTTTGCCTGCCTAACTAAATTGCTTACAAAAAAGAGGTATCTACCTTATGTATATTTAAAAGACACTGGTTATGATTCCCTAATCGTCTCCTTAAAAAAATCTATGACAATTAATATACTAAATGATATTGCTTGATTATGTGAAAAGTTTGTAATAAATGACTTGTTACCATTTTAATTAGACTGGTAAGTACAAGTAGTTACTGAACAAACGACGTACAAACTGATGGTTTAACTCATTATTAACGATATCGTAGTTAACTCCATCGATTATGTAAGGAAATTGAGTCAATTGATCATTCCATTATGTACAGAGAGAGTGTTTTCAAATGAGTGAGTGTAAAAAGTTCTACTTCAATTTAACCGGATAATATTTTATTTTTTACCTTTTAATTTTACATTATCTACTTATTTTTATTATTAATATGAGGGTTTGTTGGGAAAAACAATAATCAATATTTCTTTATAAAAAAAATATCTTTTATTTGTTTTTCTTTATGAAACTCATTTGTCCATAAATTCTTATTGGATGTTTCAAATCTAACACGTTATCGGAATTATTTTCAGAAGACCTTATATAAATAACTACCTATTTAGAGACTTACACTATATTATAATCATTATCAATTCAAACGTAATGATATTGTGTAACCACTTTTACTCATATCAAAACTGCTCTAGGGACAAAGCAACTTCGTAAAATGACCATTATTATACAGTCCAAATAAATACTAGTAAATAATAATAAATACTAGTTTAATATTAGTTTTTCTTGGCAATTTGTCGTCCTTAGACACTCAAATATAAGTTTTTTGTTTATCACACACACACACACACACATACATACTTTCACATCTTTTTTTCCTAACCATGTTACTTCAGTCTTTGTTATACCTTAACATACCTAAATATATTTAACTACTTACTTTCTCACAAGTACCTTTTGCCTAGTTTTGTATGTCTTGAAATAGGTAACCTATTACATTTCCGAAAAATTGATATCCGTAAACGATTCGTACTTTTGCAATTTCTATATGTATGACTTGACATATTGTTAAATCACCGCAATATCACTTTACAGAATTATTATTTCTCCACACAACGTTATTCCGTTTTACGATTAACCTTTTTTACTTATTACCTTAAATTCACTTTTAAACGCCAGACAATTTATTTGACATATGTTTGACATTCCGAAGTATCATTTTTCCGAAAACTTATTTGTCAGCTATATTAAACTACCTAATTACTTAAAAAAGGTAACATTTCATAACTCCGAATATTTTTTACCCGAATTTTAATAGGCCGAAAACGTTTCACAGAAGTTTTAGCTCCCATTTGTATTATTTTCTAGAACATCATAATCCTATAAATACAGTAACCAGAAGTATCATTTCCCAGAATAACTATAACCATAATATTCTTAAAACAACATTTTTTTGTTTGCTAGCTGTATCATTCCATATATTTTCATTTCCATAAATTTTAATAACCGAAGTTACTATTTCCATAAGTTTACATGTCAAAATCATGTTTTCATGTCATTAACTAATGCTCAAAATCAGGGCGGGTGCGAGCGTAGCGAGCACGGGAGTTCGGGGCACCCCAACTTTAGGTTAGAACTCGGGGTTAGGTTGTCTTGTGACCACCCATGCCTGCTTGCAAGCATGCAATATTACTAGGTATTTCTAGTTATAACAAAGGCATTTAGTAAAACTAGTTCTAACTAGGGAAAACGCGTTCTATTCAAAAACTGGTTTTAACTGTAACATAATGCATCCCTGAATGCTTGCATGCTTGCTTGCTTGCCTGCTTGCCTGCATGCATGCTTGAGTAAAATAATTATGTGGAATTCTGAATTATCTGGAAAAGTTTCTTCGGAGATCCATCTTTGTGGTAAATCAAAACAAAGGTCAATTAATTAAAAAATGAAACAAACATCTGGGAAATAATAATATGGGAAAAATAATTTCGGTAAATAATTAATTGGGAAGGTGAAAAAAATGCAAATAGTTTTCGGTATAATAATAATCGGTTTTAAAAAATACGGACAAAAGATAGGTAACCATTATATCATTATATTACTCGAAAAGCATAAAACGGAGAAAAGAAAATCCGCCTTGTAATATATATGTAAATCGAAGTATCGGACAAGTAATAAAATGTTTAATGTTATGACGGATTTTCGGTATACCGGTAAATAGTTTAGCGGAAATTTGAAACAACGGTGAACAAGTAAAAAGGTCAATCAAAACGCGGAAAGTTAATACAAATATAAACATAATTTAGGATTATAAAAAAAGTCTAACTAAAAAATGAGAAAATGATAGCGAAAAAACAATATTCGGAACAAAAAAATCGGAAATACAATAGGTAACCCTTGAAATATCATATAATTTTAAGGTCATAGTGAAGTAGCTTAAATAAATCTTTATTATTATTAATTCAACAACAGTTTTTTTATTTGGTTATTAATTTTTGTAAGACTTTATGTGGCTAAACCTCGGCTACTCAAATGTATGCGTTTGAAATGTTTGCAAAAGGCGAGCCTGAGACGTGCTATTTGTGAAGAGAGGTAGAGAGGTAAAGTAGCGTACCTTGAGAACGGCAGTTTTATTACCAGTTCAAAATTTCTAGAAAATCTTACATCTTAAAGTTTCAAGTAAATAACGTTTCGTAAAATGAATATATGAGAGCAGTGTGCGATTGTTGTTTTTTGTGTCGCTGGAATAATATTCCGTACCTAAGAAGTGAGCAGAGCAGCAGATAGTACAGAGGATATAGGATATAGTCAGGCCAGGCCACTTGAAACGGTTTGATTTTATTTTTATTTTTATATGAAATTTTGTTTATCGAACAGCAGACGATTCGTGAAGAAAAAACAGAATCGGTTGAAAAACTAATTTACAGTCAATTTTAAAGATAGAGCAAAAATTCTTTTAGTGTTCGATAGCAGAAACTAAGAAGTTTGGATTTATAAAATAAAAAAAAGTAGTCCGAGCCCCTATTACCAGAGAAAACTTAATCCGTTTCAAGCAGCCTGGCCTGACTATATCCTTTGTCCTCTGTATTATCTTGTAGCTTGTAGTACCTCTTGAAATCGCAAGTAGCACAGTGGGTCTCCTAAAATTCTAGGTCGATTACAAAAGTCCCCAATCCGTTTATGTTCTTAAAATAAATTAAAATTCACATTGCCACTTTTGTACTCAACCTCAACTGCTTCGTCTAGAAAATGTTAAATCAATACTTACCGTGTTTGTTTAGCTTCGTATTCGCTAACTCAAGTAGTTAAAACAGACTATCTGTTTATTTAACACTGTTAACTATGATCACTTACAGATTTATGTCACCAATAATTGACGTTGTTATTTGTGATGCGATTTCTCAGAAATCTATTTTGGCAAATATACTCTAACACCTCTACTAAGAGTCACGGTGGTGAAGTGGTTAGGGCCGCTGCCTCCCGTCCGGTAGACCGCCTGTGTTTCGAATTCATTACGTACCTTTATTCGTCGCTATTACAGTGAAGGAAACCATCTCGTGAGGAAGCACAGTCTTGCGAAGAAATTCAAAGGTTGTGTGTGAAGCGACCATCCCACACTGAGCCAGTTACTAAGCTTTATCGCCATATGCATAAAAAATATTGTTTTTTCCATAGTTCGTCCGAAAGTATACAAAAATTGAATACTGGCAGTCAAAACAGAATCGAAAAACAAACTAGGTCCCTCTTACAAAAACAAAATTATCTATGGCAGATGTATGACGTCATATGACACATCTAACCATCAACTTTGAAGTTTTTTACTCGTAAGAGTAATAAATTTGTTTACGAGCAAGATATTTGAAAAAATATTTTTTGTGTGTAAACACATAAAAACACACGGATAAATCTGGAGCTTGAAATATTTCGATTAATGAATAAAAAAAATGTGCATATTCCTAATTCAGAGTAGGCAAGTCGTACGTGTATGAGCTGTTCATGATTGGTCTGGTGTTATTTTGAGTAGGGGCACCTCTAACTATATTATTACAAGTTTATTTCCACCTATCTGTTCATGTCGTAGTCACATAACATCTCACTTACTAATTACAATCATTATCATGTTGAGGTTTTAAGTTGTGTTTGAATAATGACACATACTTAGCTATTTCACTTTCGCTATCAGAGAAAGCAAGTTTATTGTTAGGAAAAATAATATATGATTAGTGGTCTATAACTTTCTTAAATATTTTATGATATATTAGGTGAGTTTGTAAGACATTGATGTCAGAGGTCTTGAGTAAAAGTAGGAGCTGGTCTAACCAGCTGCGGGTCTGGGAATATGATCATAGAGAGTTTGAGGTCGAGAAGAGAGCTAGGCATCTCTAAGCACTTACACGAGTACTAGGTGCGGAATAGAATCTGCTTGTATAAATAAGTTAATTAAAAAAATTAAGGTATTAAATATATATATAATATAATTAGTAAGAGAAAGATAAAAGGGGAGGTCTTTGCCCAGCAGTGGGACAGCTCAGGCTAGGAGAAAAAAAAAACAAAAAAAAAACACATTTTTAGAGCTTATCTCAAAATTAAGGTAGGTCATAGCGGGACGGACTAAAGCTAGAAGGACTAACCCTAAAATATGACAATAGATACTTACATAACTGAAAATGAATGAATACCTCATGAATCTTTTTACCATTTTTAGTGGACTATGCATGTTACTGAATGCAAGCAGCGCAGGACCGGTCATTGTGGAGATCCTTGAGGTAGGCCTTTGTCCAGCAGTGGACGTTTAGAATGAGATAATGATGAATTTCTCTACCTTTTATAGATAGTATTAAGTGCCATTAATAATTAATTAACTTCCTCAATTTGATAAATCTCGAAAACATGAAAACATCTCGCACGACATTGGCCTAATTTTCACTTCGATTATGTTAATGCCAAAATTCAAATTTCGAAGGTGAAACGCATTGTCAGACTTGTCTGCCAATCCCAAACTAGTATTCACGCCCGAGTGTGGCGAAGATGGCCGAACAAGTCCGAGTGGAATGCAGGTTGCAGGGTTGTCAATTGTGTATTGTGAATGGCTCTAAAAGTATGTACTAAATAGAATTTGTTCAAATGAGATTAGAGCAAGTTTTGAGCTGATGATGCATTTCCTTCGAGTAGTCACTTTAACTTCAAATCACTCACTTCACAATCACAATCAATCACTTCCAGCAGTGGACTGCAATAGGCTGATTGATTGATTAAGTCACTTTAATGTGTAACTCTAGCATCTTCGATTTTGTGAGACTTATCAGTCACATATCAGTATTCAATGAGCATATAATGCTAAAGCAACGTTTATTAAAATAATCACTAAATGTATGTTGCATTTAATTATTATGCGTTAAAAACATAGTAAAACAACTTACGATTTTTTAAATACTTTTTGACAACCCTGAATGCAACTGCAGATGCGCTGCTCTTGCGCAACTGACGATCGAAAGTGACCAACGGGATACGATCATACTCATAATAAGTGGATGTACGGTTTTGTAACGTCAACAAAAAGCTTTGGCATTGAATATAAACGATCAAAAATATTGGTAGATAAATTTTGTTGATTGATTATATTATTGCAAGTTAACATAATAAAAATAAAGCGTCAATAACTTAATGTAGATTATTTAAAAGAAAATAAATAGATGTGTGCAAATATGTCTCAAGATACTGTAATGAACATAATATTGTTCTTATTTTTTTTTATACTCGTGTGTAAGTTACAGCGTGTAAGCGCAGTGTCAAAATGTTATCAATAGATTTTATCATAATTTAGTTGTTTTGTTTGTATCTCTAGACAAAACTCACAAGTAATGAAAGCATTCTATAGTATTTACATCAACATCAACGGCCCGTTACAGTCCACTGCTGGACTATGAGCCTCCTCTACTTAAGTGGAAGGTTTTACCATGGCAGGTTTTAGCAGGCGGGTGTATCAGAGAGCGCTGCTGCCCGTACCTTGTTCAATTTGTAGTCCCTAAGTCGCCTCTTACGACACCCACGGGAAGAGTAGGGGTTGGTAACAAATGTATTCTACTCTGCCGTCACCACACGGAAAATATATGATATAGTATTTAAATAAACTTAAAAAATAATAAGCAATTTATAATAGTTGAGCTCTACGCAAACATAATATTCTTACTTATCCACGAAATATTGAACTTTGCAAGCCTTGTCTTTTGAGTTCAGAAAAAATATATAACATCTAAACAGTTTTTTGCATATTTCCATAGTATACTTTTGACAGCCCGCTTTATTGTGTTTTTTCGCTGACCATACAAAATGGGAGATAACGAAATGGCTGTTTGCAAGATAGCAGCAATTTATTTGCCATATGTGCACGCATTACTGACGTGTTGAAAGCGAAACTTACCTCACTGTTATAGCACTTATAGTTGCAATAGAGTACTATCGATACCAAAACACCTGGATATTGGTTGGATATCGGCGTAATTGACCATCATCGTTCAATCGAAATCGTACGATAGCTCAATCGAGGCCTGAACTTTACTGTTTTATAAATTTACTGTTATTGATTCTATGATGGGGTTTCGACACCTCGCAAATTGTAGTTTGATATTAAATTGAAGACATGATTCTGACTTTAAGCGATTTATTAGTATTAACTGGGGTTAGGGTTTATAGGGTCGAGTTTTACTTAAAATGTGAATTATACGAATGTGTTATTATAATGATGGTGTTATTGATAGTTTTATTCGTTCATTCAATTCTTTAAGTTAAGGAATGAGTGGCCAGTTCAAAAAGAAGAGCAAAATATGAATAAATATTTTCAATTGAAAGACACTTTTCCCTCTTTTTTATTTATTTAATTGATAAATATCTGCGCTGATTCTTAAACAAAGTAAACAATGAAAAAATAAATGATGCGGTCAAACTTAGAGTCTGGATTTTGGATACAGATGACACCGGAAGATGATTCAGTGGGTTGATCTGGATTGAAAATTATGATGATGGTGGTAATGAAATTATAAAACCCCTTTCTTTTTTATCTAATTATAATATTTGTCTCAACAATTCATAAAATTAAATGTGTCAATTCTCAATTCAAGGTAGTCACTTGCCAATTATTTCAGTAATAAGTAGTATCGATTATCGATCCAAGGTACTTGCTATTGCAATAATTAGCGGCTTCAATACTTGTGTTTTTCATCAAAAGCTGCACCCACTAGCTGTCACTGCGCACGGTGGTGACATTGATGTCAGTTGAGTGTTGCCTAACTGCAAATGTACTCACTAATTCAATGTCGAATCACCTAAGTCCGGTTTGTATTTAATACAGCGAGGATTTGGTGTAAAACGTCATTTCAAGATACACATAGTCAATTATTGAACTATGCAAGGTGTCACAAGGTAAATCATTCTAAGGAAATCGTAACCCAAAAAAAGTTCAGAAATGCTAAAGCAACTAAAGAAATTAAATTTCTATTATTTTCGAGAGCCACTGAAATAGAAAATCTGGAAATTAATTCCGTTGGTTTATCAGAATCGTGGGGAGACTTGACTTGACACTTACATTATGTATTTAGTAATTTATTAAAAGGTAATCTTTTTTTTTTTTAAAAAAAACGGTCTTCTTCTTCATTGTGGGTTGCAAGGTTGACCTAGTTGACCCTCAGAAGAAAAAAAAGACGATCGCTTCGCTCCCTCGCACGTCAGAAATCTTTGAGTTGACCCAAAGTTTTTTGGCGCGCGTCGCCTAGGGAGCGAAGCGATCGTCTTTTGTTACTCTGAGGATCAACCTCACAAACCCTTGTGTGAGTATTAGAGAGCTGCCAGAGGCTATTGACATTTCAGACTTTTCGACACAGCAAAGAAGAAAACCTATTTTCTGATATCTATTTGGATGAAAATCTATTTGCATGAGATTTGCATTAATAAAATAAGTTTTTTAATAATCCAAAAGACCTACTTGTATGTCGATACATCAATTCTGTTATTCTGACTTTCAAAAGCGTTACAGAAAATATTATGATACTGACTGCAAAAGATAGTTGTACTCTTCTGAGATAATGAGGCAACCCGTAGATAGCTTACTTTGTAATTATGAAGACTATTAAGCGTATGAAGCAAGAATTCACTAGCAATTTAAGGCATTTTAGGACAAGCTATGTACTTAATTGCTAAACACCTTCGATTTACAACTCAGTTTCATACTTAGCCTGATAGAACCTGATGCAAGGATTTAGTACCCACTTCATTAACCTACTACCAGTGGCATTCTTCAAGATGACGAAATTACTGGCAGAAGGAAGATGAGCCTTGTAACGTCCTCGATACTTGCGTATAAAAAAGCCTCGTTTCCTTTGACTGTGATGCAATTTAGGCGTTAATGTATCACCAGCTTAAAAGAACCAAGCTGAAGACTAAATTGTTCTACAGAAGTGGTCTTTTCTAAATTGGTTTGCTAATTAAATTCAAGTCAGGAGTCAGGATGCAGTATCGACGCTTGAATATTA
Source organism: Carpatolechia fugitivella (assembly GCA_951230895.1). NCBI lineage: Eukaryota > Metazoa > Arthropoda > Insecta > Lepidoptera > Gelechiidae > Carpatolechia > Carpatolechia fugitivella. Next base: position 16,009,414 of record OX579646.1, on the reverse strand, counting down.
AATACGACACAGTAAAATGGCCTTTATAGCTGTAACGCTTACTGTATGACCAATGATCTATATTGGATCTTGTCTTTCGTCATAGAGGTGAGCAGGATAGAACTATTGAGTGCTGTAGGGCAGATCAAAGGTGGCGAGCACGTAGCTTCTGAGTATAATATTGTATCGAAGTCAATTGTCTGTTCCAGTACAGTTATTTGACGTCTTGGTATTTAGTAGCTTCAATGAACTTTGCTATGAGGGCATTAGAATGTGGTTGGAAGTAGTGTTGCCGCTCGATAGTCTAATATCGATAGCCTATCGATAGTGTAAAAACGATAGTATCGATAGTTCTTTTAGTGCAACACTATTGATAAGCAGCAATATTATCGATAGTATTGATTGTTAAAAAAAAACGATCGATACTATCGATAGTATTGGTCCTCAATATTGCATTAACTATCGATACTATTGCTGCTTATCAATAGTATTGCACTAAAAGAACTATCGAAAGGCCTATCAATTGGGTACATGTTTTTGGCGTTCAACTATCGATAGCAAAACTATCGAGTTTTCGGCAACACTATGGAAGGGTTAGAGCGTGGTTCAGTGGGAACCTGGTTATTGTCACGTCACGAAGTTTACTGTGATATTTAGTAGAATAAATGTTAGAATAGATCAAAAGAAACAAATATGCTGTCGTTCGTAATGCAAATGTAAATAAAATTATTATAAATATCTGGGACATTGATATACTAGGTAAAAAGGCGTAGATAAGTCGTACGCGGCGTCCCTTCTGTGATCGAAGTACGCGGCACACCAAAAATTGGCTAATTAGCCAACCTGAACTTAGTCACGCGTCGCTTTGTCTCTTTTTCGCACTTATGCTTAGACTTGCCGTCCTTGTGTAAGTTTTGTGCCAACACCGTTTGCCTTGTAAGTGACCTATCTACGCCTTTTTACTTATAATATCATTGATCTGGGTACATTTCTTACACACGGCCATCTGATCGCAAACTAAACAAAGCCTGTAATGGGTATCAGATAGAACATTATATAAAAAACTAAACATTACTTAAACTTTAACGTGTTGAACTTCTTTGTATTTTTCATCTTCTTTCGTGACCGGCTGGGCATATTTAAAAGTTTTTAAGTAGATAACTGAACGATGAAAAATGTAATGTAACCTAATTATTAGGCGTCGATTATCACTGCCACAATAAATAAACAGAAACCACAAGCGAAGATAAGTGAGTGTTTTTCATCTCTTATAAGGCCCCGGCCTCGATGTTAGCGGTGGGAGGAGCGGGGCGGTGAGCGGCGAGAAATGTGTCAAATTGCATACATTTTCACTGGGGTGGCCTCGATGGCAGCGGCGCGGTGAGCGGAGCGGCAGCGGTGGAAGAGCGGTGACTGACAGCCACCTGTCACCGCGCCGCCGCTCACCACCCCGCTCGCCGCCCCGCTCACCGCGCCGCCGCTTACATCGAAGCCGGGGCCTGAGAGGTTTTTAGGATTCTTTACAGACATAAAATATCAGTTCCATCAAGCACGGATTGAACTTGAAACCTCTAATTGAGCTTTCTTGAATTAGGTCTGTCAACTATGGTAGATTTCGTGTTGTTGCTAACAAGTTATTTTCCCAATATGGATAAATTATGTTTTATTAATTTGATTATCCTATTGATCCTCTGATAAAGTCAATAATTAATTAATTACACTAAACAATAATAGTTTCATGCAAGATTTGTAATCATCATTACCGACTTTAATAGATGTAATAAAAAAAGAAATTCTCGAATAATATTCAATAATATTTTAACAGAATCTATATAATTTAATAAAGTAGAATAAGCAGAACTAGTTTTACAATTTTAAGTTTATTTTTTAAGTAAAGTGAAAATATTCTTTTAAAATTTAGTTTTGTATTGTAAAGTTGGTTTGTGTAACCAAAAAAAACTGTATACGTATCAAACTAAATATTTGGTTAACCGGTCTTTGCTTGCACTTCTCAAGGCTAAGATTCACTTCTAGCGTGACTCAAAGTAAAATAACATTATTATATCAATCAAAAAAATTCCGAATTACACCACAATTGCTTAAAAACTGTGGGTATGTACGTCTTTAGCAATTTTGCAAATAAGTAAGTACAATGAGTAAGAGAAGTGTTGCAACTGAAAGTGGACAAGTTTCTGAATCATTGGTCAGATGTTTCGCTTTTATCACGACGTTGATCCAGCCAGTTTGATTAAAGGCATTGCAGTTACATTGTTCTAGAAAATCAGTGAATTGTTAGGTTAGGTTGCCTATTATAAATTATTTTAGAAAGAGCAGTGGGTGACGCGAGCTAGGGAACATGCATAAAAAATATTAGATTTCTTCATAGTTCATCTGAAAGTATACAAAAATAGAATACTGACAGTCAAAACAGAACCGAAATTGATCGAAAAACAAACTAAGTAATTACAACATTATTAAACAAATATATCTGTCCCCTTTGTATGAAAACTAAATTTTCTATGACGGATGTATGGCCCGCGACACATATGACGTAACATGTCTCGTCGGACCTCTCTGTCTTCCCATCAATTTTGAAGCCTTATTATAACTTTGTTTCTGAGCAAGATATTTGGAAAATTATTTTTTATGTGTTTATCTGGAACTTAAATATTTCGATTAATGAATTTAAAAAAATTGTGCATGTTCCCTATTTCCAAGGATTTGACGTATGCTAATGAAAGGATGAAACGTAACGCTTGAACATGCAGTTGGGATTCTAAATCGGTCCAAGTGATTTCGAGTAATGATAATTAGACATAGAACCGTTTTAGAATTTAATCATCACGTCTATTACCTACTGTATGTTTTTTTATTGTTGTCCTATAAGAAAGAATGAAGAAACGCTCTTATTCTTAATTATAGGATAACTCTGTTATAATTACTATTACTTAGTAAATTAATAATTAGAATATTATTAGTTGACAACAAGTTCGAATTTAAAGCAACCCTAACACTACAAGTTGTTCTCGTAAAGGAATAAAGTTTATATATTTACCTTACTGAGTTTAGCAATCTCGTTATCCTACTTTTAGAAATCCACAATAGCAAAAGATAAAGCCTCATTACACTTATATTTTACCTGTGGCCCGGTTTCTACCTTCAATTTCAAACTGAGGGAAAGTTCTTGCTTATAAGCAGTTTGATTTATCACTGCCGACATTAGGGTTTCACTCCGAGATTGAATTTCACACAAACGTTGTCTTTAGACTCAGTTTTATCGGCCCATTATCAATAACTAGCTTTCCGCCCGTGGTTTCACCCACGTTTAATGAGTTTTCCCGTAGGAATTAAGTGCTTTCCCACGGTAAAAAGTAGCCTATGTCCTATTTCAGGGTTTATCCTATATCCTAAATGTGTGTCAAGTTTCATCCCGATCCGTCCAGTGGTTCAAGCGTGATTCGGCAACAAACATTCAAACTTTCGCATTTATAATATTAGTAAGGTTCATGCAGAAACGCATGCAATCATTATTTAATTTAAAAAGGTGTGCTTTTGACGTGGTTGTAAGAGAAACAGACATAGACAGATGATACGAGTATACTTTTACCACGGGAAAAAGAGATATTCTCACGAGAATAGTCGCGAACTCTCGGTTGCAGCTGCCGGAAGGCTAGTGTTATAATTTTTTTTTTAAGAAGTTGCTATCAATAACGCTCTCTTACTATACCATTATTTCTTTGTTTGACCTTTTTTGTATAAATGGTACGGACTATTTAGGGAAACCTTCATGACCGCCCCTGGTTTTGTACGCCACGTTTTTGATGTACATGGTTTTCAACGAATACGTATTCATTCAATACGAGGATGCCTAAAAAGTTGCATCCAAAAACAGATCTGTTCAAAAAGTGTTCGTGCAGTTTTGAACGCAACTGTTTTGGTACGCCGCGTTTTTCTAAGCCACTGATTACTTGTCAAAATAATGGGTCGACTTTAGTAATCTGTGTTTTTTCGCTGTTTTTTACTGGGCAGCACCCGAAGGCGGGGTTTGGGGGGCGCAGCCCCCCGCTATAAAAATAAAACCACCCAGGAAGAATACACTTTGGTTAAGTTAGGTTAGACTGTTGTCAACAACAGGCGGAGGGAGACGAGCGAGCGGAGCGAGCATGCCGCGGCAGCGGCCGGCGACCGCAGGAGATTACTTCTCAAAAAGGCTAATGGTTAGAAAATTCGAGTGCGCAAAACGTGAACGGAAAAAAATGGCTCCAGAAAACGGGTCGGTCAAAATCTGCTCGCACAGTTTTTCCCGTCCAAGGCAAGCATGTAGTACACAAAAAACTGTCTGTACAAAACGGTAACATGAAAAACGGTCTGTACAAAACGGAAACAAGCATGAACCCCACTCACTATTTACTGCAGTACTTCGCCTGGCAAGCACATAATACTCATATGTAACTAAAATTGTCTGCCTAATTTAAAATTTAAATTCTCGATGATTACTTCAAGGTGATTATATTCAACTACCTGCTTACTCTAAATTGGAAATTACGGCTAAGCCGGTCGTATTATACTTTATACGCATATTTGGCAATGTAAACCAGTCGAGTTAACTATTCGGGTCCAAACGCTACTTTTTGTCCGATAATCGGTCTAATTAGACTAAACTTAGGTTACAGATGTCGGTTAAAAACATACTGATTAAAAAACGGGTTGATGCGTCGTGATTGATGCATGAATGTTAGCCAATGCAGATGATAGGGTTGTGAAAAAAATTCTATGATCTATGATAAATAAGCAGGCCTGTTGTGTCGTTTTTTCAAATGTATTTGTATTTTTGTCATCTATTGTGTACAACAAATGGTTAAATAAATAAATAAATAGTGTAAGAAGAAAAAATATGGTACCTACTAAATAATAAAAAAAATATAAGTACTATTTTCTGATTGTTTTCATATATTTTTTTTATTCTTGTTATAATTACACTTTTACAGACAGAATAATAAAATCATGCTTGTTTTTCTGTATTCAAATCCATTCAACTTAATAAGAACTTTTTGAAAATAACCCTGGCATTTTCCACACAACGATCAGATTTTGTTTAGATTTTGACAAATAACGGACAACCCTAATTATTGGTTAAAGACTAATCAAATTTTCGTTCAATCTATCAATTAACTAATTAACTCTAATGTCTGTGTTGACACCCCTAAAGCGCTGATGTTAATCGCTAGCCTCAGTATAATTGCTAGAGAAACTAATTCGAATGGAAACAATGTTGTCATCAAATTACAGGCTAATTGTTATTTTTACGAACCGGTTGCACTTCAGTGTCGGTCTTGCCATCATGCAGCGTGTAAATTCACATTAGCCAATCATAAGTCTTTGTATTTTGTGCAAATAGAAACTTCTGTTGCACTAAATAAGTAGGTATTAAGAAGTGAAAAGTAACTCTGTAATATTGTTACTGCACGGTTTAATAGCTCGATGAAAGGTGTAGAAATAGCAGTAAAACGCCGCCGGGAAAATATCATGCCTGTGACACCCAAAAATAACTTAAAAAAGTCAACTTTTTACATTTAACATTAGTTTTTTTTTAAATTGCAAGTCTTTATTCAGGTACTAAATAAAAAAACAAAACAACTATTAAAATCACAGATCTTTCAGATATTCTTTAGCGCTACTTTTTACTGGTAACTGGTCTTTTTATTGGAGTTCACAAGTCACTTATTGCGTAAAATAAATGTTTAGGCAGCTATTTTTACACTTTGTTTAATGTTGATTTGAATACCACATTGTAGTTAGTGGGCTGGTTTCCGCCTCTTTCAAGCATAAATAGGTGCTATGTATGTGTCTATGTACTTATAATGGATGTTAGCCTTTAGGTTAAGTCGTGTGTTTAAATTATACCAGCATTTATAAGCAAGTTTCGACACAAGCGGTTATGGCCCATATTAACCTTATATACTTACCTACTCTATCTTCGTATCAACATAATTATTAGTATGCATATGCAATCACTGCTTGTGGAAAACGCTTAATTTTACACCGTGAAATTAGGTGGTAAACAAGTTAATTATTTTAGTAAATAATGCGTTAGCGGCCAGTTGAGAAACTAGGAAAATAAAGTATCTTATGTACTTTATTCTCTTTCTCTGTATGGCCGTTCTTATGAGTCTAGAGGGAAAAAAATATGTTTTCAATACACCGTGAGATTTAACTGGTTGTTTTTCGTTAAATGGAGTGTTCAGTCCATTAAACTGAACAACTTTCCCCAAGGAACATGGGCTGTAAAACGACAAAAAAATGGCCCGTTCATACAAAACCGCGCGGCCAATATTTTTTTTCAATTGCCAGCCCATGTTCCTTGGGAAAAGTTTTTCAGTTTAATGGACTGAACACGCCATTTAATAAAATACAACCAGTTAAATTTCACGATGTATAATTGGCTGCCTATAGATATTCAAAATTTACCCTTCATCATCACATACTATCAAGTCGTTATATAAGGTCCATGACTTATGTCTCAAACCTTACCGTCTAAGGCCTCTGATATCACATAAAACGGCTTTCTCCATAGACTAAGTCAGGACTTATGTCTTGACGTCTCTTCTGAAGCTCTGAATTAATCAAGTGATTTAGCCAGTGATGTCCTAATCAAACTAGGGATACTCTCACAAAATGATTTTGTATGACAATGTTCCCTCCGGAATTCGAACCCAGGACCTGCACGAGAGTCGAACGCTCCACCACTAGACTTCGCAGGCTTGTATATTTTAAAACAATAGAATAAACAGGATTCTTATGCAGCCTAATTGTATTTACAATAGGAAAATAAACTAAACACGCTTGGTATGTATTCAAATCGACTCCCGCGCTTCTAATAGTAGCACAGCAACTCAGGTGGCGAATCGATGAATATTCTATTAGTGAAAAGGAGGAGTTGTGCTAAGAAATGCCGACAGAAATCATGTTTGTTGATGTCATTGGGTTGTCTGTTGTGGTGACTTACTTATGTCGATTGGTAGCGTATAAATAAAAGATTTCATATAATAAGTTATTACATAATTCTTAAAGTTAGGAAGAGCGTTCCGATGAGCGATGGAGCAGACGGGTTCTCAAATTGAGACCACGTCTCGGGTAACCTAATGTAGGACGCCCCCCTGGTGGCTGGATGAGGAGTGCCCTTGGGGAGGCCTACGTCCAACAGTGGGCTGCAATAGGCTGATTGATTAATTGAAAGTTAGGAAACTAATGGAGATGCCCTCTTCAATTAATCATCTTGTCTTATTAAGCCTAGACTATCCACCTCTAAAGGGTTCCTTCTTCTTCTTTCACTCATCCCTATTCTGGGCTGCCTCACCCCAACTCCCTGAAAAAGAGTCGAGTTTGTCTTTTATATCAATTTTATATCCAAACATATGGTTCGTCTTAGTAATATCAAATTACTAGTACTATACACAGAAATTTACTAGTAAAATATATAACATAATTAAACTAGCGAAAAAAAGTCTATTCATCTATTTTAGATTGTTATTCATAAGATGGGTTCACTCAAGTGGCACGACCACAAGAAGGGCTTTTACAATAGATTACGAGTATACCTACCTCCATATTTACCTTCAAAATATGGAGGTCTTAGGATATCATACTGACTGCTATAAATTATAATTCATTAGACCAATAGCCCAGTTAAACCGGTAAAGGTACACTGTGGCTGCGCTCGCGCCGCCCAAACAACACGGAAACTCATACATTCATACATGAGTGACAACACCCTGGTTCACCGGTTTATTAATTTCCATGTTAATTCAGTGGTCCTCACTAACGAGTGAGAGAGTGGTTTGGGTGATTTATGAAATACTCGCTTTCCACCCGTGGCTTCACTCGCGTTGTGTAAGATTTTCCCGTGGTAATAAGATTTTTTCCCGTAAAAAGTATCCTATGTATTAATCTAGGTTACAAACTATATCCATTCCAAATTTCATCCAATTATCCAAACATCTAAACATCCAAACGTCCAAATATATTTTCACATTGATAGTGATAATAAATAAAAAAAAAATACCGTGGGTTTTCATCACATATTTTGTAAAGTTAACAGATTATATAATACACTTGTTATATGCAACAAATTGACCTGTTATTGAACTTGACTCAAAAAGTTACCATCAAAAGTTTCACTTTCTCATATGTTGCTTCGTTAATTAATTATGCATATCTTTCTAGTACTAAGAATTCTAACATGTATTAATTGGTTGTCTGAATCTGATTTAAATTAATTTATTTCTTGTTTACAGATTAACCTGTAGCAGTGAAAAGTGAAGAGAATAATAAAAAAATATTTAGTGTAAAATAATGTCAATAGTTAAATCTAGTGATAATTATATTAAGTCCTATATTTAATACAAATAGTGGCAGTGGCCTGAGTGAGAGTGAAATTTTGTAAAAATAAAAATAAGACACCTAAAATGGCGTCAAAAATGATGACCCTGTACAGAACCATCAAAGGGACGAGCACTACGAAAAGGAAAAGGCGAGAGAGAAGGTAAGGCTTGTTTTGACCCTGACTTATCTTCGTGCTTAGTTACATATTTTATCCTGCACATTTGACCGCTTCCGTCTCTCCGATATAACCTTTTATAAGACATAATGGCCTAAGGGTAAAAACCTAATGATATTAAAAAAAAAAAACAACATTTAAATGACGAATTCTTTATGTCAAAGCCAAGATTTATTTTAAATCTTTTTGGAGCCACAAAAATATCTTGTATCTATATTTTTTAGTAAGTAATTCATTGTAGTGTACTACGCTTGATACATCGATTATGCGACACAAGCACTAGGTTCATTAAAAAAAAGTGTTGTACTAACTAAACCTACAATACAATAGTACACTAGCTTGGTTCGATTCTTATCTTCGAGGTCGGTCGCAGCAGGTCCGCTCTGATGAGGAAACCTCTGAATGGTGCGATCTTGTTGCGGGCGTACCACAAGGCGGCGTCCTCTCCCCTCTTCTGTTCTCTATCTTCATTAATACTGTTACTTCTGTCATTTCATCTAATTTCCATCTCTACGCAGACGACTTGCAAATTTATCGCCATACTCCTGTTGATGACCTTAAGTGTGCTATAGGTGTTGTAAATGGAGATCTAAAGCGAATCTCTGACTGGGCCCATTCCTTTGGTCTTTTAGTAAACCCGAAAAAATCGCAGGCTATGCTTATTGGTAGCACCTATATGTGCAAACGAGTAGATCATGTTTCTCTATCTCCAATAGTTTACAACCACACTCATATCTCTTTTTCTAAAACCGCAAAAAACCTTGGTGTGGTTATAGATTCCAATCTCTCCTGGACTCACCATGTCAATGAGGTCAGCAAGAAGGTCCATTTCTCATTCCACTCGCTCAAACGTCTCCAAAGTTTTCTGCCTCTGAAGACCAAGATTTCCCTAGCTCAAACTTTACTCTTACCTATTCTAGATTACGCCGACTCCTGCTACTTGGACGCCACCGAGGAGCTTTTAAATAAACTTGAGCGCCTACAGAATCTGTGCATTCGTTTCATTTTCGGACTGCGCAAGTACGATCATGTATCTCAATTTCGCACTCAACTCAAGTGGCTCCCAATCCGTTTCCGCAGGAATACTCATATTCTATCAGTTCTCTTCAATATACTTCATAATAAATCTTCTCCTGTTTATTTGCGCGAACGCTTCAATTTCATGCGTCCTGAGGGTAATCCCAGCCGCTCTAATATTCGTACTCTTTTATCCCTACCTTCTCATAATACTAGTTTTTACTCCCATTCGTTCGTCGTCGATGCTGCAAGGCTGTGGAACTCTCTACCATATACTGTCCGTGATTGTAGCACTATCTCTTTATTTAAAAAGCGAGTTAAAGAGCATTATCTTTCGCTGTCAGATTGATCCATTATATTTATTTAAGTATTATATTTATTGTTATATTTATTGTATTTTTTAAAAATATATTATATTTTATATTTTTGGGTATATATTTTAGTATCATATTGCGTTAGTTTATTTATGTATATTTACATAATATTATATAAGTAATTCTTGTGATTGTCTTGTTCTTTTGTGTTTTATAAAGTTGTGCACGTTTTATCTGCGTCTCACTATCTCTTTTCTCTTCCGTAGGTCTGCTGGAAGATATTTCTCTAGAAATAAGCAGGCCTGTTGTGTCGTTTTTTCAAATGTATTTTTATTTTTGTTATTATTGTGTACAATAAATTGTTAAATAAAAATAAATAAATAAACCATGGACGATACAATTTTTTTTATTGCTATACATATTTCTGAAAAATGTATACTTTTAATTTCCTATTCATATTGTAAAGGTAATACTAATTTCTTAAGCATGTCGATACTAATGTCAAACTAAAATAAAATACCAATTAATACTAAACCACTCAATCAAGGACAACATAAAAAACTAGTCATCCATTTAGGAATTCCTAGTCTTTCCTGCACAAATAAAAAAAAAAATTAGTCCTAAATTCCTCTAAAGATTCCTGATAAGTTGTCAGTGAGTATAAATCTGGTAGTCGCTAGAGATTAGGCGATGTTGCAACCCAGGTAGTTTAGGTGACCTAGTGCGTCTGACTAGGTCTAGCCTTTTGCCTAACTGAGCCCTGAGTCATGAACTAGATATCCATTGAGGAAATGATATTATAATGGGTACAGGGCAAGGGAAAGTGGCTAATAGTGTTATCATTACTATAAGTAGGTTAGGTTAGAAGAAGGAAGTAAATATTTTCATAGACTGATCTTTAAGTGGATACTACATTAAGACTAGTTGATTAGTATTTTATGTACTTAATATTTCGTCGTACCAAAGTTTTTTTTTTATATTATTCATCACGTTTCTTAAGTTTGGGAACTACTTACCTACTGAATTCTGTAAAGTTTTTGTCTGTTCATTTGTTACTTACTACCCATATTATGTATTTGTTATTTTTAGCCTATATAGGTCCCCAACGAGGGGCCCGAGTCTGGCCATAGTCGACTACGCTGGCCCAGTGCGGGTTTTTCGCTTCGCTTTTTAAAATTGTTAAAACCATAGTAACCAAACCATAGCTTTGATTTGAATTGAAAAACTAAGCTAAACTACCTGTGAAATATAATAAGACGTCGCGAGCGCGCTCTGTCTTCCACTATGCGCAAGAGCATGCAAAAGTGAACGGCAGTTTATGTCTATGCGTGGTAACTGCTAACCTCGCATCGAACAAAACCAACCTAGTTCGATACTATATTGCTAGGTGGCGCTTAAATATTTCCTATTATAAATTTTGAATACGATGTATTTTATTTTGAATTAATTGTAAGATGCTTAAGAAGGGCATTTCAAATGTTTACTGGATTTAAAGCGTTATATTTACTGTACTATATTATAATATAATAACTGTTACCATTTCATTAACCAATTTTTTAAAATCACGATAAATGTAACTTTTCTGTTTTGATAAGATCGATTTTTTTTTATCAAAATGATAATTTAAGTGTTGACTCTTGGAGGATTTCAAGCAAGCCATTTTGAAAAGGTTAAATTCAACAAACTTATAATTTTGTATATAAAGTGGGCATCACTTTCCAAGTAAAATTTCCCATTCGTTTCGGTGGTCAAAATGCAGTTCACACACGGATCGACCATTATAATGCAGTTATGTATTTTATGTGGTGTTTTTACTGGGCGTCCCTTATGTGAGACCAATTTTTATTAGATTTTTCTTGTAAATATTTTGGTCTCCTATAGGTTCAAGAAAAACGTAGCAGTTAGATACCTACCTAAAACACATACAAGTCGGTTTAAAAATTAATGCATTTTTTTAATATTAGTAATTAAACTAGGTATACCTAGTTAGCTAAACGCTGTAAAACAATTTTATATTATTGTAATTTTTCACATTTTATATTATTGTTATTTTAAATGTGCTATTGTACTTATTGGGTTTTTACCTTCAAAAAACTCTCTTCCATTAAAGTGTGTGAGTATGTTTTTTTTATATTCATATTTTCCTTGAGAAAGCTCTAAAAATACGCAAGTAAACAATAGTCGAGCAACTAAAATAAGTTTATTTTTTAATATAAACAACAGAAAACATATGCGTAGCAATTCGAAGTTAGTAGTAAGCTTTTAAAATAGCCGACCATAATTTGCAATTAGGTTTCCTTTATCTTTAGGAATCTTATCTTAACAACGTACGCCTTTTAACTCGTTTGTAAAGATAGGACAAATTTTTATCAGACAAATTTTTAGTTAATTGGAACTTTGTTATCTTCCGAGATAATTGAACAAACGACTGTGATAAAAGCTAAGTGAGAATTTATGTTTTTGTGATACTTATTTTGTGCTATGATTTTCATTGAATTTTAATAGTCATTGCTATTTTATTCATCTGTGTCATTGCTGCTGAGGGACTGTTACAATCTATCTAATATTGATCACCTTTCGTGCGAAATCAATTATTGTTTGGAACTGTGGATCTATTAGTTATAAAAAAGAAAGGCGGCACTCGTAACAAAAAAATGTAATAAAAACAAAAAAATGTAATGACGGATTTAAGTGATGTAATAACATCTTATGGAAATAAATAATTTTGACTTTGACTTTCATCATAGAAGTTGTATGCATGAAAGCAATCAATAATCACACAATAATCCACTACCGCAAGGTTCGTCTGTTAGTAATAACAGAATACTGTGAACTTCGTTTAACCAATAAATACGTTAAAAATTACACCGTTTCGCATTTGCTCATTTCTTGTGTATCTTCATCAAAATTACGACGGCATTACAGTTACAAACAAAAAGGTAATGTCACGTCTCATGAGAGGATAACGTTACAAAATCGTCACTGCGAGAATGTTTTTGAATTTATCGCTTTTTTGACACCGAGGTTTTTGTGTCGGTCAGTTAACCTGCGCAGTCGCTCCTTGATGTTATTATTTTTTATCATTCTCGTGAAATGAAATAAGGCATTTCATTCATATGATCTTAGGGTGTATTTTAGAATTTCCAAGCTTCTAAATATACCTACAAAGATTTTTGTTATCATATTACATTTATGTAACATGCAGTGTGAAGTGCTAATAATAGGCAGGATTATAAGAGTTTACGTAAAATTGAATTCGTTAAATAATATTATTCTCGCTTGGCAGGCGGGTTGGAGGTAGCAGATTGAAAGGTTACTGTATCAGAGAGCGCTGCTGCCCGTTCCCTGTTCAATATGTAGTCCCTAGTCGCCTCTTACGACACCCACGGGAAGAGTAGGGGTTGGTGACAAATGTATTCTACTCTGTGACGGTATCATTATTCAATGGTGTGGATTTATTATTAAGTAAAAACATTTCATTGTAGAATAATGTACCTATATAGTAGTATTATTCTTGAGTCTTATTTCATTTACCTAACATTCTCATGTTTTCAGGTCGAGTTCAGTGACTTACGAGTATGTGCATTGTGCATGTGCATTTATTAAAGCAAGCGATTTATGTAATATCGTAAAACGGAGTTTATTGCCATTGTCTGAAAATACCATATAAAATCGTGGAAGAATTCGGGAAATCCAAAATAAGTGCACTATATCTCGAATCTTACGTGAGTTGCTTAGAAATTAATTAAAATATTTCGATTGTTATGTAACTTAACATGATAAAAATAAATCTTCTCAAGAGGTCGAAAATATGACAATAGAATATAAATTTTGCGGCAATTTCATCCACTGTTACAGTCCACTGCTGGACTGGCTGGACGGCAATTTGTTATTTCTTAATTTTTCTAACGATAGAAATCTATGTACACATTTGATTTTTATTTATTATAGTAAATTCATCGATTTACATTACTGAAACAATGTTTTGCGAAAATTAATAAGGAAATAGTTGTACATATTACTTTTTCTTTGCCGTAGGAAAAAAATATTGTAGGTACATATTAAAATATTATACTACACTTCTTCATTGAATTGACGCATCGCAAAAATAATCAATTTTTTTTAAATTTGTAACTAAAAAATTATTTTCCGTTAAGTAAGTGAATAATCATTAAAATTCCGATCGAGACCGCAAGATACGATTTCTGTTACAAATCAATGTCTCGTTTGTATCCGAAACAATTCTTTTATTTGAACAACTTCACTTTGTATGCATGACGACAATTTTTTATGGTACATTATTTTGAAGAATTTGTTTTCCTTATTTATGGAAGAGCTTCTTAGAATAAGGAAGACTTTTGGAAGTTGTTGTTGGTTCACACTTTACGAAATATATTGCATCCAATAAAAGGTTATAACCGCATTTTATTACCGCTGCTCAAAGAAATTTAAAAAAAATTGTTAGAAGGTGGTTGGATGATTTTTTATATTAAAAAATAAATTGTTTTTGATATTAGCTGTCTTCCCACTGATTTATTAAATTTTCGTAAGGTAAAATCTAGCTTATTTTTTCTGCCAACCTTTACCATAAAAGGACCATGAATATTTATAGGATTAGTAAAAAATAAGATTCTTAATTATATTCTTACAAATGATGAACATGGAAAGCGTGTTTTTTTTTAATTTGTCATAGAATGAAAATGTCTTAAAAACTGTATGAGGCGCTGTACTCTGTTTAGTCTTATACACTTCCATACTTTGGTATTATAATACTTAATTATATAGTTTCATGTTAATTAAATGATTGTTCTCTTTTACTGACTTTTGTTTCTTTTTATAAGGCTCCTTTAATTTGCGTTTTTTATATCGGCCATATAAAATGAAAAGGGTCAAGGGCCCGAAAGAGTCCTTTGACTCGGATTAGGTGATAATGTTTTGAGTTTATGATACTTTTTTATACTACCAAAAGTTTTTGTAAATTTTAAGGATAATCTTGGTTTAGTTTCTTATACAGGGTCTTATGAAACTTGTAAGATTTCTTTAAAAAAGCCGGTCATATTAAGGGTTCGAGCGTAGCCTGCCTACTGAAGTACAGGAATTATAATATATTTTGCCCTTACATAGGTATTTTTGTACTACGTAAGTGCTTAACTATCTATCATGTTTAAGAGTTACTGTCTAGTTTTAAGAAATTGCTTGCTTGTCATCTTGTTGTGACAGTAACTTGTTATGTGAACCTAATAAACTAAACTATCTCTAGCACTGCAGATCTTCGTAAATATTCCATTAAGACTCTGTATATATTGTATATTGAGTGAAATAAAAATGTCTTTACCGGTTTGGACCACTTTCGTTTTTTTTTTATTTAACATGCAAATGCATTTGGAAAGGTATTGGCGTGGGTTACCTAATTAGATGAAACCAGACGACGGGAAGTTTGGTATCAAAGAAACTAAACTAAAAGTTTTAAATATATATAAATGCCGATTGCATAAGGATTAGTATAAAATGAACTTTAGAACTAAAATCGGGTCGATATAATATTTGATGATCACGGCATTTTTAGGATAGTGCATCATAGCTTACGAACAGAGACATGGAAAGTGGACACTATAGTGGTAAGCTATGGAAAGAATTCATCTCTTAGGAATAATTTGGCAGCAAAAGAAAGTTGCCTATCAAATTAGCAAGCTGAAGTGGCAATATACCATAGCAGTAGCTTACATTTCTATAAGTTCTACTTGTAACTGCAGTGGTAAAGGAGTCCTTGAGTAGAAATTGTGAGTCAACAATAAAGAGTGTCCTATTAAAAAATACCTCACTTAGTAGTAGCCAGCAAGACTACCCTCTCTTAATCACTTACCTACTAGTGGCTCTGTGAGCTGTAGACCTCGCGAGTATTTTTTTTTTCGAAATAGCTGATTTATGTTATTGTTACATTTTCAACCCTCATAACTCTGTAATTTTTAAAATTACCAATATCTGACTCGACAAAAAAATTCTATGTACGAGTATTTATTGAACATGCTCGTAAGATTTCACGAGAATCGGTTGAGAAACGCGACTTGTAGAGGAGAACAAACAGACAGATGGACAAATGGACATACAAAAGCAATTTTGGCCAAGCTGAAACGGAGAAGCTTCGCGCTCGCTCTGTAAAACTTCGATGATTGGGAACTTAGTTTATGACAACCTGAAAACGAAACATAAGATTTCGTCATATAGGTTTAGTAGTAATTTTCAATTTGATACGATAATGTGATATTTATTTATCCACATCCCAATCTTGGTACAACATGACTCGCTGCACACCTGTGAAATGTCTGCAAAATGTCACACAGATTACACAAAGTTGAGATATGAATAATATGAAGTCATGGCATTACGTCAGTGGGACTGGGTACATTCATGTACTCATAGTACTGTAACGAGGCATTCGTCCTCTTTCCTGTTTTATGACTGGCAACCTTTCTTGCTGGCAGTTTTATCTTTCATTTTAAATTCATTTTAAAGTTTAGATTTTTTACGTTTCGATTTAGTTTTTTTTCTACTAAATTTCTCACTTCATGTCCTGATCTCCAATAGTACATACCTTTTCTACCATTCTTTACTATCTGTCAGTGACTGTAATTTATCATATTGATATATAAATACCTTTTCGGACTAAACCCTGGTTTCTTTTGCCACGTTTTAGGTAGATAAGGTATTCAGGCAGATTGTACAACCGTAGTAAGATGCATTTTTTTTTTAAACGGATCTAATTGCAATTTTTGTCAAAGCGGTAATATAGCGGGCGCGGAATTGAATCTGATGCATTCATTGTGAAAAGAAAAACAAAAAAATAACAATACTTTTCTTGTACAACATTCTCTCCGAGAACATTCTAGATGCTAAAGTCGTTTTTTATTTTTATTTTTTTCAATAAAACCTATTCCAATTTGGCAACTATAAATAATAGATTACGTAACCTCTCATTGAACATGACATGAAGTCAATTCTAACAAGATAAAAATCAAAGACAAAAGTACGTACGAATGACGTAGTTTTCAATCACTTTGAAAACTTTGAAGAGATATCACATCACATCACACTAATATTATAAATGTGAAGAAATATTTGGATGTTTGGATGCTTGTTCCGCTTTCACGCCTTAACTGCTGAACGGCTTTGGATGAAATTTGGAAAGGAGATATAATAGTATGTACACTGGATTAACACATTGAATACTTTTTACGGGAAAAAGTCTTATTCCCACGGGAAAATCTTACATAACGCGAGCGTAGCTGCAGGCGGACAGCTAGTGATGTACCTATATATAAACATATGTCAATTTGTAGTTCAGTGACCTTAAAATCAGATTCAACATTATATTGTTTAGTTTTTTGCATGTTATGGTCTTGTCTAAATTAGATCGATGTTCTTAAACATATTGGTCCATATTCTTTTAAATGTGTATCTTATCATCCTTGTAATAATGCTCATCTTCAACGTTACATTAATGGTCGGGTAGGTAGAGACTTATTGTCATCTGTTATGTTATATCCAGATCATTGATCGTGAATGACGGAGTACGTATTGGTATAGTTCAATTACCCTCCTTTTGTACAAGCGGTTAAATGTTTTGCAAAGGATGCTACGTCAATGTCCTGTTATTTTTAACAATGAATTTCGTTGGTTGATTCTTTGAGCTGATATTGGGATTTAAAGGATTGCCGAGCAGCAGCAAAGGTAAAAAAAATAGTTTGTTGTATGTGTGATGATCATGTGGGTGTTATTATTGTATAGGTATTCGCTCTTAAGGCATAAGTAAAAATACATAGCGCGATTAATAAAAAGTTAGAAACTCTATAAACTCGGAAGCCTGTTATTAGCCTGAGATGTTTAATATTTTGAATTATTAACGTTATTGCGCTGTTACCTTCCCTGCAATATTAAAATTAAAATAAAATAAAAATAATATGGAGTTAATTTTCAATATTTTAACGTCTCTGCAATTTCGTGAACGCGTAATGCAATTTTGCATTTTTTTTAAATGCACAATATCTATTATAAAGGTAAGGTAAGAATATTGTATTACATCGCATGACCCCTACCGCGAAAGAAACTATGTCAGTGGCCTTTAGGCACACTGACTCCAGGCTTAGTGAGGTCGGTTGTTGACCTTACAACCCACTCAACATGATGATCACCGAGAAAGGTATGTACTCTTATCTATTCTATAGGTATTATCTTATTCGCAAGTACCTCTAATTATCAGTTAGAATTTTCAACTTTCTTTTTTTTTACACATTTTAATAAAGTACATTATTGCATATTAAAACAATAAAATTTCATAGATCAAACGCAATATAGCATGGCTGGCTAACACACCATTGCCCCGGAATGAACTTACACCATTAATAAATTATAAATTATCGGCGATCACTATTGACGCCAAGCGCCTGACCAACTCATTTCGCCCAATTACTGTCAAACGAACTTCTCCTTACAATAGCCTTAATAAGGCTAACTTCAAATCGTTATGGGCTTTAAGTAACTTAATTTGAACTTGGCCATTGAGTTTGTACTGTTGGGTAACTGATATAAGTGGAGTTGCTCTGATTTGCTTTATAGCTCATAGGTATTGTTGATTGATTTTTGCTAATAATGTTATTTCACAATCGATTCGGTGTGCTTATGGCTCTAGTGCTGTGATTTTGAAAGAACTCTAGTTTGAAGTTTTTTCTTACATATTTTTAATGCTTACACAAAAAAGTGTTTAGCAAACTAAATATTTTTAGATAGCATGATTTAGCGATATCAAAAGTTTTAATCATACACTTTGTACTATTATCATCATCATCAGCTCATATCCCCCACCGAAGGGCTCGAGCCTACCCTGAACAAGGGCGATTAGGCCTCAATCGACCACGCTGGGCCAGTGCGAGTTTATCGACTTCACACGCAATCTTTGAATTTCTTTGCAGGGCCCCGTTTCACGAAGCAACAAGTTACTAGTAACAAGTTACAATTTGATATACATTGCGTAGCCAATTCGCCTAAACTATAAGCCTTTATCGTTTTATTCTACGCAATGTACGTCGAATTGTACTTGTAATTTGTAACTTGTAGCTTCGTGAAACGGCCCCCAGGAGTGTGCAGGTTTCATCACGATGTTTTCCATCATCGTAAGAGCGTCGAATAAACGTACATATGAAATCAAAATTCGAAAATACATTGGTGTGTACGTGGTGGGGATCGAACTCGCGTCTCCCGGGCAGAAGATAGCGGCCCTAGCCACTAGACCAACGACGCTCTTTGTACTATATAATTTATATTCTGGTGATCGTAGTAGGGCAGTAATTTGCGAATTATAATAAATATCATATGTCATTAAGATAAGCACCAGAAATTTTGGCGGATAGTCTTTTAATAGAGGCTAAAGTCTCAATAAGTGAAAGCAGTATTGTCCAGAGATTTTAGATACCTAGATAGAAGATATCTAGCGGTCGACACCACCGTTACAGTTGCTTCATTTCATGGCAACCTTACGACAAATCAACCAGCTATATTGGTAGTCGATATAAGACAATGTAATGAGATTTTAGTAAGTTAAGCATTTATATAAAGAGGATGATTTCATTGGCTTATATAATAATTAACTTGGTTGATTTTATTCCTGAAAAAGGTTAAAACATCGAAAAACTAAATTGTGTTGTAGCACGCGTTTATGTCTTTTGTATGGGAAAGGCGTACTGTGTACTCGACGTTTTTTATGACTGGTTTCTTTTGACTGTTTGGTCTATACATTTACTTTATTATTTAAAAATAAGGCTCTTATACAAATTAGGCTCGAGCCCTTCGGTAAGGATATTCAAATAATTTAAGAATAAGTGTTACTATAATTTTTTTTAAAAGATTTTTGACCACATCTCTGTCATTCATAAAGTTTACCGATAACTGTGCCGATAACCAAATTGAAAATTCAACATTATTACAATGTCGTTAGCTCCTTTGATCTATAACGACTATATCGATCGATATTATTATCTATAGGTCACAATGCAATTAGAATGAAACACAAATGGGACCTTTAGACAACGCCTAGACAACTCTGCAATAAATACCTACATTCTTTTACAGAATAGGGCATTTCGTTGCTTACAAAACTTACCATCTATTTTGAGGTTTAAAGTGAGGGTGTTAAGGTAAGTTTTTGTTTGTGTGGTGTTGTAGAGGAGACAGGCTGATCGTGACTTATGATTTCATTATGTAGCGGCGCGTGCGGCGCCTAAAGATCTTACGACAGTGAATAGCGTGGAACGGTGCACCCCTTGGTGTTAGTTCGCAGGAAGAAATAGAGTGCAACACGATACTATTTTAAAAGCTTATAATTGTTATTTTATAGTCACAATTTAAAAGAAATCTACCGCTTATTAAAAAATCAACAAACTGAGCATTTTACCCGCACTTATACTTACTTTACTTACTTATACATACTTAACTAAGCTTTTAGAAAATCTAATTCACGGACGTATAGCTGTCCGCTACGCTGGCGTCATGTAAAGTTTTCCCGTGGGAATAAGACTTTTTCCCGTAAAAAGTATTCTGTGTGTTAATTCAGGGTAAAACTATCTCCATTCTAAATTTCATATAAATCTGTTCAGTAGTTAAGGCGTGAAAGCAAAACAAACATCCAAATATTTAAGCATCCAAATGATATGATTACCAATAACATTATATATATATTTTTTTTACATAAGCTTCGATAGTATTATTTGCTAGTCAGTTGCCACCATTATATAATACTCATTTTCTACCTTTTGATTTTGCTACATGTGTTATGTTAAATACAAGCGTTGTGTAGCTATAACTAGAAACGAAAAAAAATTAAAAAATAGCTTTGCAGTTTAAAGTTTGCACCTGTTTTCTTCAATTATTTTTATACTAGCAATCCGCCCAGATTTTTCCGTGGTTTTTAAATATTTATTTAATTATTTTTATATAATTATTTATTTATTTTTATCATTAATATTTTTAATTTATCTATTTTTTTTTCTTTTTTTTTTTCTCCATAAATATCCCAGACCCCTTGATTGTTTTTTTTAATATTTATGTAAATAGTTTTTTATATAATAATTATTTTAATAATTTTTGTTATTAATATTTTAAACTAATTTTTTTTTTTTTTTTTTTTTGTTTTTTTTTTTTGGGTTAAGCTTCGATAGTATTACTTGCTAGTCAGTTGCCTACAGTTTTTATATTTTGTGATACTGTGATATACATTTAATCACCATTTTAATTACTGGGAAACGAGTTTTTTATGAGCGTGCTAAAGATAAACTGTCAGTTTATATCAGGATGTAAACTTTGTTTCCTTTTAATCATCATATTTGACAGATTTTTTTGTTTTATGATTTATTAAAAGAAAATATGCCATTCAGGAAGTATATTAAGTTGTAAATTTTATTTATAATGTAACATAAAGTCGAGAAGCTATTGCTATGCTACTTAAAAAGAACAGGAAAGTAACTTACATTGATAATCTTTTAGATTTATATATGTATATTATATTATTTATTATTAGATCATGTCTCATCCTAGTTCACCGATTGGCCTCTTATAATGAGCAATAAAGGCACGACAGACGAACTGCATTTGAACAGGATAATTGTTTCAAAATGGCTGCCAGATTGCAGTGGATACAACATACAGCTGCATCAAAATAGCATCCTTGATTTCATTCAATGTTGCATCGTTCTAGTGTAGTTGGACCGCTCCTGTAACTGCAACTGCTTGCTGACTGCAAGTGGATTACGCACAACTTCAGTCAGTCATATTCTTTTCTATTCTATTCACGTACTTATCGTGTGAGTTGTGAGCTCGACAACCAACCTTACCCTGGTGTTCAAGTTATGGAGATTCAAAGGCCTCTGACATGTGAAGTAGAAGAACGCAATATATATCTGAACTAAAATGGAACTAGAAAACTGAAAATATATTGTTTCACAACTTTTTTGAACAAGGAAAAAATAACTTCCTAAATCTGATCAACAGACCAAGTAAATTTATTTGAAAGTTGATTTTTCAGAATGTTGCGAAAAAAATTGTTCAGCTTCATGGCCGAGCAACTAACCGAGAGATTTTGCGTAATAACACTTTGCAACTGGATGCTGACTGCATTCTAGCCACAATTTTGCAGCAAAAATAAAGTCGGTCTGTATAGACCCATAGAAGTAGTTACCGCCGTACTAAAGCCGCTCACCTTTGTGCATTATAGATAGCGGTGTCGCGCAGGCGCAGTGTGAGGCATTTAAATTAGGCCAGCCTTGACTGGGGCGCCTTTAGATAGTATCTGGGCCGTTGCATCTTAGGCAGTAATGAGGTTTTTACAAGCGTTAGAATTAGGTATTACTTTAGAAGAAAATTGGATATGTGTGAGAATTTGAATTTTGAGTTTTATTGAATATTATTTATGTAGAAAATGTAGAACCTAAACTTGTTAGAGTAAAATGCGTGATGGTACTGTAACTCTTTTGTGGAAGGCCAATTGGCCGCATTGAAATAGTGTATAAGTATCAGTGCCAGTGAAGATATTCTTTGTCAAACAAACTTTTCTCAAAATAGATTTTTGAAAATCAAGTTTATTAGTGGAAAGGACTCTAGTCTAGAGTGCTTGCAATAAGTAGATTGACAGACTGACGCTAATTCTCATAATGATAAACTATTTTTAAAGGCATTACAGACTCGATTACAATACGATTCTATAGTTTAATTGAAATTTTACTGTTATTTTGAATTTTTCTGAATTACTTTATCGACAAAGATTACTTACTTTAGATTACCATTGCCTAGTCCATCAGTGCTTAGATTAAACCCTGACCTGTCAGTCTAAATATTATCCCTTCACTGTTTCGTCATACAAATATATTAATACAGTAATAAACGTATTTTGTATAGATACTACACTAGTTCTGATTAGTGTTTAGCAATTAAATTACTAAGTAAGTACTTAAGTATTGGTATAAGTTCGACATTAGCTCATTCATAGCAATAAGGTCGAGTTTCCTGTACTTAAAGATAATGCCGTAGAAGCACCCTACCCTACTTGTAAAAAGTATTAAAATGTGAACAAGTAGTTTGTATACTTACACATAATTCAGACTCAAACATGAAATAAAAAATTAAGAATTCCTAGTTATTTTAAAACCAACTAGTAGAAAAAAAAACAAAAAAATGTCAAATCCTTACTCTATCAATCTCGTAAATATGTGTGGTTCTCCTACTATGAAAGTAATACATAATTTTTCTTTTTAATTACTCGTAAACTCCTCGTATAAATAAATTTAAACGGTATGCAAATCGTATAAATCTAGAAATATATCAACCCCCACACAATTTGCGATTAACTCCCATACGCTTTTGATTCAATGGTAATTCTTCTAGTAGTAAGTAAGTAAATCGTAGTGGTATTCTTCTTTCACGGGCGGTGTGTCTACAATCTTTCTTATTTCGGTGAAGTACGCTGCGTTCCGTTTTATGCTCTTTGCATACTTAGGTTTTGGTTGGACTACTGATGATGTTTATTTTCCATGAGTTAAACATAAAATCTGTTAAAACGGATGTTTTAGATCTCGACAAGACAGATAGCCACTATCTATAGGTATATAAGACTATATAAGCAACGGAAACTCGTTGTGTAAATAACAAATATTGTTTAGCGAAACTGGGTAGCGTTATTTTTCTTTAACGCTCTGAATTACGAGTAATTGCACTTCTAATTTTTTACGTAGACTAGCACTGCACTGTTAGCACAAGAGCGTGAATCGGAACGCAGTGCAGTGCTGCATTGGGCTTGTGGACAGTAGACAGTCCGCGTCTGGCCCGAGCCTAAATCACGGGGAGGAAAGATTTTATTACGCACCCAAGAGAAGTATTCTGGAAGGATTAGCATATTATTAATATAAAATAAAAATAGATAATCGTTTACAGTCGATCGCGTCATGCGTAACTAATAAGGAATAAAGACGCTTCGCTCCAAAAACGTAAAGTTTCTGTACCTTAAGTGAGCTAAGCTACAATACCACTTTTTAATTGAGAAAAATAATAGATTTGCTTTCTATTATTTTCAAAGTACACAACTGACTGCAACAAGAAAATCACTCGTACTCATGATATTCGTATGAAACATTTCATTATTACTTATTTGCCCAGAATAGTGGCGTCGCCATACCTTCTACTAGGATATCACCCTGCACAGTGTGTCCAAAATACCATAAATTAGACACAGTGCTCACAAATAAATCCGGTATATTTATGGCGAGACGAACCGGCCGCATCTGACAGATTGTGGAATGAACACATCGTGTAATGGTATACTGGTGACTGTGCCCGGAGGTCTCAAATTGACATTATAATAGCCGCCGACTATGGGTTGAAAGGCGAATCTACTTATGCTAATGGAGTTTTTCTATGAGCCGCACAGTGGGCTGATAAGGAGAAAGGCTGAAACAAAATGTCGCCATAATCGGCCCAGATGTGAAAATGTCGGAACGATTCGGTGTTCATATCCGTGCCTACTGTTCTCACTCTGAAGCGCTTGCCCTATAACTCTTTGGTTTAACCAATGAATACGTTTTGAGTGCAGCTCTTTGTGATGCCATGTTTAATTCCTAGTTTTTACTTCATTGTGGGATAATCAAAACGTAATAGTAAGTAGAGAGAGTATTAATCTTACACAGGGAAATTTGCTAAAGGAGAAGAACAGGAAAAGATTGGGTTGGGTAAGAGCTTTGACTAGCAAACTTCTAACGAAGATTGACCAAAGATAATAAAATGTAATTTTTGTCACAAAACGATGGTTTCGTATTTATTTAAATATTTGTGATTAGATGATTACTTGATTCATACTAATATCAAAACAAGAAGTATTTATACTCAAGCTTAAACTAATCTTGTTTTTAATAGGATACTTATTTTAATAAATCCAATTTAAAATATATTTAAAAAAAAAAAACAATAATATAAAAATATTATTGACAGTCAAGAGCTACTCGAAAAGCCCACCCTGGGTCATTCCCGGCCCAAAAGTCCCCATCACACTAGCAGCGTTTTCACGCTGTATGGCGATGGACAACCTCTGGGCGAGAAACGAACATACATTTAAAATATGATTCACCATCACTTTAATGAATTCCAAACCCATATCTGTTACACACTCATCATTGTAACGGGCGATTGATTGATTTGGCCCTCTTTCTGGGTCAGCTGTCACACCGTGCGTTGTAGAATATCTTTCAAAGTGTAACAGAGGAGCGTATTTATAATGTTCCGCTTGTTTTTTCTGTGACAAATTGAATTCAAATAGTACCTGCCTAAACTGATTGGATAACATCTTTAAAATTAAATCTTTTGTTAAGAGTATTGCTATATTAAAAACACACACAACCAATACTTAACTAAGCCATAATTTTACTGGGGAAGTACACCTGGGGTTCTGGTGACCTGAAGCACAGACCTCCGTCTATTTCAAGCACCAGTCTTCACACGTACCTTCTTTCTTTGTGTCATACTAATTAAGTTTGAATTTGTATTAATATAAGATTGTCTGTGGAGAACAGCACCTTTGCAGCCTCGCATCTAAGTCACACTGTGAGGGTGGCCGGAGCAGCAGCAGAGAGCGCGGCAGCCAGAAAGCGAGCAAAATACTCCGAGCTCGAACGGAACTATATATTTGTTCCGTTCGCGGTAGAGACGGCGGGCAATTGGGGAGGTGAAGCCAAAAGTTTTGTCGCCGAGATTGGCAGGCGACTTAAAAATAGGGGATGTGGCTCCTGGTCCTTCCTGGTGCAAAGGCTATCCATCGCTATTCAACGCGGGAATGCCGCCAGCGTAATGGGTACCTTTGCGCCAGGGATCTCTAGGGGCGGACTGTTTGAATAATTGTAGTTTAAGTTAGTTTTAGTTTTGTAAATACTTCATTTAATTTGTTATTTTTTGTACATTGTTATTACTTCAATAATTTTTTTATTTTTATATAATAAAATAATAAAGAGTTACTATTATTATATCGAGTGATCTCAATCAGGTACTTAATTTAATTGATGTCGTATTGAACGTAGCAGACAGTTTTTGTCAAATTCAAGCTATCCAATATAGGCCTAATCAAATTAGATAAAGTAGAAAAATATGCACGTACTTTTCTACACTTCATACACTTAAAATTTGTTATAAAGACAGTTAAATAATGAAATTATAGGTATTTCCTTTAACCAGACCCACTGTGTACAAAATTAAAAAGTGAAATTAGCTTATAAATTTTAAAAACTCACATCATTCTACTTTTTGGAAAAAAAAATGAACTATCCATTGTCCATCAGCGACGCAATGAATAGCTATGCAAAGTGCGGGCACTGAGAGTGCGGTGAGTGCAAGTGACAACGCAATGCGTGTGCGCACCTTATTGTATTCACCGCGCATGGGTAACAGAAACTTTAAACGTGAATAGTGTTTAACAAAAAACATTTATCAAGACCTGAAATAAAATATTTTAAACCTTGTCCGCCGTGCTTGGTTAGTAAATGAATTGTCTGAAAAGACAGATAATTCCGTACTTTGGAAGGCACGTTAAGCTGTTGGTTTCGGCTACTATTTGGTCGTTACACGTACCATGTCTGTGGCCTTTGGGGGATCTATACACTGAGTTCAGATATTAGTTCAAAGATTTTTTATTATTTTTGAAACAACGACGAGTATAATATTTCCTACCTTATCGCACTTTGACTTAACACGGATCTTGACCTATCTCCCATGTTTTTCTACTCTGTGTCAGCGCGTTATTGAGCTGCCGCGTGTATACGCCGCCCCTAAAGGATGCGCCCGACAACAAGCAAGTGTAAACGCAGCCTAAAACGGGCATTTGTATAGTTTATAGAAAGGCACGGTCGAAGTTAGGCAAATTATTTCGTTTTGCTCTATTTTTGGCAAAACAATGTTTACGGAGCACCATAATATTGTATACTTTACAAATATCTCTGCCAACTCGGGTAGTTGCTTACATACATATTTTATGTAATGTAGTAGTAATAAAAAAATATATAGGTATTATTTAGCACTTCTTACTTAAAAGATTTTGCAGAACTATTTAACGAAAACACAGACACAGTCACTAATAGATAATGTAATGAAAAGAAAAACCTTTCTTTGAAAAACATACTTTTTGAACGCATTTTTTATTTTCGTATGATCATATTGATCATGCATGTCTATGTTTTGTGATTATAAATACTAAAACTATACTACACACACAACACAACACACACTATACAATTTAAACCTTAAGGGCATCACACACGGCAGCTATAATGTAAAGATTATAGCACGATACCTGCCGATACATCTCATTACATCTTTCCATAGAAATCAAGCTATACATCCCGGGATGTAATGTACATTAATGTGGACCCCTTTATTATTGAAAACAACTATATAGTTCAATGATTATTAGAATGATGATTTGTTAAAAGAAAACCTTAATATATTTTATTAAAATAAAAAAAAAATGCTTATCTTTTATCTTGTATTTGAATTTATAGTCTGGGATACAGGGGTTGTTATCGGAATCAAATTTTCGAACTGAAGGTAAAACTTGTTGTCTATATTGTCACAAAATTTAAGTTACAATTTTGTATAGTAAATTTAGTACATGTCTGTGTTCCACAAGAACTAGGAAGGGACAGCGGGAGCGAGAACGCTCGCTGATTAGCTTGTTTGTACTATGTGTCACTACAATTTTAATTATTCAAAACTAACATAACAAAATAACAAACACTTTCCTATCCAGTATCCACTTTCTCCAACACCTGCACTTACCTTCAACCCTATTTCAGAGACCCATAACTTTCAGGCGACACCCACTCTAGGGTGCCTATGAGTAGAGTAGCCATCGATCAGAGCGAGGCAGTTATATATCACGGCCTACACTACTGCGACAAACGTATGGACATAAATATGAGATACGTCATCGTACGCGCATACCGCTCGGTGACCGCGCGATTCGCGATATCGACCATACAGGGTTTTGTACACTAAGCCAGTTGACTAAGAAAGTAGTATTATTTTTACTGGCTAGCATTCTGCCCCTATCCAACGTCATATCGGATCAGGCGAGTTTAACAAAATCTTTTACAAGAAACAGAACGTTTTCAAGCATCACGCAAGTCGAATCTGGCATGAAAATATAATGCCACGCTAAGAAAACAATATTTAAATATAACTAAACTTTTCATCAAGAAGCGACACTCTGAAATCCTCACATATCATATACCTTAACCTTAAAGTACTTCTCAATACCGAAACAGATTTTCCAGCTTTTATTTTAGCATGCCATAATTTTTCCAAAACTAAATTAGCCATAAATATTCCAAAATTATTAGGGCATTTTGTAAGGAGTTCTTACAGTTTGACTTTAGAGACGAGTGCACCTCTCAATCCTTGTTACCAATATCAAAGTTATTATCCAAAGCGTACACATCCAAAGCGTTCGAATAAATGTATAAAAAAAACTCACAACTGATCATAAAGTGAGAATGAATGTAGTACCAAGTCACTGGCATCGTGTAAACAAATTGTGACCGCGCGATTCGCGATGTGGCCCATAAAGCAATAAATATGGCGATATGTGAACGCTGGACACCTACTTACTTACGTCAGACAATGTGAGGGATAGTGTTGGTTATGTAGCCTTTTTGTGTCTATTGTGTGAAAGGGAAATGTTAAAATATTCTAACTGCTTTTCTTGTGTTAGAACTAACCTGATGATAAGCTTTGTCAGCATTCATTTGCAAGCAAGTGAGCTAGTTATTAGCTGTCTACGACGTAACGTGTATTCAAGGCAAAGTTTTGTCAATAATAGCAACTATTTTACACAGTTATCATAATCCTAATCTCAGCCAAAAGATGGAAACAGCTGTACAACTGCGGTTATTTTATAATAAGAGCATAATAGTCTTAAAAACACCACATTGCGTCAACCCTAAAAATAACTGTCATAATTTCCAAATTTTTCGCAATGTCATCGTTAATTTCTGATGCACCGCATTCCTTTTTCAAATTAAACTGGGGCACAATACTGGCCATAAGATATCCTCTCGCGGCACCGCGCTTATTAATCAAAACTCTGACGGGAGTTCGAGCTGCGCAAGAGTTGCGCGAAGGGATGAGTTATTTATAGCACTCTCGCTGAACGTAAATACACGGGGTACCGTATACTCGTTATTGCATCATCGAATTACACCCTGGCCAGTGCTGTAAGCACGTGGTGTGGATTAAAAATAAGTTTTTTAAACCTTGAGTAAATATAGGACCGTAGTTTTAATATTTTTTTGTTGCGTTTTTTGCATTGTAAGTTGCAAGAAGGAAAAAATAATAATAATAATTTAGTTGAAAATATTAATCAAAATAAAATATATAAAAAATTTCGGACACTGAATTATTTTTTTGCTTACTTGTTAAAGGGGATATCTAATCCTGTATCTAATTTACGTTAAAATAATAAAGTAGGTTTAGGTAAATAAGAACTTTAAGAACGAGCTCGACTCAACAATGATAATAATTCTGATAAGTAAAGATATTTTTAACATTTTTTGCCTACACAACCCAACTCTATACCCACTATGCACATTTCAGGCGCCGCCGTCGACCACCTTGTAAACGTCACTGCGAATGGTGTGTTCCCGGTCACTCCACAACAGTTAATTCCAGTTAATTCTATATTTACGACTAGCGGCCTCGCCCGGCGTCGCTCGCCGCGGGAGATGGCACAGTTACACCATGACTTGCTTGCGGACGTAATACGGGACTTGGTATTTAGAGCACCCGTGTAGGTTACAACTTTACAAGTCCTGGTGTACATACGCTACAGAGAGTTATGGAGTTATAACTTCATTGACCAGCTTTTGTTTATTAAGTGTAGTGGTACTGGCATGCATCCTCTTAATTATTACTTTTGGCGATTCTAGCCCCAGCGAGAAAAGAATTCAATCATAGCCGATGATTTTATTGTCTAGTTGGGGTTTATCTGTGAGTAAGGCATGGAAGAGCGTCGGTAGTGTATTAGTAAAAAATTCCAATTGAATTAAATTTTGTCGTACTTCCATGATTCGCACTTTTGTCGCACTTCAGTTATTCGCAGTTCAGATTGTCAACCTTTAGACATTCGCAATTGAGTGTTTTCACACTTCCGTGATTCGCTCTTTGCTTATTTTGCAATAATGTGGTAAGATCCCTCTTAATACTTTTGGCGATTCCATCCCCAGCGAGAAAAAAAATTAATCATAGCCGATAATTTTATTGTCTAGTTGGGGTTTATCCGTGAGTAAGGCATGGGAGAGCGTCGGTGGTGTATTAGCTAGAGCCGCTGTCTCCCGTCTGGGAGACGCGGGTTCATTCGCTACTATGTGTCAATGTGTTTTTGAATTTCGAATTCATATGTACGTTTATTCGGTAAAGCAAAACATCGTAAATGTTTTTGGGTGTATGTTTCATCTTCCACTCCTGCGAAGAAATCACATGATTTCTCGTGAAGACGATCAACCGCACCAACAGCGGCAATAGCCCGCACAGAGTCAGCGTGGACTCGAGCACTACGGTATGGTGTGTGAGTTGTTAATGAAGGGACGAAAGTGTTTTGGCTGCAGAGTGATAAAGACAAAGTCATAGAACAATAAATATTGAGCTAGAAATGTCTTGGCGTGTACGTGAGGAGAAGGAAATGAAATATCTAATACAGGTGAGTGAGAGTTTAGATACACTAAGTAAACCGCCTGAGGCTTTGCTCGCATAGTTATCAGATTTTCTCGTGAGAATAAGAATCTTTCCCGCTAAGAATGAGCGATGAAGATGTACGAGTAATATTGAAATCAAACGTAAAGTGTAAAGATATTGCCGCCATTAAATTGCATGTTGTAGTGTTCAATCCGCGTCAGTAATGAGGCCACAGCTGTCTTCACTACAGCACAAAACGATCAGAAACGAGACCCTTCCACAACGTCTTTCGTATTTCGAAAATCTTTCTTAACGGGAACTCTTCGCACACGCCGCAAAGCTTGTAACCAAACACTACATTTCCTTATAAAACAAACAAATAAACGCTACTTTACCAAACACATTTGCATTTTGAACAACAGCATCACTTCTGAATTGTCTTGGCCGAAGGTAAGATGACCTGCAAAGATAACTTGGCAGGACCTCGCCAAGAATGTGCAAAAGTTTCCTACAAACTCTTATTTGCCATTCTCAAAAATACGACCGCGTTTTAGATGTTCTAAGGGTTATATTTAGGAAACGCAAAGTTAAGTTTGTGGTTTTTTGTAAGAGATCGCGCCTCCTACGTATTGCCGTCAAAAGAAGTTATTTGTCTCGTCGTTTTAGTGAACAACGCACCGTTAAGCATACATGACGCTTACTGACCTAATGCGGGAATAAAAATGTTTTTTCATTTTATTTTTACACACGAAGGAACGGTTGTACAGTCGACATCACGAACAAATACCGCCTAATAATACTAAGGGCAGAATGAACGGCGCTCTAAAGGGCAGTCTGATACTCTTGACGCGCAGCCGATTGTACCTAACCTACTCATATTTTCCTTAAAAGCCGTATAATATTTTTCATAGTTACGCTGCAAATCTTCGGGGAAAATGTTCTAAATAGTTTTCATAGTTGTAAGATCTTTGGAAGAGGAAAATTTATAATTAAAATATTGGATTTCCGAAGATTTTCCAGGAAAAGTTTGCAAAGGTATTTGTCAAAACAATATCCTTTCTAATGAACAAGAAAAGCATGACAACACGATTCGTCTTATCTGTTAACTGTAGTAGAGGCAAGTGGGCTGTTCCACGATATTTCCTAATAGGGCTGTTAGGTAGACTGGCTTTGAGCTCTATTTCTGAATCAGTCGTAAGTTAACCCGCAGTATTTGTATAGAAATCGCATACGAATCGCGATTTCGTATGCGAGATGACGTACAAACGATTCAAAAATAGAGCTCCAGGGCTCGTGTAGGTAGCTTTAATGTTGACTTAAATGAGTCATAATTGAGTTTGTGCCGGTTTTGGTTGAGTATGTTAGGTTCAAGTATAATTTTAAATTATCTATTTGAGTCTAAGTTATCTTGCAAATTATAGTTTTTTTTTTAAATACTTATTGGTTACATTATCAGAGAGTCGTTACATGTCATCGTGATGAGTATTTTAAAGTCATGAACCACTAATTACAATCCGCGCCCGGTATATTACTTCTTTGGTAGAAATAGCGATTATAGGTGAACAAAAAATTGGAATTACCAACATTTAATTTCTTTAACAGTTCATTTTTTGTATTTATATGAAAAATACACCTAAAAACACAATACACTTGTTATTTTATTTTAAATAATCTCGAGTCTAAGCATACAAATTTTAATATTTAAAATATGCTCATCCTAAAACGACGTAAGTACACCTGAGGATTTATAACGTCAATGCTCATTAAACAATCACTGAGTAAAAAAAGCGTCGTATCTGTAAAGGTGAGTTTCAGTCAAAAAAAAAAACATTAAAGCAAAGGTGTTTAAATCTTAAGCCACCGCTTTTAGTTACTTTTACGAGTAGGTTATTAGCAAATATCTCTTATTTTAGTGGATTATTAATTCTGAAAAAAATATGTGTTTAGGAAGACCCTATCTCCAAACAGTAATTTAATTTTATGAATTTGAAATGTTGTCAATTAAAATACAAAAAAACTTCTAACCTCATCACCCGCTACACTTCTTGTAATTAGCTTCATTAAAGTCAAAAAACCACGCACATGGATCCATAAATCCAGGAAGCGATTAATAAATATTAAAATAAAGTGAATTATTGAATATTTATAATAATAAATTAATTATTCGTGCATTCGGTTCGGATAACTCTGTTTCCGCGAACTTGTTCGTAATTTGTTCTTGTTTTGGCACCGCCCTGAAAACGTCAGGGCTGTCGATTGTTTTTCATTTTTATAATAGACAAAATTAAGAGCTCTTGTAGAAAATAAACTAAAAATGTGACATAACGAATATAAGAAGTAATAACCAACTTAAGTGAAGATAAAAGAAATAAAATATCACTCTTAGATATACTCTATACACAAAGTTTGGCAAATAAATATGAAATGCGTGCAAAACCAGCTCTATGGTGTTTCTCACAGATATATTGTATGAAGTAACAAAGCCAACTGAACAAACAAATCCTACAAGATAACGCTACTTGTGCAGCCGAAAACTTCGTCCAAAGAAATCTATATTAGCAGGATAATATTCGCGTAACTTTTTAATGAAAGTGCGAAAACCCTGCATGTTGGTTTCTTTGGAAGAAGACAGATGGGTATTCATCGCGGAAGTATGGACGTAGGCTTTCATATTTGCCCGCTAACTGATTTATTTTACCAAATTAACCCGCCGACGCCCGCAGCGGTTTTTACCTTAGCATGAGTTATGGATCGATATGATTTCTTTCGTGAAAAAGAGGTTAAGCATTTGTAAATAAAAATAAATTTTAATCCAAAAATTAAAGCATGAATTAAAATTAAAAAAAAAATGAATTTAGATAATAAGTCTTGCTATAAATTGTAAAAAAAAAACCATAGAAACATATTAGAAAACTTTCGTGTACTTTCTTTTATATTATTTTTTAACCCCCGACGCAAATAGAGGGGCGTTATAAGTTTGACCGCTCTATGTGTCTGTATGTATGTCTGTGTGTCTGTCTGTGTGTCTGTCTGTGTGTCTGTCTGTGTGTCTGTCTGTGTGTCTGTCTGTGGCACCGTAACTCTTAAACGGGTCAACCGATTCGGATGCGGTTTTTTTTATTTGAAAGCAGGTTTTTTAGCGATGGTTCTTAGACATGTTTCATCAAAATCGGTTCAGCCGTTTCAAGGTCATCAGCTCTTTTGTTAACTGCGGTAGGGTTCTTAGACGCATAATGTGTATTTACTTTTTACTTTTAAACGTACGTGTGACCTAAAATTTGAAAAACTCATGTATGCTATATAACTTTGCATGATGATAGAATTATTGGTCTGATACTGCAGCCAGGATATCCAGCACTCTTGAAAAAATAATAGCAGATATGTCGTGTTTGGATTTGTTTTGCTCAGTATTTGATTCTACATACAATGCAATGGTGGCAACACGATGAGCTGATGCTGCAGCCAGGATATCCAGCACTCTAGTACACTCTTGAAAAAATAATAGCCGATTTATAGTGTTTGGATTCATTTTGATCAGTATTTGATTCTACGTACAATGCAATGGTGGCTACACGATGAGCTGATGCTATAGCCAGGATATCCTGCACACTAGTACTCTCTTAAAAAATACTCTTCGATTTGATAGTGATCCTTTTAGATACAGCTGTACTCATATATCATAATTTATTCGTAATAAAGTTTAAAAATTATGAAATAAAAATAAATTAAAAATTTAAAAACCCCCGAAGCAAAAAAAGCAAAAATTTTAAAAGTCAAAAATAATACCTAACCATATATATAACCTAACTAGGTAACCTAACCTAACCTAACCTAACCATAGGTATTATTTTTGAATTTTTAAATTTTTGCTTTTTTTGCTTCGAGGGTTTTTAAATTTTAAATTTATTTATTTACATTTCTTGATTTATATTAAATCTGAAATAAGCTGTACGCAGCTGCACATTATGCAAGTTCCGAGAACTAACTCTTTTTAACTAAGTCCGATTTTATTTTAAAGCTTTAACAATAAAAACAATTAAAAGTACATACATTCAAATCGGAAGGCCGAGCGAGATTTTTACTTTCGATCGATTTACATTTAATCGATTAATCTTTTTGTAAACAAATTGAGGATTCATTTCGGTACCGTGTTGTAAGTAATAGGTTTTTAAACATACAAACTTCGGGGTAATATATCATCGAAATGTCAAGCAGAGAAAAAAGTAAAGAGCAAGTGTGCAGCGATAAAAACCTTGGTGAAAATTAAAATGTTTGAATTTGGAATGAGTTTAGTCAGGTTTAGTGTTCGTTATTATTTTTGCGATCTTCATTTATTTTGCGTGATTTAGTAAGCGTTAACATTTTTTTGTAACTTTATGAAGGCGGTATGGACAGCCATAATATTTTTAAATTTTAATTGAAAAGTTACGATGTGGGTATTAAATATTTTCATGTGGAGGCTGTGATGGGATGTACCTAATCTCAGAATAAGAATTATTTGTGATTTATCCTTATATTGAAACATTTTATAATTAAGAGTATCATCATCATCAACAGCTCAATATTTTCGTGATATTTTTAATTAATTAGTTTCTTGATTATCTTGAGGTAGTTTTATAGATCATTCGAATATTTTATACTTTGGAGCATTATTTCCTTTTTTTTCTAGCCAGTTACCATACTTAAGAAAAAATACTCATTTTCCGGACTTGTTATGTTTAGGTATGTAACAGATATAAATGTATTCTGTTCTTGTCCTTAGCGGGATCGCATGATGTCACATGCGCAAAGACGGAAAATTATGTCCTGCGCAGTGTTGAGACGGTGCCGTTACGTGTTTGTCAAGTTCACGCGAATTTGTGTAATATTTTGTAATGTTTTTTTTTATTCATATACGGGTAATAATATCTTGATTAAGTATCAAAATAAATATTGAAATTTGTGCTGTCAAAAACGGTAACATTTCGAATTTAAATAAGATAAAAAGTAACTTTTCGCGATATTTGGGTTTTTGTAGTTATCGACAATTTGTACCTAGTAGGTAAAGTACCTATCTAAACAATTTGCCGACTAAATGATTATATTCGTATTTATGGTAACAAAAAAAATACAACTTTTTATAAATAAGTAGGACTTTTACGAAAACTAAGTTTTTTAAGTTTAACTAATCGTAACAGCTATGTCAACTCTAGCCCATCACTAGCCCTCGGTGATAGGTCAGTGAACTCATATAACACCAAGTAGGGCCGTACTGTTTGTTGTTCTAGAGTGTGCGGAAACTAAGTTCGTATTAGCTATGAGCCCGTACGAAACATATTTTAAAATATAATCAGTGTATGATTTTGTGCCATTTGCTGTCGAGACCGCGGGTCCGTGGTGCTCGGAGGCTAGATGTCTCGTGGGGGAGATTGGCCGTCGGTTAAAGGAGAGGGGTAAGGATCCTCGTTCCGGCTTCTTCCTGATGCAGCAGATCTCCCTAGCTGTTCAGCGCGGCAATGCTGCGAGCATCTTGGGTACGTTTGGTCGAGGGGCTGTTCGGGGTGGCTTATTTGATTAAGGTTTTTTATTGTTTTTTTTTTTCTGACATTGTATTTTTGTTTTAAATTTGACATTGTATTTTATGTGACAAATATAATTGGTATATAGCAGATTCAAACTAGACACCTTATGTTCATAAGGCACCTACGACGCTGTTCCAATGATTTCAAATTACGAATCAGTACATAAAAAATTCTGTAGATCTATGTACAAAAATAAAACAACAACAAAAACAATTACAATAAGAGTCTACTTATGCTTATAAAAAATGTTTTATAAGGCGGCTAAGGAATAATAACTTACTAATTTAATAAACGTTTCAACCTCTACTGATAAAATTCCAGCGATATCCTAACGTACCTATATTATACTAAAATTTAATAAAAATATCATTGGAATTCTTAACTTAACATCCCACATAGTCATTCAGATAAAATAGTAACTATTGAAGCTTGTAACGATAATGATTCATGTCATAACATACATATATATTCATAATTACGACTATCTTGCTCTAGAGATGAGATGGGCTGTATTTCCGATACCATTAATATTGTGATTCAATGCACGTTGATTTAATTGTAACTGCTTCTTGAGGAGGCAATAAGAGATCTTTACCTCACTTACTGAGATGATTATGACTGGTGGATAAAATATAAAAGAAGCATAGGAAAGCTTTTTTCATTCTCATTTGGCAGCCAATCTAGAAGTATATTCTGTGGAAGATTTATCCAATGTTATCTAAAACAGGGTATAGACTAGTTGGTTGGACATTTGCCATTTGCCTTTTGATCCCAGGAGCATTTCCCAGCTAGGCAGATATTTGGATAATAAATTTAAATGCTCTTTTTTTATTTTTAGATTCATAGAAAACAACCAAAAATGTAAACCTTCCGGTGGGACTTGAACCCACGATTTTCGGCCTATACGCAGCCAACGTGCTTACCAACTACACCACGGAGGGCATAGTGGCAGCGACGAAATTCGTTCTTGCTTGTTTTCTATGAGATCATGACGTCACCATAATAGGCAACCACTTGGCACGTTACAGCGTGCTTAGCGGCTTTTTTACTCTTTTTTTAGCTTGGGTGTTAATTGTGGCTGTGTATGTTGTGTTCTTAGTAAGTTGGTTGTAATTAGTCATTTTGATCATGGTGTTAAGTCATTGTGGACATCCTTGTTGAAGGTTTTTGTCCAGCAGTGGAAGCTTTTCGTGGAAGTTTAAAAAAGAAAGAAAGTGTTGAGCGCCATACTCAAGCCTTTTGTAAGTTCCTCCTTATACTACAAAGTCTAAACACCAAACAAAACCTCCACAATTTTCCTAACAAACTCACGACACGATATTTCAACAACAAAACGCGTAACAAGCCAACGAGACGCATGCGCAGGACGAAGTAGGAAACGCCGTACATCTGCGTTAATTAGAGCTGGTGATGTCTCAACCGGGAAATAAGGACCCCCGTGACGCGCGTGCGCACTTAATGGAACTACGTGGAGGATAGGAACTTCTCGTTTGGAAGGCTTCTTCAAAAGTCTTTTCTTCGCAGCAGTGTGTAGGTTTCATCACGATTTTTTCCTTCACCGTAAGAACGTCGAATAAACTTGCGTGGTGGGGATCGAACCCGCGTCTCCCGGACGGAAGACAGCGGTCCGAACCACTAGACCACTAATACGACTAAGGCCTAATCGCTCTTATTCAGGGTAAGCTCGAGCCCCTCGGTGGGGACGTATATGAGCTGTTGATGATGATGAACCGTATTTAAAAAATAATAACTGTAGTTACGTCATGTTCTATACAAAACAAAAGAAGCACTGAACAGCGCTCTTAGAAGGATTAATAAATCTCAATCATAATTTGACGCACCATTTAACGAAACTAAAAAAAACTAGAAAAACTGGCACATTAGGATCAAAATATTAAAGGTGGGTCAAAGCTAATCATAGTACGATTTGTGTCCTTGTTGAAAATTAAATGGGCAGACCTACAAAAAAGTAGTTTATTTGCTTTAATATAAAAACTAAAAGGTTGAATTTGGCAGTCTTATTCGATTTGAATTATAATAACTAACGCA
The DNA here is from genome assembly GCA_951230895.1 of Carpatolechia fugitivella. Lineage (NCBI taxonomy): Eukaryota > Metazoa > Arthropoda > Insecta > Lepidoptera > Gelechiidae > Carpatolechia > Carpatolechia fugitivella. Next base: position 15,971,195 of record OX579646.1, on the reverse strand, counting down.
CATTGTGTATCCTAATAAGCACTTTAGTTACGGTTGTTTGCATACAATAAGTAATTAAGTACCAAAATGTTTGAAATGAACTATTTAGATTTTTGATAAGACTTAAAAGGACTTAACCACAAGTTTTATGTGAGGCAAATTTTCATGTCTTCAAGGCAGTAAACATAAATACTTTCATACGACAGGCGGCTGACCTGGCGTTTGTAGCATCATGTTAAATCAATGAAAGTTATATCTTGAAAAAATCGAAGTAGGTTTGGTAAAACGGCCCGCCTCTCAGGATTTTCATGCAACTGTAAATAGCACCACTGTTTTAATGGAATATTTTTGTCAGTCTTTGCATTTTTGGCGCGAACTAGATGCCTCTAATACGCTCTGACGTTGCAGTTTCAACTTAACCGCCAAAAATACTTTTTTTTATCGTTACCAAGTTCTATTGAATAGAATATACTTTATTCCACACAAGGATATTGACTAAAAATAAATGAAGGCAACAAACCTACATACATAATATGTCAATATAGCTATGTAAATAAATTATACATTTTACATATTATACTATATAAATATGTCTACATGGATATCTACGTATATATACTTATATACAAAGATAAATAACTACTTAAGTAAGAAAAGAAGAACATGCTGACAGACAATCAAAGCTTACAGAGGAATTGTTAAATAGGGAGGGAAAGGAGATAGGCTTTCAGGCGCACGTTAAAAGAATCAAGCGACGACGGAGCTTTTTTTTTTTTTTTAGTTGATGGGCTTACTCTTGACCACAATCAGGTCCGCGAGGGACGAGATGTGGTCGATGATGGAACGAGTTTGCCCAGAAGGTGCCTGTTCACTCTAGCTTTGAAAATGCTTGGGTTATAAGCACTCGGAAAAACAGAAGCAGGCAAAGACTGACAAAAATTATCATAAAGGTGCAGGAAGAGAGTTCCAGAGCTTTTTAGCTGAGCTTTATATTGAATAAAATTTTATCATCATCATCATTTTATCATATCTTATAATATATATATAATATATATAAATAATCGCCCGATTAGAAAAAAAAACACGGGTTTCGCTTGCTAATTCATAATTCAGCCCAATTCAGTACGCGTTTGAGTGCCCTGTAATCAATTTCAGCGCGTCTCGGAACGCAAGATATATATCTTAATCCGCGCCTTCTATAGTACCACTGTGGTAGAAATAGCGATTAGGTCATTTAGGGAAAAAAAGAAAGAAGCAGGATATATCTTCAACATCAACAAAAAACCATTCCATCTCTTCCGAGTAAATCAACCCATTACAGATGAAACTCTCAACCTTGACACTGTAAACTGCTATATAGTGTGTCATGATCTGTGTAGGATGACACATGACACTGCGCAACACGACTATCATCGATAGCACACTAATTATCTCTGAAGGTCCACGTCACACTTCACGTCTGCAAGTGGCATGTCAATGTGGGCTGCGCGTGATTCTAATGAAATGGGCGGAGGGAAGAAGGTAGGTGCATTGAGTTGTCAGAAAGACACCTGATATCGACTCGGCCTTGAGTTCTGGGTTCTGTTCTGAAGAGTTTCTGAGTTCCAATCCAGGTGGGGACATTGTTGTCAAACAAAAATCTCTTTCTGAGTTTTTATTTGTATGTAGTAGTATATCCGCCTGTTTCGTGGAAAATGTGTTTCAGTTTCATGGACTGAATCAATCAATCAATCAGCCTATTGCAGTCTACTGCTGGACGTAGGCCTCCCCAACTCAAGGGCACGCCAAAGCGCACGATCACCCACTTTCCTCATCCAGCCACCACCAGCGACCTTCCTCAGGTTATCAGTCCACCTGGCAGGGGGGCGTCCCACACTACGTTTCCCGAGACGCGGTCTCCATTCGAAAACCCGTCTGCTCCAACGCTCCTCAGTTCTGCGACAAACGTGGCCAGCCCACTGCCACTTCAGCTGCATTACTGGACTGAATACATTCATGGACTAAATACTCTCGTAAAAAGATTAAAACTAATAAATTTTACGGTATATAAATCTGTTGATCAATTTGAACTTTATACTAATGTAAATAATGTTTTGTTGCAGGTAACATTTTGATAGACATACAAATTATTTTGTCATCGGAATTCGGAAAAGTAAGTTTTCGTCTTGGCTAATATTATGTATCTGACGTTACATTACATGAACTAAACGTTTGTGACTTCAGTCATCGATTGTAAAACCCTTACGAGAGAAGAAAACTCCCTACAGTAGAAAAGAAGGCAGCTATCGAAAAGAAAAAAAGAGGAGACCTATTACTTTCTTTTTTCTTCGCGTAGCTGCATCCTTCACCTTTCATCTTTCGTACAGCAGATTTCATTAAGTAGAGGGTTGTAGACTTTTCTCTCAATATATTGGTTAATGTTACACCATAGTAAAAAGTAAAAGTAACAAGTATTTATACAGCTAAACATTTTCAATTAGGTACAATGCACACTGATTCTCTCACTAGGATACCCTGTGTTGTGGGACAGATTGTTTACACTGAACAATTAAAATCTAAATGCAATAAAACTAAATTAATAACATAAACATAAGTGATGATGATATGTGATGCATGTGGGGGTATGATGGTGTGTATGGGTGTATAAGGGAGGGTGTGTGTATGTGTGATTCAGTGTGGTGATTACCTTATTATTTCCAACAACATTTCCGTTTACCATGATTACGTTACACTCTTATTCAGCTGGTAAAGTAACTTGCAAGCAGCGTAATTTAAAGACGTGTTACAAGTTCACACTCTTCGCTGCATGCAGATGGCCCGAGGCTCGAGTTAGAGTGACGCCGGCGACATTGGCCCACTTCGCGTCGATATTTGGTTGCGACACTTCGATTAGTTAGACTGATTGAAAACTAGAGACGTGCAGTTGTCTTATTGCAAATATGGTGGCTTGCTTCTTGATGATTATTATTGGTAGTTATTAGGTCGCCTGTGAGTTTAATAAGAAAAGGAAAGCTAAAAAAAATGATACTTTGATGTATAGATATTTACTTTTTTGATATTATAGCATAGTAACTGGCTTGCAATTTTAGGTGAATGATGTGATATTAGTTGCTTGCTCACTGCATAATGTTTCACGGAAGATTTAAAGACCAATTCAATTTGTTTAATAAACGAAATTTCAATTGGAAACAAACAAAACAAAATGACAACATTATGATACTAAAATGTTAGCCATTATTAGCAAAAGCTACTTACATGTCTACAGTTTAATATTATGACAGTCCATAGGCGACGAATCTTAGATCCAGCGTCAAAGCCTCTAAATATAAAATTAATGTGTCATTTATGACTTTTGATTCGTCGCTTTTGATCGGAGATGTATAGAACCTTAGAACCGACCGTGACATTATTAATATAGAAAAATGCTTAATGAAGATATAAAGCCTTGGAGGAGCTAATGTTTTAATTATTGGTTGTAAAGCTTTTAAAGTAAACTCATATTAGAGTGATTAATTGTGTGCGATTATTATTTTAATGTACAGTTATTCACAGTTCAAAAGACATCAACGCGAGCTATTTTTTTATTTTATAAAAAATTAAAGACAAACAGAAAAACAAGAAACTGAGTTAATAATAAAATTATAAAAAATGTTTCTGTTACGACTGTAGTACCAGATATACGTACTCAATGGAAAATTGTGCTTGTATGTTTTTTTAGCAAAAAGGAGAGTTTTATTTTACAAGTTAGCCTAGAACCACAATTTGATATCTCTGATTATTACTATGTGAGTCACAAATATGATTTTTTATTATGTTTGACGTGCTATCTCAAGATAATGACGTTTCACTTGCAATATTTGCATTCAGAGAACTGTCAGCCGGAATGCGTACAAGGTGAATATGGTCCTACGAACATAATTATTGCCGAAGTGACACAGACTCTCGTCATAATTTCATTATTTTATGAAATGGTTATGCTGACGTGAAAATCATCATGTCTTTTAAAAAATAAGCACTGTAAGTAAAGCCTTTTTTCAAAACACGGGTTAATTCTAGATTTAATATTCTGCATTTAATATATATATACCTATTGTTAGATATTTTAAAATTGGTTCTTACTTAATTATGAAATACTTTTTAAATACTACCAAACTATGGTGTTAAGTTCTAATAAAAAATGTTAGCTGCTAGTTTTAACAAAAAGTGTAAAATTATTTACGAATACTTGAAAAAACATAAATACATGTTTTAATTAAAAAGTGCATTTAAAATTGTCATATTTTAAGTAATACACCTACATATTCGTCAGAAGTTAAAACTCTCACGATCACGGACAAAGGCTCCACAAAAGTTTGACCTTTATCTTTTTTAAGAAAATCAGCTCAGGCGAATCAGGAATTAGGTGTTTTAAACTGCTCGACGTCATATTGTTAAGATCTGCTGGCGGATCTAGAAAAACCCAGTGAGAGCAAGTCGGTGACGTGTCAGTGGGCGAAGACCAATTTTTTGCGAGGTAACCGAAACTTTGTGAATGAGCTGAAATTATGCGACGTCATTACAGGTTTGAGTCATTACTAATAGGATTTAGAACACCTTGTATTGTGGTATTTGCTATTCAAATTAACTTTTAGGCAAATACTTTGTCATTAAATAAACCTACCAAAACATTTAAACATTATAGTTTTTCTACAATAACCTATTAACGGAAAGTAATGTGTTTAAAATGCGTTGGGAAAAACTTTATCTGTATTTTTTATACATTATTATGTTAAGGGGTAGGCTCGAGCCCCTCGGTGAGGACGTATATGAGCTGTGGATGATGATGATTATGACGGAAGCGGTTTGACACGCAGTATATTATTTTAATTAATTATAAATTTTATTATAAATAGGAAACCGAAACATTACATCATCTAAATTGCATTAGTGCGTAACTGTGTCCATTTTAAAACAAACGCATCCCATTTGTTCAGTGTTCTTTTTGCGTAATCAACTAAAGGGTATTTTTTTAGGAATTTCTTTTTATACCTAAAATACGGGAATAGATTAGTGCTTTCTTATGAAGATGCTATAAAACTTTTTTTTTTGTTTCTATTGGATCAGACTAAACAGGAAATTATTCTCATTACTTATGTCACACCTTACATTGATCTTGACCTACTGCCTTAGTCCATTCAAAATTTTAAAAGTAGCCCAGTAGGTGATGAATTTGACACTGGCTTACTCGTTGTGACGTCAAAGTTCGTCTGATGGGTCATTTGTGACCTTAAGGCATTATAAGAGAAATGTTGGACGTCATCTAGATCCGTAATATGTAGGTATTACAATATAGGGACGGCATTGGTCTAAATTAAAAACTCAGGAGGAGAGATTGTTTGTTCGGTAATAAATTTATAATAAAACTAATGGAGATGTAAATAAATACAAAAATAATTTGCTCCTTTTATTTACCTATTAATTTATTTTTATACCCTCTTAACCATTATAAATAATTTTATAGAATATAATATTTTACTGGAATTCAAATTTAAAATAATAGGCACTTTTTGTCACTTTTATACAGTTAAATCTAAGCTATAAAACTGAAACATATGAGATATAAATAAACACGACATAGCATGAACATAAATAAACAAATTTGTCCAAAAATCAAAACATTAATGGTCCAAAAAATCAAAACAAGAATTCGCTAGCCAGTTTAAGTAAGGAACATTATGTATAATCATACTAATTAAGTGTACTTACATAAATTAAAAATAGAATCTTTGTTTTGTCTGACTTCAATCATTTTAATTTATTCATGAAATTCATAGTTTTATTGCACAATACACTTTAAACAATGTATTTCATAATAAAATAGTAAAATATAACTCCCAGTAGCAGGTATATAACTTTTTACTTTTTTTATGAAGACAGGCTAGTTGAACTAACGAGCCTACAAAAGTTTTTGAATATAATATTGAGCCTTTCCGCTTGATCTCATGCCTTACGGCGTCGTCTCTGTGTCGATAGTAAGTTGATTAGTATTTCGGCTGGCCATGGTGGGAGCGAGCGCAGTCTCTCGACGCAAGCCTCCCGTGCGCACGCAAAGCGCGCGAACCCACGCGCGCCAAATTCAAATATCGAACATTCGAAGTGTCATTTAACTTTTTAATTCATTTATTTTTCTTCCGGGATTATATGCCATCTAAAGTGTATTCAGTGTTGTGTGCCAGTGTTTACACGCTTGCAAATAGCTGAGTTTGGTTGCTGTGTGCAACTTTCACCTGTGCTAAGAGTTTTTGCAAGCGGTAAGTGTATTTAACTTTATTTTTAATCGCGTAATTGTCTGTTACACAATAACTTGTTGCCACTCGATGTGCCGAAATTTTGGCGAAAATAGTGAGAATGTATGCCTACTTATTTATCTTAACAATTAGTTATTTTTATATTTATATGTATAATAAAAAATCTATTATTTTGATAATAGAACAACATTTTTAAAACGTTAGTAGTATGCAATCGGAATTGCATTTTAATACAGTTTTAATGAGACTGTAATATTTTTATGAATAATCGATTTTCGCGGTCTGGCAATTATATGTGGTCAGATATGACGAGGTAAGATTGGTAGAGTGAACTAAGTATAAGTCCAATGAACAAATTATTGAAAATTTAATATATAAAAATATTATTTTCGACAAAACAAAATAAAAATCAGCATACTTTTTAAATATTATCTAATAATACTAATACTATTTAGAAATTTTATTAAAGACATAATCCAATAAGTCCATATTCTTTAGTTACGTAGTAACAAACTCATTCAGTATTGATTCTCTGCGCTCCTATTTCTCATCTAAATTGAATAATAAATAATAAAAAGTACAAGTTGTGAGAGTCACGTTGATGTCTTTTGTATGCGATGCGCGCGCACAGCTGTGGAGCAGCATTGCGCGTGCGTGGATTGCGTCGCGTTTCTTTCTAGATTTTCAACGGTGCAGTCGACATTATGAGTTTTTTAATTCGATTTGTATGAAGTTGCTTATACGAACAACTTTCAATTAAGAGGTTTTTCTATAAGTCAAAAAAGTATGTCACAAAACTATTTTACTACGAGTCCCTATTACCGTAGCAAGTGGCTACGCCGTAGCCGAAGAGTGTTCTACATTATTCTATAGAATATTAAATTTTATTTATGTACGTGTGCGTATCTAAAATTGTGTAGAACTAGTAGAAAGCTTTGAATATTATTTTATGTCAATATAGTGGATGGGTGACCGTGCTTGTGGTATACAGGGTGTCTCCACCTTCAACCCATAAACCTGAATTATATTCCACCGGAATTTCTATCTGGAGTTTATTTAGTGGCTCTTATAAATATTAAAAACCTAATTTCTTAGCATGACCTAATTTCTTGTATGTTATGCCGAATATACTCTATCATTTTGTGGAGACCTGTAATTGACACCCTGTATTAACTCTGGCGCTTTCCATGGCTTAAAATCCCCATTTAGCGTAAAGTGTTCAGAATAAGAATGAAACCAGTGATTTAGAGCAAACCTTGTTTTTCTACAATAAAATTTCGATCATAATCATTATTAGCTTTTCATTACCCACTGCAGGGCATAAGCTGCCTCTTTTTCATGCCAACCTTTGCGATCCTGTGCAAACCTCAGCCAAGTGTTTCCAAAATTTCGATAGGCGGTTTAAAAATGCCATACTTCTTTGTTGTCTTTAGAAATATATGCAGAGCTTTACATTAAATTTGCATACAGAGTGTTGAACTTTGGTTTTACTCAGGCCTCCCAAAATGGTAGTATTACGAAATAATATAGGTATATTAACTGCTTGTAAGGAAACGCGAGGTTGACTGATTATGTCATCAATACTTTAACATTAAAAAATAGGTACGACTTTGAACGAAGCATTTATTAAAAAATCATAAGGTAAATTTGATTTAAAAAATAATAAAATTGTATCGTGGAGTTAAAAATATGAATAGTTGCACATTTTAAAGATTTATTTAAAAAAATATATTAAAGTTTAACTTTAAGTCCTAGAGACCTTTACAGATCGTTTTATTTTCACATAAATTAACACAATTCACGGGTTTGTTACATTGAATATTATTACAGGTTACAGGTTATAATAATTATTATTATTGTAGTGAACAACCACGAAAATCTTAAAACATATATTTCGTTTTATTTTCTTTAGCTAAAAGTTTTAAACTGAGAATCTTACAAAATAGTAAAAAAATCACAGGAAAACTTTAAATCTAAATCGATAACCAAATATTTCTTGTTGGAGTTTTTGTAACCTAGTATCTTAATTATTATTTTAAATTAATATTTTCATCAATTCTTTTAAGTTCTCATCATAAGGTACGCAAAGGAAATAAAGCGAATCGATTTGATTATATCACTTATTATGATAAACGATCAATAAACATCCGGAAAATATGTAATACACAAATGATTAAGTATCGTAACTTGTCTGAATCATAGTTCTGGTGTGTCTCAAATTGGAATAACATGTTCTACTAGATATTTCAAGTCAATGTTCTCTTTTAAAAAACATATTGTGCCAAAGAATAAAAATGTGGTTTGAAATAATATAAATTATTATATGGACTGAACTATTATTATAGGTAACTTTTATTTATTGAGTTTTTTGGACAAGATTAAATCCTCTCACTTAAGATCATATAAGTTGTGTGATAGCCTCGCACATTATTATGAAAATCTTGCCAATTCATGCAAATAATTTGAGACATTTCAAAATCATAAACGCAACACATGCATTATGAATGCTAACCTTCAAAACCTGGTCACTAGACTATTTGCTTTTTTTCCACGCTGCATTTGACTGCGACAATGCATTTCACACACTCGATCGATTGCCCAAACATTGTCATTGTTGGTCACAATAACACTGTAACTCGCATTTACGCTAAATGGACCATTAACTACCACTGCTTTTCTTTTGTCAACCAAAAATGCATTTTGAACTCAAACAGCCTCGCAATAAGTATTACGAATTTACAGAGCGGTATTTTGATGTAAATTTACGTTGTTTCGACATTATGGGAGGGTGCGGCGTGGGATCGGTCAATGAAAAGCAGCTTCTGTTTTTGGTTGGTTAATATTCATATGCTCTTACGTGGATGCAACAAGGCTTTCTTTTGGGAACTGTTATGAATAGGCATAACATATTTTATATAGGTAATTGAATTCATGAGAAGTTCAACATTTTTGTTGTAGTTTTTACGAGCTTCTTGTTGTTGTATCTACTCCTTTATTTTTCTCTTCACCTATTTCAGAGTCAGAGATTTTATCAATGATTAGTATAAAATAAAAGTAAGAAGATAAGTGTATATTTTTCACTTTTATAATAAATATCCATCCTTACTAGATTTAAAATTTGGAAGGTGTGTATAAATTAAAAAAATAATTACTACGTATAAATTGTTAAACATAATGAGTGCCTGTATCGCTATATCAATTCCCATACAAATACTACAACCTACATCAAATAATAGAATCTCAGCGTATAATAATATGTGCTACTATACCGCGTTGGCTGCAAACACTGCATTGTTTTACAAACGAATCCATTTCCGAGCTCTAAGGTCGTCGGAAGCGAATCATTCCAAGTATCTTTTCAAACATTATCTCTCTTCCGATTTGGTAGAAACCTTCCGACAGGATATACGAACCTATACGAGAATACCACCAGTATAGTCTGAGCTCCAGCGTAGAAGTAATCGAAAGAAAACGAGGGTCAAATGTATCGTGAGATGTTTCCGGTTAATACCGATGAGTTTAGTCTGTGCCATAATATGAAGAGAAACCAATTTGGAATGTACGTTATTTTTACGATTTTAAGGGCATAGTTGAGGTTAAATTAGGGTAATTAATTCTTGGGTGTTTTAATGATTGAATTGGGTTATTTCTTATTTGTAACAAAATTGTTGTTTCATACCGGTAGACACAAACCGGAATTCTTGAAATTGCAATCCAGTTTTTAATACATGATACAAAACAAGTTGTGTTTATTTGACGGTAAAAATATTCAAATGAGATTATTTGGTCACTCGGCTACAGAGTTTGGAAAAATCTTTTTATCATGACTTCGCATTGATGTGGTTTGACTAGATAGTGGGAGTATCACTGACACCATATTAAAATGCACTCGTGAAAAGTGTCTAGGGATTAACTTATTTTCTTCACAAAAAATAAAATAATTGTAAACCGTTTATGTCAGAGTCAGTAATCAGCTTCAATCCATTTTCCAACTTCTTCAAATTCTGAAAGAGTAAAGTCAGTTGTATTTAGGTACAGTATGACGACATAAACGGTTTACAATTATTTAAATTTTTGAGAAGTAAAGAAGTTAATCCCTAGACACTTTTGATGAGTATATAAATGCCTTCATAGGTAGATACTTAAACTCTTTGTGAACATGCGTTCTTAATAATCTGAGTAATCATTGAAATATTATATTAATTTTGCATTGCGGTGACTAACACCGCAAAATTTATTTTTTAGACCATCTTGAACAGTTTGAACGAATTATTTGGTAGTAAATTTCGTGACCTTCTTAAAGTCATCACGAATAGCCCATAAACCTTTATTTTATTAAATAATAGATTTGACTTCTCTTTGACTTGAATCTTTTTCTTATTGTGGAACTCGTTTTCGAGATCCGGCTTGATGATATATTGGAATTGCTTCGTTTGGTCAAAAGATTTATGTATTTCTTTTTTCTTTTATCAAGTGTATTGTTTTTTGGTTTTTACTGAACTTCTCGGTTAATTGTAGGGAAAAGGAGAAATAATGATTTGAAAAACTTACCTACCTAAAAATATATTAATATTTTTCGTATGCATTTTTATGAGGTATTTAAGCTGATGCAACCATGGTTTTTTAGCATTCAAATCTTCATATTATTGAACTAGAGTTAAAATATCAGATTGTGTCTGAATTCATGGCCTGAACGAATCAAGGTAGGTTTGAGCCCCTTGACAGGGACGTATGCACCGTGAAGTTTCATTGGCAATCAATGAAACAATATACTAAACACTTAGTCCAATAAACTAAACAATTTTCCCCAAGGAACCTGGGTTGTAGAAAGGAACACGAGCTGTAGAAAGACAAAAAATTGGACCGTTCGTACAAAACCAGGGGATACAATTTTTTTTAATTTGTCCTTGAGCAAAGTTGTTCAGTTTAATGGACTGAATACTCCCTTTAACGAAAATCAACCAATGAAAATTGTCGGTGCACGTCAAAGGCCTCGAGCCCAGCCTGCCTAAATTTAAGGCCTATTCTAGTTGTTCATTGGACTTATAGGTAGACAAAAACTCACGTAACATAAATTTTATATAGTTTGTAAAAAACTGTGTCATACTGCCCGTAAAAGAGAAATCTTGCGACAATCGGTTTGAGTTTTTAGCACCTCTCAATGCCACTGCCGTACGAGAAGACACTGGTTTTGTCAAAAATTATATTGTAAAGTATTGATAGTGTCGAAAGTGAAGACTGATATTGTTATTATTTAGTTAAAAAAATGTGTTCAATAGAACCAAATATGGTTGCGGAGTCAATAAATTATTATACTCGTAGTAAAAAAAAAATGGTGCAGTAATATTTTGTGTTATTGTGCTAATTTTTAGTTTACATTCATATGAGCTGTTGATGATGATGACATATAAAATTATACCAAAAACAACGAGCTATTTAAACAATAATTATCGTTCCTTAGCCTTTCGCTACTATTGAAGTGCGAGTTTATATTTATACCAAGGGACTAAAACAAAGACTACCCAAGCTTAAAAATAACTTAGTAAAGCACTTGAGCCTATTAATGCGTTTTATTTCAAACATAATCCATTAAATAAAATAAAAAATTGGGGTTCGAACCGCAACCTCCCTTTTAGAAAGACGCAACCCCAGCCATTATACCACCGGCCGGCGTCTGTTACACGTAATACGTTATACCATTTTCCGTCTCATACTTTAACCGCGGTAGAGTATGATGCGCGCACCTGTCTTGCGCCATTAAAATTAGCTAGCGTCGCATACGCACTGTGCGCATTGCGACACTTTACTCCTGCGGACCGAGGACGCTGTTACAGTTTACTGTACAGCGCATATACAATTGCTTGGAGGAAATGGCTACGTAGCAGTAAGTGTCTGTCCAAACAAATTGTAGATTAATGACGAAATTTGTCATCGATTTTTTATTTATTTTAGGGTCAGAGTGCATTAGCTAGCGAGGAGATGCAGGTTCGAGTCCTGTCCAAGACCGAATAAAAAAAGTATATTATTTCGTAAATTGACGTGAACTGTAAGAAAAATACAATGTAATAATAATGTTGTTCGGCTGTCCTAACAAGTAAAAGAGATAGATACTGACACAATCAAGGTCAGCGCTCATAAAAACGTTTCGTGACTTGATGAAATGTAAATTATGTATTTGTGTTTAGTGTGTGTATTGTTTATGAATTATGCGTATTTTTCCCATCACTACTGTTATGGTTTCATGTAGATTTCACCAGCTTAGTGACTAACCGGACCTGGCCAATATAGCCATCACATCACACTAATATTATAAATGTGAAAATATATTTTAGATGTTTGGATGTGATAGTTTGTAACCTGGATTAACACACATAATACTTTTTACCGGGAATTTTTTTATTCTTAAGGAAAAATCATACATAGCGCGTGCGTAGCCGCGGGCGGACCGTTAGTAAAATAATATTTGGGTTTAACGGTATAAATATGCCTTCAGTAGCACGGAAAACGGTCTAGTGGGGGGGTCACCTCCATGGCCTGAAATTACTTGGCATTGACCAAGACCTTTTATTAATTGTTATTATTACGTATATAATACAAGTTCTCGAACAGTAGTGTTGCTTGCTTGGTAATATAACAATATCTCTGCTCTCGATAAAGAGAGAATATTATGCATACACGAGCAGAGCAACCTACTCTATTATAGACGATTAGTTGTTTAGACAAGTTGGTTGATGTGAGTGGGTGTCGATGGTAGGATTTCACCTTGCGAGGTTAGAGCTACGTTCTACGTTACGTACGTTTTAGTATAAGATTTGGGAGTTATTCAGGTTTTTACTTGCAAATAAGGCTGTCGGTATTTCACGGTTTTCTGTTTACAACTGTCCTGAAATGTAACGAGAGTTTTTTTTATCATAGTAACTTAATGTAGCAAGCTGAAGTGGCAGTGAGCTGGCCACGTCTGTCGCAGAACCGATGAACGTTGGAGCAGACGGGTTCTCGAATGGAGACCACGTCTCGGGAAACGTAGTGTGGGATGCCCCCCTGCCAGGTGGACTGATGTCCTGAGGAAGGTCGCTGGTGGTGGCTGGATGAGGAACGCGGGTGATCGTGCGCTTTGGCGTGCCCTTGTGGGGAGGCCTACGTCCCAGCAGGCTGATTGATTGATTGATTGATTGAACTCAGTTAACTAGGGCGGTAACTAACAATCCTCGTTAGCCTATTTGAGTCTAGACATAAACCACCTCCAAAGCCATCGAGCCCGATGTAAAAAAACTAAAAGAAAATAAGAAAGAAAAAAAATATCATCAAAAACTTTTTTTACTTTCATTCATAAGTACCGCTTTCATGTACCTAATTTCTCTCTTCCCAGGTCTGCTGGAAGACATTTCGCTAGAAATAAGCAGTGCCTGTTGTTTATTTTTCTTCATGTTTGTATTTTTTGTAATTTTCGTGTGTACAATAAATAATAAAATAAGTACCTGACCGACCATCATACATTTATTTGTTAATATAGACTAATCTTTTCTTCGTCACAAAGTATAATAATCGCATGTAAAAAGGAACTAAATTGCAAACTTAATTAACCCACTCTTTAAATCACCGTAACTCAAAAATGCGCAGTCACAACTGAAGAAGATCATGATATTCAAAACGGCCAAGTTTTGAAGTTATGGCATATTTGCACTATGCCAGTAAAACATGACAATAATTTTAAATCTGCCCAATAACCAACTATCACGCAAAATTTAAATTTAGAACGCACACTAAATTAGTAATAGGCATAATTTTATGAGGACCATTAGGTCATATTGACGGGAAAATGTCAAGTGTGTTTTAACGTCTAAAAAACTTCCCAAAGTTGCCAATTAAAAACTTGCTATTTGTCTGCATACTGTCACCAGAGGTGTATCCAGTACATTCCGACGATAACATTCATACCTTTGTGAAAATCACTCTTTAATGACACTAAAAACAAAAACACAGCTAAAGCAATGAAAAGCAACAGGTGATCTAACTGCTAGAATAGCCATGTCTTCCAGGCAAGCTTACATTGCAGGAAAACAAAATCAGGATCTACCTTCATGTTTTACTGGCACGGTGTAAAAGCAACTTTTAAAGGCCGCTTTACACTTTGACAAGTACAAGAGTGTGAGAGTTGCAAGTACAGTTGTCAAAACAAAAGTTTCATATCTTCATGTTGTCAAAAAGTATATTATTTCCTGTTTCCAAGGAAACACTCGCACTTGCAAAAAATAGACTGGACTTCTATTTTTTCTTGTTTTTTGACCGATTAAGTTGACTTGCAACTTGCACTCCCTACTTGTTGAAGTGTAAATCAGCCTTAAGACAGTGCGCACTCACTGTCCCTGATCCCGCAATGATATTTGATCGTTTCAAAAACCGGGCGAATTTATGCGAGCTGTAAAACTTTATTGACATCGCGAGAAATTATTTGTCATTCGGTTACCTAATGATGTGGATTGGTCAGTCTTGGTTGACTTAAGCTTGTGCCAAAGAATATTATAGGTATAAGTACTCCGCATGGCTTAAAATGCTGAGTCGTGTAAGATTTTTCTCTCCCGCAGAGATTTATTTTTACCCACAAAATCTGCTTATGTTTTGATTGTTGCAAAAATTGACTTCTTGAGTTCTTTTGCACAGGTCTGCAGGGATTTATTTGCCTTGTCATTATCCTTTCAAAAAAGTTAATGTAGTCGGAGTCAGCGAAGAATCCTTTCTGAACTTTTAGGGCTAGAAATAGCCTCAGCCAAAAACTTTGAGTGGAATTTAAGGGTAAAAATTCCCAGTAGGATCACTCAAGTAAAGTGCCCTTTGTGCAATTTTAATGAACAGTCTTGTTGGCAGATTTATTCTGAATACTGAGCCCTCAAAAAACAACAGCATTTATCCCTAAAACTACATTATTAAAATGGTAGAGTTACTTGAAAGAATCTCCTAAGTACAGTGGGAGGCGTAGCCATAAGGGCTCTAAGTTCTACTTGCAAATAATACGCGTAAAGATTCTAGATATTGAATATATTCAGTGAATTTCAAAAAATGCGCAAAACGCGTGTAGTTTCAAGCACGAAAACATCCAGACTCCCAAACAAAAAAAGAACTATTCGCAATTCAAAAATACATTTTTTTTAGAATAACAAATAGGAAAACCGCCCAATAGCCAGTAACAACAAAGGAGGCTAATCCTTACAGTACTAATGTTTTTATCAGATGAGCATGAGATGTGTTACAGTTGGACGTTAAGTATTAGAAGATATAGATAGATATATGCTCACGTTCAATACTAGCATTGAGATGATATTATACACATCTAATTGTTGGATAGCTTTCTAATTGTAACTAGTTTGAACCAGTGACGTGAGATTAATTAAACATTGATTAATTATCTGTAGAGAAATGCTCTAAGAAGATTTACAATCGGTGATTTAACGCGTGTAAAGTAATATGTTCAAGTTCTTTTGTATTGAGTATATTCGAAATGGTCTTTGGTATCTATAGAGTGTAACTGAGACGGTAGGACTATACTTGGCTTTTTTACTATTAGTTAATTACAATGTATCAAGAACAAATCAAGAACATGAAGCACATTGTAATGTGACTACTTTTTATGGGTTAAGTAAGGTTTGAGTAAACATTGGAGTTTTTGAAATTCAGTATAATCATACAAAATTATAAAAAACAAACAAAAAATTACAATTACAAATTACCAAAGCTACTTCATAATATTCAAAGAAAAATAAACAATATCTCAACATAAAAAAATCCGCTCCGATTGCAAAAGACATGCAAATTAACAATGTCCTTTGGTAACATTTAACCAAAATTAATCTGTTAAGGTTTTGAAATCGGTAATTAATACAGTATAACTTATGCTAAAAGGTGCTTTATTGGTCAAAAAGATATCCTTGAACTCAAACGAGCCTTGACGACAACACGATGTGGGAAAATATACACAGTAGGTACTCAAATAAAAGCAATAAAAATTAATTACTGGATAATTATGCAACTATTTATTGTTCATTCACCTACTCGACACTTGGCATCGTTAAATTATTGAACTTTATAAGTCTGAAGTGCACAAATTATGAAGAATACAATGGCAAACGAGAGACGAGAAATAGACTTAAAACAGGAATTTGAAATTATCTGTACAGTTACTACGGGATGTGCCGTGTCGTGGCCGACATACATTTGTCACCAACCCCTACTCTTCCCGTGGGTGTCGTAAAAGGCGACTTAGGGACTACACATTGAACAGGGAACGGGCAGCAGCGCTCCAGGATACAGTAACCTTTTAATTTGCGATCTCCAACCCGCCTGCCAAGCGTGGAGATTATGGCAAAACCCTCCACTTAAATGGAGGAAGCTCATAGTCCAGCAGTGGACTGTAACGGGCCGTTGATTTGATTTGATACTACGGGATAGAAGCGCTTTCAAAGTCAAAGTGGGTGACTACAGTATATTCTGTTTTTATTTGTGTTCTCCAAAGTTGGGCATGGAAATACACTTATATCTCTAATATGGTATATACAAAATCCTTGATCATCTAAAAATCTTTGATTTGCAAAAATTTTCATGTTTCGCTTTTTTATGAAAAGTTATTTTTTACTTTAGTTTGCAGTTTACTTGCAGTTTCCTTACATGTATGTTTTATATAAACATAAATATACTAAAACATTGCTCTCTTACCGCATCTACTCAAATAAAGGCTCCGACCACGTAGGTATCGCATGCTTGTCTTTTGACATTTGGAAACAAGTTTTTTTATTATTTATTGAAACTTGTCGGCCTTATAGAGTTCGGCCTCTGGGTTTCATTCACACTTTGAGCTGACGACAAATTGAAATTGAAATTAAGTGTCCCTTGCCGTTTAGCTTCTGGTAACGTAGTAAAGTTACTTTGAATTTGCAGTAACGGAGAATAAAGTGGTCAATTTTCATTTTGTCAACGAACGAAACGAGATTGTAGAATGTTTCTGGTTTAAAGAAGTTAAATCAATGAACTTTTGTAATTAGAATATTAGCTAAGACAGACAATTGTGTGATATAATGTTTTAGGTATAAGCTTTTATTTAACTTTACGTTTAGTTCAACTTGCAAAGTTTGAACTACTTCCTCTTCTTTTCAATTTCTTTTAAATTTTTGCCAGCCAGGATTGACTCTACCTAAATGAGGAAACTCTAGGGTTAGCATGGACTTGAAATTTTGGTGTAGAATGTAAAAGTTTGAGTTTAAGGATTTCTTATGAAACCTTATTATTATTTCTTTATAATAAAAAGTAGTCTGGAGTTCCTTGTATTCTTATATCACTGACATAATATAATTTTATCTTATTGAGTATAGCCACAAAATAAAAAGGGTTCCCGCGCCGCCTTACCTACTTCGTGGTATAACCTTCTTTGACCAAAAGCATTTACGCCCTGTTGTAATAATAATAAGGTTAGTAAATATTCATTATTAATTAATATTTTTGATAATCTGATGTTTTCTTAATCAGAAAAGAAACTGAAATTCCACGTGCCTGCGAAGGCGAGATGGAGAGTAGAGGCAGTGTGTAAAAGGCGGAAAATTAAAAAGATAAAATCGCGTAAGAGAGTAAAAGCGTGCAGAAATCAGATTAATATAACAATGTGATTAAGTGACTTTTTTTGGCTAAGTGTAGTTATAGTTTCGTTAGCTTTGTAGATTATTAATTATTATATCTTTGTAAAATAAAACTATACTGTAATTTTTACTCAGTTTTTTTATTTGCAGACCATTCTAGCTCATCCTTTTTACTCGTAGTCCCTAACCGTATTTCCTTTTTTTGTTGTTTTGCAGGCATTCTAAGATTATGAGAATAGTCACTTTAGGTTTAATTTATTCTATTATTATTGGACCATAAATTATTAACTAGAGGTCAAACGTACCGGTCGTGATCTCACTTGTTTTTACGTCTGTCTAATCTTAGGTGTGAACAACATTAGGTCATAAATAAATAAAAACTGAAAATGAAGATTTACATAAAGCATAGAAAAGTTTTGAATTAGTCGGCCTATTTTATTATTTGATCTCTTTCCTTGTCCTTTCTTTACATTTGCTCACTCTAAAAATGTTGAGTTTTTTAATTTAATACATAACAAAATTATATTACTTAATAAGTTGAATGAATACGAGTATATCACCATACATATATACATTAGATAAACGGTAATTATGTAGTTATCCATCTACTCAAGTTTCTATTAATCGCTTGCTCCTGTCTACGCCTATTCCATGTACT
The DNA here is from genome assembly GCA_951230895.1 of Carpatolechia fugitivella. Taxonomy (NCBI): domain Eukaryota; kingdom Metazoa; phylum Arthropoda; class Insecta; order Lepidoptera; family Gelechiidae; genus Carpatolechia; species Carpatolechia fugitivella. The sequence continues at coordinate 15,952,650 of OX579646.1, read as the reverse complement.
AAAACATAAGTTTCCAATATCTCTGTAATGATCTTCTAACCTCACGTCCGCCAATCAAAACCAAGCTTACAGTTAAACGCAAAGATTTACTTTCTCAACATCTAAGGTATCTTTATTAATGCACATACTCACGTGTGGTTGGTTGTACGTTCGGTGGCATGAGAGGTGTGGTGAGAGATAGAAATCCCATCAATCCCCATAAGAAAAGCCCATTAAATTCAGTCTAGTGTTACTAGACTTTCTCTAGCCTAGTTTCTGCGCCAGATAGCAGCTTATATTTACTACCTAGTTGGAATCTACGGGTAAAAGTGTTTGTGTTATAGCTTTATTAGTTACAACCAGTTTTTGTTAGATATCTTTACACTAGTTTAGCAATATTATCGTATGTTATCTGAAGAGTTTTTAGTTGATAAAATATGGCGAGACCGAAAATTTATGTTTGAGTTTTGATCTGTCTTTATGTTTCATAAATAATAATTAAACAGAAGCTAGCACATGCAGCTGGAGAGTTTAGAGAGCGTCTTTATCTCGTGGCAATAGGGTCGGTATATGTTATATGGATGCGAATGTCTAGCTGCATGTGCAACCGCTTTTGTTTAATAGCTTTTATTGACCAGGAAAACAAGAAATAAGATTTCTTATTCAGTTAACCTTTTGTAGGACAGATTATAATCATCATCATCTTCAATAACAGCTTTTATACGTCCCCAACGAGGGGCTTCAGCCTGCCCTAAATTAAGGCAATCAAGCCTTAGTCGACCACGCTGGCCCAGTGCGGATTGGTTGGTGCAGATTAAAATACTGAACTAAATTTCGATTTCGAGACTTACATAACCGGATCAGACCGGATGGCAGTAAAATAGTTCGGAAGGCAATCAGAATTTTTATCAAGAAATAAATCAGCATTGTGCCGACGCAGACAGCGCTTGCTGCGCGTGAGTTCATCTATTATTTTACGTAACTGAAGACGTAACCTTTCACCCAACCGTAAGTCACACACACACGACACAAGGAAGTTGTCTAAAGTTCAAAACTTGCACACAAATGCCTAGACTATTGTATATCCGATCAAATAATGTTACGTAAAAAGTAATTATTGACATCGATGTAAATGCGGAGAAGAATATAAAGAAACTTTGAATTAACATTTTGTAGAACGATTTGTATGCTTGATAATCAACGGCCCGTTACAGTCCACTGCTGGACTATGAGCCATAATCTCCACGCTTGGCAGGCGGGTTGGAGATCGCAGAATAAAAGATTACTGTATCAGAGAGCGCTGCTGCCCGTTCCCTGTTCAATGTGTAGTCCCTAAGTCGCCTCTTACGACACCTACGGGAAGAGTAGGGGTTGGTGACAAAGGTATTCTACTCTGCCGTCACCACACGGCAATATGCTTGATAAGTCTGATAAAATTATTAGTCAAGATAGTCAATAATTTAACAATATCTTCACGTTATGCTGCAGTAATTACAAACTTAATTTGTGTTATTACAAAATGAAGCAAAAATTGAGAAGCAAAATTAAGCACGGTCATTGCTGATGTTGTTAATGTACGAATAAGTGCGAATCAAATGCAGTAGACACTAGATTTGTAATCGCCGCTTTAATGGTACTGAAGTTCTACAGCCCCGTAGCCTAGATGGTGGGCGATACGCCTGCCTACGAAGCACAGGGTCACGGGTTCGAATCCCGCCCAGGGCAAACATTCATTTGATGAGCACTTGTGTTTCTGGATGTTGTTTATCTATATATATATATATATATATATATCAGCGGTCTGGTCTGGTACCCATAGTACAAACTTTGCTTAGTTTGGGATCAGAGGGCCGTGTGTGAGATGTTCTCACATATTTACATTTATTTATTTTGATGTTAAGAATACCCAGGTTCCTTCAACCCATTATATACAATGGTAGGTCCCACGTACTCACTCAACAATATACCTATAGTGAAGTGACACAACATTTTTTTATACTATTCAATATCCAAACACGAACTTTCTTTTGAAAAGCGCAGATTTCAACACAAATTGTCGACACGAGCGTATCAGTCTTCGTACTGGAGCAATCTTCGATGTGAAAGATCTCGTCAATAAAGAACTTAGCCAAGAAAATTATGTCGTGACGGGCTACATGGCACTTTGAGAATTTTTTGTCGGTTAAGAGGTCGGCATTATACTCGTAGCTAGTAAAAGTAGTTTATTTTTTATTGCAATATAGAAATGGTGGGGTCGTGAGAATGCATTTAGCTACTCTGCTTTGCTTTGTAAGCGACACGAAAAAAATCTATATAAAAATTTACTGAGACGCAGGTCGCGCTACGAGTTAAGAGCGTTGACCTTGAATGTGCCAGTATCTTTCTATGTTTCCTTCTCTGTCACTCACTCCGTACACAGGCGCGAGGCAAATATTCTCCATCATTTTCCATTTCCATCCGTGAACTTTATACCTCGTCTTGGTATCCTCATTTGTCTGGCAAAAAAATTGAAGCTAGCCTCGCAGGCGCCTTTAGCTTAATGTAGAGTCTTATTCATTATACATTGCTGTGTTTGGTTCTCACTTGAAATGGTATATTAGTACTGCAACAGCAATGAATGGTAGTTAGCATCCGATTATAGATAGATAACTAGCGGTCCGCCCGCGGCTACGCTCGCGTTGTGTAAGGTTTTCCCGTGGGATAAGACTTTTTCCCGTAAAAAGTATCCTAGGCTTTCACGTCTAAACTACAAAACGGATTTGGATGAAATTTGGAATGGAGATAGTATCTTGGATTAACACAGGTTTTTTTATGGAAAAAGGCTTACTCACGACCGTAGCCGCGGGCGGACAGCTAGTAACTTATATTCCTTCAAAAATCTTACCAATATGGTTTGTACGAGCAACCTTATCTCATTTTGCCACCTTTTATTTATAATGTGCCGGGCTCCGTGCCTATTAAAATTATTCTAAAACGCAAGTTTCTAATAATAATGAATCACTGATTCATTCGCTTCTCTATTAAAAACTAATTCAATTTCAAAATTGTGATCTTCGTGCTCATCCTGAAACCTAAACACATTTCCAACCTTACCAATATCAATTTAGAGATTAAAATTGAATGGTTACGAAGTCGGTTACGGTGGTTGATTCTTAGCATGATCGTTTTGTATGAATGCGAATTTCTCTACATTTCTCTCTTACTTTCCAAGAGGTTGAATAACCGCCGTTAGCGCATCTTGCAATTACGTCAATGTATGAGTTCGACTACTGATCGAGAGTTTTATAATCTATCGTAATTGTTATCGAGGTTATTGATTTACGATTTTTTTTTATCGATTTATGTTTTTATTAGAGATCTGTGCAGTTTATGTGCGAGTTTTGAGATGTAAGAAATAATTTGATTCAGAGACATATTTAAGTCTATTATAAAAAACATATTCTTATTTTTTCTTTAATCATTTATAATCACGTGGCCAACATGAAGGTTCAAACCAGAAGAAATATGGCGAAGTGGCGTTAAGTATACAGTGGGATTCTTATTTCAACAACATAAAACAGAGTTTTAAGATTTTTATTGGGTATGCTAAAACAAATTGCATTTGAAAAATAACAGTTACTGGAATCAAATAGATATAGAGATCACAATTATTATTGGGAAAAGTGACAACAGCATCCTGAAAATGATAGCGTCGCGTTACGATGGCCCATTTCAAAAATACTGGGTAAGCGTTGCCATTGGAATTCTAAAATTGGTTCTAACTCTTCTAACATAGTTTTTAAGCAGTTTGTTCCTAACCCATTTACTAAGAAAACTATGGAATTATTTTCTGAAATAAATGTTTTATTATTATTATTATATCTAATAGAAAAATAAAATCTTTTTCTAGCATAATGATCAAACCTGTTTTAAAACATTCTTTCATCCATCTAATACCTACAATCTACATATTTTTGAGTGATGATGACCAAAACGCGGCTCCTTTAAACATGATTTATCATTTTGAATCGGCTTAGGTCCTCCAAAAGGTTTGACAGTTGGTGAAGATTAGAGTTGTGTCCACCTGTCTGTCTGTTTCGTCATTTGTTAGAAGACAGGGCTTTGACTCATGGTAATATGTTTAACATTTTGGTGTTAGCTGTATGTGTATGTAATCTTGTCTAGCATAGGTGTAGACAATTTGTCTTTGTGTCTAAGCACGGTTTTCTTTGGTTTTCTGATGTGTTAAGTCTATGGAGAGAGAGAGAATGCATAAGGTCAGGTCCGTGCAGTAATGAGCGCTGACCTTGAATGTAAAATGATTTCTCTCTATCTCTCTCACTCATTCTCTCTCTCCATAAAAACTATCTGTATATATTCGCGAGGCAAACATCCCCACCACTTTCACCTAGCGCTCATAAACTATTGAGGAGGAGACGGTGAGAAGCACAAACATAGCATATATCAGGGCTAAACTATGGTGGAAGTTCTGCAAATCCGTATGATATGATTCTCAGAGCAGACTATCTCAGACTTTTTCAGACTTTAAATCCATTCGGGCTCTTTGGAAATCTGAATTCTTCCTAGGTTTTTGCTTAAAATAAATCCGTATTAGTATCATAGAATTTTGTATGGGTCTGTCTGAATTCAATTTATCTGCTATTAGTTCCTATTACATAAATAGTACACAATAATAACAGAAAACATTAACATCACTTACGATTTTTTAACAACAACCACAAAAAAAAATACAAGATAATAAACATTTCCATTACTTCTTTAAAACACTCTTCTTCGCAGTTATGGTAAAAAAACATTGAAAGTGGATCGAGTAGCGCGGTATAATGGGCAAGTAATGTCACCGGAAGTGAGGTACTTCACTCCGGAAATATATTCGAGCCATGTCACCTCATTAGTGCACAGCAAACAGAATCGAAGTCGAAGTAGAGAATCATCATCATGTTGTGAGAGTTGTAAGGTCGATAACCGACCCCACGAACCTTGGTATCAGAAAAATTTGCTGCCAATAGGTTATTCTGACGTGGCTCATGGAACATCTATTTCCGTAGACAAAAGCCGGGACCAACAAAGGCCTAAAGTGCTTTCCAATCACGGAATCATTTTAATTTTCGGACAATTAAATGATTCAACCAGCTATGTCACAATCAGGTTCGAACCCAAAACTTTCTTCATGTCTACCGCTCGGCACGGAGGATGTAGTCAGCCAATAGTAAAGTCTGTTAGAATGGTATAATAAATACGAAAATATATTCATATTTTTTTCACTAACAGATCTAATCGTTGGACTTGAAATAAGGTGTAATAGAGCTATTATTTACACAGCTGAAATGTCAATACTACATTTTTATTTATTTTTGTAATCTCAATTAAATTAATGTGTTAGTATTGGAATTCCATTCACTATCACTATAACGTAGTCACGTAGACGTAGTATTGATATAATCATGACATTGCAATTAACAAGTAGGTTATATTTTCACAGCGCTAAGTGGCGTGTTAATTTAGTTTAACATACTTTTAAGTTTATGATATAGAAATCGCTTTACTAATACTTACTGGTAATTTTACTTGTAGATAGCTAGAGGTTAACTAGGTCAATCCAAAGTGATTTCATGCAAATTTTATGAGTATAGCCTCGGGTTCTTTTACCTTGTAAGCTCGTTGTAAAGTCGAGTAATGTTTGAATTGATCACATCACACTATAATATAATATTATAAATGTGAAAATATATTTGGATGTGTATGTTTGGATATTTGTACCGCTTTCACGCCTAAACTACTGGACGGATTTGGACGAAATTTGGAATGAAAATAGTTTGTTACCTGGATTAACACAAAAGATACTTTTTGCTGGGAGAAGTTTTATTCCCACGGGAAAATCTTACATAGCGCAAGCTTAGCCGCGGGCGGACCGCTAGTTATAAGTAAGCAGTCACAATTAGATAGTAAATTAATAATTCTTTAGACATTAGGTAGACCAGCTGTCTGTAGGTCTGGTGATAATTATGTCTGTGACAGTGTAAGCCTGGATTAAAAGCACGTAGGGCCGGCAAAAGAGGGGTGCAAAGGAAGAGGCCCACCTTAACTTGCTGATTAGATAAATAATTAGGTGACTTCTATAACCAGAGCAGTGAGTTTAGGACTTATATTATATTGAGGAACTTATCAGTATTATGAAGAAACCTTCTCAAAACCCAACTGCAGCCGTACAAATTAAACTAGGTAGGTATATTTGTTTTAAAATTTAAATCTCCCAAAATATCGGTATTTATTTATATTTTATTTTATTACAATGGGAAACAGACAGCATCTACTACACAAAAAATTAAAACTAAATAATAAATACATAAGCCAATAAAGTTTCCACTAAAAAATTACAAAATTAGTCGATTACGATAACACAATGAAAACCACTCAGAAATTAAAGCAAATAGCAAGTCTACATAAAATAAAAAAAAAGATAATTAACCTAACAATTTCTAAATTATATTTAGTATGGCCAATCAAAGATAATATTTAACATTGAAAGAATGTATATAAAAGATTCAAGCGTGCGTAGGTGTACAAAATGTCATCAGATTGTATGATACAATTACTCTGACGTGCTGGCCTAAATTTTTTGTAGAAATGTATGGATTACCCTCAATTTCAAATGACATCACGTTGCAAGCAAGTGAACTTTCATACTATTACGGCAGCTTTACAATGTTATCTGATATTGTATAAGTACTTTGTGTGCGACTTATGATTTACTGTTAGTTGGGCGTTGGTGGGTAGTCAAGTGCAGTGCTAGATGTTGCACAAAGATGTTGATTTTGATAAATTGCAAAGGTTACATTTAGCTTTAATGAATTCGATTGATGATTTGCAGTCATTGTGAACATGTAGGTTGGTTTTTTTAGTTAGAGATATTATTATTACTTTTTTTTGTACTGTCGGTGGCTTTGAAATAAGAAGGAAAAAGGAAAGAAATGGATGACAGCACAAATTGTTTTTGACTCAGAAAATTTGTTTTTTTTTTTCAATCAAATGTGTACCTACGTAACTTACTTATAACTCAGCAAGGTTTTAGGTCCTCGCTTAAATAATAAAAAAAAGTTTGAAAGGTAAATTATAGCACTTCATTCTAAACATTTCACACGATAAACTTTCTCGCGGCCCGATGCACCAAAAACTTATCAACATATTAAACATAGTGTTGCATCTGCACCAAAATAAGCTCTATGCTTTAGATTTTAAGCGGCATATTTCTTTGATTGATTGATGATAAATCATTTGTCTTGAGGCGTGACGGACTGACGGACAAGCGACCGGTTAGAAAAATTGTTAAGAGGTTGACACATTATACGAGTTTTATAATAATAATAAATATGTGGGAGGGAATACATCTTCACACACGGCCATCTGATCACAAACTAAGCAGAGCTTGTACTATGGGTATCAGACAGCTGATATACATTACATAAATATATAAATACATACTTATATAGATAAACAACAACCAGACACAAGGCAAACACAAGTGCTCATCACACTAATGTTTGCCCTGGACGGGATTCGAACCCGCGACCCTGTTCGTCGGAGGCAGATACACTACCGCCTGGGCTACGGAGCCGTCAAATTTACATTTTATTTGTTTTTTTTTTTTCTGTTATAATTAGAATTCAGAAGTTTTTTATAAAATGTGTAAAATGGTAGGTACTATATTTATAGTTACGTATAGAAAACATTGGAAATAAACTTTTTTATTTATTAATTTGATGCCACAAAAATCTACGCCTAACCACGATGGAAGCTAAGTAGGTAATTGGTACTCTTGAGTATATGCAGATCATGGTATATGGTTCCTTGGGTAGATCAGAAACTAACATCTTTACGAGCCGACCACAAGTCTGGCAATGCCTGCGCGCAGTTATCAATATTTCCTCAGCCTATATCTACCGACTGCTGTGTATAGGCCTCTTCTAGTGCACCTATACCGCATGTAAATTCTAAAGTAACAAGTGTGTCATCTCCTTAACAATTGACAAAATAAGATGCAGTTAGATTTTTCTCTCTTCAAAAAGATAAGCTGTTTATCTCAAATGTCCGGTTTATACGTTGTAGTTGCAGTGAAAGTACCTCATAATTGATCGAGTGCATATCAACGGAGTTTTATGAGCGATGCACAGTTGCATAATGGTTTATTGAACATTATACAGTGATTCATTCTACTAATCGCAAAAATAAAGCCCACTGAAGCTTGTATGTATGTAGTATTTATAAAAAAAAACACCTTAAAAGTCCATTAAATCTATTCCGGACAAAAACCCAGTAACACCACTTTATACATATTTACCAATTGTCGTTTTCTGTCATTTTGATGATAAATATGCAGCTCGTAAATCTGCAATCGATGCATCATTGCAGTAGCACAGTTCAATGTTCTAAAAGCCTTTTTAGAACTCATTAAATATCAAAATATTTTAAATATTTTCATAACAAAACTGACCAAGTGATGGTCGGTAAAGACTCGTGGAAATTGTGTTAATTTAGTGTCGATACAAGGGCTGCTATTTATGTATCCGGAACTGGCCACTTACATAAACAATATTTAAAAAGAAATTATAACATTTAAAAATAGAACTCTTTGGCTGTAAAATATCAACACAGAAGTTATATCAGTAAATTTCCATTGAAGAGAAATAAGTGCTTGACTTTGTTTTGTTTTTTGTTTGTTTAAACTAAAGAAGATTTAACTTTGACCACTTTATTTAACATAGTAAATAGATAACAATCGACAAATAAAAATGCAATCGATGTCGTCGTAGAATAAGACCGTAGACTTCTGTACGTGTTGAATTAATTCGGGAAAGTGCATAATTTACGTTTGATTTATGCTCTTACGTCAATTAACGTTTGTAGAGGTGCCAATACCTGGTAATGAATAGTAGCAATATAGTAATATAGATGATATTATGTAAAGGTGGTATTGCATCCTTACTAAACTTTATTATTTATTATAAAATATAATTATAAAAATATCTGTCTGTCTGCCTAATATTCCACAGTCAAACTGTAAGGTATATGCAGTTTTGTAGTACCTTAGTTTTAGATTAAGACTATAATATTATTCTAAGTTTTTTTTTTAAATGTCATTCTGTTACAAATTCACGACTTAACACGAATCTGTCTAAACTTACAAGTAAAGATATTGGATAAGAACATAAATATCCTTGACAAATCAAAAACCACGTGAATAACGTTTTTTAGTAATAAAATTATCTAAGAGCTTTATAGAACCTACCGACTGATTTAAGCATGTCTTAGTTACAATTACACATTCCGTTCTTATTACAGCATTGTAAAGCTACAAGTTGTAAATGCCCAAACCCGGCATCGAACACGCATAGCTGCCCTAATTACGAGAGCTACTGCTGGGCCATAATTGATGAACTTATTTTCCGGGCAATAAACTCAACTTTGTTGTAGTTTTACTGTTATTTATTGCATCTATATGCACGAATAATTGGTCAAATTTGGTGCCAAGCAGTATACGGATCAAGTTCACGCATACTATGAAAATCTATACTCCATTTCATATAACACTGGAAAAAAGAAACAGTGAGAGTAAACATTTTAGCACAAGTTCAAAATATTAAGAGCAGATACGCTCAGGTCTTCTTAATGATTGACTTGTTTTCTGTAATGGTTGCCTTTTGATATTAATCAAACCGGTATTATAACAACTTTAACAAGAAATAACACGAGCAGCTCACAGCAGAACAGACTTTAGCATTGCAAAGCAAACATCACAAAAGCCAGAGGAAGTAGTGACGAAATTTATCAATCACTGACAGTGACAGTTCAATTCATGACATGACGTTAAGGGTGTGTTCGAAATCTGTTAAAAACTGTGCGTATCAGTACTAATGTTTGTAACCGCTATCTTCTTAGGTCTTTTTAGGGCACACTTCGCGTGAATATTAGAAATACTTACTACTCGACGTGTTAATATAAAGTAACCTTTTTACTAGTTTCTTACTTCTTTCCAATCCTATCTGGGACAGAGTATAGTAATTCTATTTAAATCGTGTAAAAATGAATTAAAATCATGGAGCACTCACTGTCGACGACTAACCTCATAAAATTTGGTTTCTGATGAATGAGTTCGAAAGAACTCAGTAAAAATATGGGAAATATTTTGTAAAAAAGAAAAACACGTTTTACATTGATAAATTTTAATTAATTATTTAAGTAATTTGTCACTATAATCTTTAACAAAATTATTGGTCCCGATGTATCTTGAAAAACTTATAACCGATTTCGTTTACATTGATTCTTTACTTCAATAGCTGCATGATGAATCAATCGAATAATTAAATTTATCAATTTCATAAATCAGTTACTTGGGTCTCTACACGACTGAATTTTCTATGATACAATACGGAAGTTTAGGGGATATAAACATGGATCTTGTAAACCATGTTTAATGACAGATTAAGTTGTAAACTTGACGGATTTAAGTTACGACCAAATGACGAAATTATCTACAAGATCGACTTTGGTTACGTAACGAAAGCTTAATAAGAATACTAAAGTTACGGAAGAAATTAAATATCAAAAAGAAAGGAAAAAAAATACAGTATAAAATTAGTTAGTCCTAATTTTAGTATTTTATTGTTATCGCCCTAAATTAAGGTAGGCTCGAGCCCCTCGGTGGGGACGTATATGAGCTGTTGACGATATTGTTATGTATTCTATTGTAATGATAAATGTTTTTGTTGCAGGTAAATATCACCACTTCTAATTTATAGCGTTGGTAAGAATTGTATCACAAATAAAACAACATCAAAATCTATGTAGGATTTCTTGGTTGATTTATTAATTATGCGCAGGAGTTCAGTTGGAGTGCATTTCTAAGAACGTCACATTGTTTTATTATCTACGTGAATGGAATCTTTGATTAGTTGATCCAATATACTAAGAAGTTAAATAGTGAATGTAAGTAGATTATTTTAAGCAAATCAACTGGCCGTGTATCCACACCAAATGCATATCTTAAAATTTTCCTATTGAAATGCGGTAATAGTATCTTATGTCTGTGTCTATGATGTCTCTATGTTTCATTCATTCATTCAAAATTCGTTCAGCCGTTACCAAACACTAACATTGAAACTTGTAAATGTTCTTTGTCGTAAACTTCCTATTCTAAAAGTCAATTTTACAACAGATTTCGGCTTTGCAATAAAGATGACTAGGGGCCGTTTCACGAAGCAACAAGTTACAGTTTGATATACATTGCGTAGCCGATTCGCCTGAACTGTAAGCCCTTATCGTTTTATCTAATCGTCTACGCAATGTACGTCGAATTGTACTTTTACCTTGAGTTATACCTCTAGTGTTGTAAACTGAATATTACAACACTTTTATGTTGACCGTACTATGACGTAGCCTCCTGTGACGTGATAGGCATAAAATAGCTTGCGTATAAATTACTCGTTTGCATACTGATCGAGAGAAATTGGCAGGTACGTAGAAAATTGAATGGTGACGAACAGGATGTCGCATCTGGAAGGTTCTACTGCATTTTTGTCCATATGTGTCGAAATTTGAAGAGATATTTTGGCGATGAATTGTTATATTTGTTTTGTTTTTAATAATGCTTGTCTGTGCATGAGTAGTCCACAGTAGTCCTCTTACGGTAGATGATAACATTGTAAGAAAACTTGCACTGTCCTGAAGGTCGTGTGTGAAGTCGACTAACACGTATATACTGAGCCAGCGTGATCAACTAAAGCCAGATCGCCCTAATTCAGGGTAGGCTCGAGCCCTTTGGTGGATAAGTGTAGGTATTTGAGCTATCGATGATGATGATGGTAGTTCACATTATAATGGGAGCTATTTAATAATTTTGGCTAGTATTTAGAAATCTCTGGATATTTGAAGCGAAACGCTTAAACACTTTCTTATTCGTAGTGATCAAAGAAGATTTCATTCACTCTCTTGTACTTGTATTTAAAGCCCTTTTTTTTTCATTTTCTTATCGCACGATATTCCATTCGTTTCGAGATTTTACCGGATTAGTACCGGCACGTGGCAGAAAAGTACCGACACGTAGGCATTCTCGTTTTATCTAGGACACCGTTTTATCTTGCCATATTTATTTACACAAAAAAACTTAACCATTAAAATAAAAGTCATCATCATCATCATCATCATCACCAATAGCTCATATACCTACGTCCCCACCGAGGGGCTCGAGCTTATCCAGAATTGGAGCGATCAGGTTTCAGTCGAACGCGCTAGTCCAGTTTGAATTGGTGGACTTCAAAACAACTTTTTCATTTCTATGTTTTTTTTATATAGAATTGCACTCAACGGCCTCGATTCGGGATGTAACGCTCTAATCCTTAATTTAAATTAGTCCGTCCTTTTTACCTGTTAAAGATTGAAAAGGGACAGGAGATGGCCATCCTAATAATAGAGCTGTCAAACATCGAATTCGCAAAGGTTCACCTTATGGCCGTGTCGATTGTACAATTTTAGAGAGCACTTAAAACATGCGACTTAAAAATCTCTTAAACTGACAGCTATGCCCTTATTTTAAGTTATCATTCGTTCAAAATTAAAATCAATCGTTCATCATCTCTCTTTCATTATTGATCATAAAAACGAAAAGGATAGCTGGATTCTAAAATTAGAATTAGAGCATGACATCCCGAATCGAGGCTAATATCTCTTTTAAGAACAAAACTAGATAAGAATACAAGTACCACGCTATTGTAAAAAAGGAACGATCTAAAATTGATGTAAAAAACAAAATAAAAGAAATCCTGTCGTCTTGTTCAAAAACTTCGCGTGCAAATCGTTCTAAAATCAGCATACTTACTGTCTGATCGAAAACAATTAATCCTGTATTAAGACACAATAAATTAGTATTTAAAAAGATCTAGCCACGCAATCTTCTAAAGAATAGTGTTTAAAAATGGGTCTGTAGGTGATTCTGGGGATAAAGTAGGCGGATTGATAGGACGGGTCCAAATCAAGCTAAATAAAAAAAAAACAATGACGTTGACAAATCACGTCAGTTTTTAAGTACTTTTTACAAGCATTATTTCTGTGGTCTGCTTCATTTGTGCGATAGATTTCAAAAGTTGAAATTTGTTCAAACTTCATGTCAAAACAAAACACTGCTGACATCAGATAGTACTATAGTTAGCGGCACGTAACTTTTGCGCTGAGCGAGCTGTGACTCTCTTTCTCGCATAGAGTAAAGGTGGGGTGACTGAGAGAGAGGTACCGCTCGCTTAGAGCTAAAGAGATACGTGCCACTAGCTGTAATAAATATGTTATTTCGGTAACGATGATGGAGCTGAAATGTGGCCATGGGCTGGGCTCATTGAATTTGTCGTTTAGTTAACCCCTGACGACAAAGCCGAAATTATCTTAAAAAAGAACATCGCAAGAGTAAAGGTTGTTTTTTGCACATGAGTCTGTGATTAACTATCTAAATTACAATTAAAAACATCTATCATAAAACACACTGTATTATATGAGATATATATTTATATATATAAGGTGCCCCGTAATTAGTGTCATATATTTTCAGGGCTGAAAGTCATAATAGTCGCGTAAAAAAAATATTTCGCAAATCTACACGTTAGTTTAAAAGTTTGTTTTTCTAACAAAAAATCATCATTGAATATGACAAAAAGAGATCACCCTCTGCATGTACACTCACATTACTCTAGATACATGTAAACACGCATCAAACGCGTGTGTGCGTGCATGAATGCAAATGTAGTAGTGATCAGCTGGTTGAGGGTGATGTTTTTTATGATTAGGTAACCAAGTTGTTTGGCTTAATTACTAGAATACTAGCCGTGTGGTGACGGCAGAGTAGAATACATTTGTCACCAACCCCTACTCTTCCCGTGGGTGTCGTAAAAGGCGACTTGGGCGAAGAAAGGCGAAGTGGAGGAGGTTCATAGTGCAGCAGTGGACTGTAACGGGCCGTTTATGATGATGAATTGAAAACTAACGTGTAAATTGATCTCATTTTTTTATGAAGTGAAGATCAAGACTTCTTCTTTCAGCCCTGAAAATATTTGACACTAATAACGGGGTACCTTATATAAAAACTAAGATTTCCTGTTATAAAAACTAATACACTTATCACTTATGTCACGACTCACGGCTCAGCGGTGGTGTAATGGTGTCCTACTTAGTGTTTACTATTTTTTCCCAAGCGGCCGGTAATATTAATCAGTATAAAACGCAGGCCACGTGGTCACGCTAGATCGTTGGCATACCACGAGGTTCCCACCGCGACGTCCGTAGTACATAGTTCACTGAACAGTCATGTGGAGTAGAGCACACTAATTATAATATAGATGGACATGTTGTGTAGCATGAGACTAACGGATGTACTATGTGATATCTATGAAGTAAAATGTAAATGTGTTCGGTACCTATAGGTTTTAAAGTTGAATGAAGAGGAATACATCACACTACCTATTCTTCTTTGAAAAATATAAATTTTATCTGACTGCTTCAAATTGTCTTATATTTCCCTATTTTTATTGTTCAAAGACACATTTTTTAGATGAAAATATTACAAAATTGTTATCAGTTTATATACTTTTAGTTTAAGAATTAGACCTTGGTCAACTATTTTTTTAAATATTTTATTATTGTTTTAATTGAATATATTTTCGTACAGAAAAAAACTTCTGGAAGAAATCACAAAAACAAAACTAAACTAAAAATATTAATATACTTACATAAAACTGTAACTAATTTTTACCGACGACGACGATGACGTCATCTTTTTTTAGTCTTTTTACGTTAAGTACATAATGTAAATAGGTTGTTGCAACCTTCACTGTTCTTCGACTTTCGTCTGACTCTACATTCTTATACGTTTCAAAGTGAACTTGTAAATGAAATCACCCAGTTAAAAAACAGTTATGTGCTGTAGCGTAACTTATAGGTTTTGATAGTTAATATGCGGTGCGCGTGCGACTAATAACGGTGCGGCAGTGCCAGCTGTGGCGACACTGTTCTTCAGGATGTAGAGTGTAGGTTATGTAACGAATATTTGGTGTGAAGAGTACGAGGTATGCAATGCTATTAAGTCTTCGTACCCTGAGGTTGCGTGGAAGAACTACCCTAGTAATAAGGCCAGAAAATAACGCTGATGTTCTAATCTTATTTTTTTGTACGTCTCTAAATCAATGCTGAAATTAAATATTTGCTATCACTGAGGCGAACAATAGGGGATCGGACTGTTCACCATATTTTATGAATTATTTTTAAAATATAGATTAGTAGCAGACGATTCGCGAAGAAAACAACAGAATCAGTTGAAAAACGAATTTAGAGTGATTTTTTAAAGTGTCAATATGTCTGTCTCTTTCAAAAACGATTTTTTGTATGGAGATTATATTATGGCGTTACTAACAAATGACGTCACAAATGGGTATGTGCCTCTCTGTCTGATCTTGAATTTCAAACCTTTATAACTCGGTAAATTTTGAAGATAAAGCAAAAATTCTTTTAGTGTTCGATAGCAGAAACTAAGAAATTTGGATTTATAAAATAAAAAAAGTAGTCCGATCCCCTATTGAAATCTTACAAAAAAAATGTCATTATGATTATATTGGCTTATTAAACCATATATAGGTAGTAGATGCACTTTGACAAGGATATGTAGCGGTAACTGTTAGCTATTAATGTAACTATAGTTATATTGAAGTAGACATGTCTACAAATAGTAAGTATAAATAAACGATGCAAGATGTGTCATGTAGGTTTATTGCGGTTTGTCATAAAAATATTTTTTCTTACCTACGTGTATACTAGGTTTTATTACTTACTAGGATCATTATTAAATCTAAGTACCTACGAGTCAGAATATTTTGTATATTACCTTTTGTCTTAGAAGTACTTTGCGTCCATGATCCACATCGCGTCGTTGAATATTATATTATTTTAGTTTATTTACGTCACTTTTGATACGTCCCAAAATTATTCGATGTACAAGAGATAGCAACATTATATGAAACGTTTTCAATTTTGTCATAACTTTTAATTTTCTTTATTTGGTAACCCAGTTTTCCAACCACAAAGCGTCATTTTACGTAAACATTATGTCAACTGGAGTCATTGAAACGATTCAGTAAGTTCAAAATAAGTAAAAGATTTTTCTTCATTGCGTCAGCTGTGTCTGTGGCGATGGTTTTATTTATTTTATTTTAGGAAGTGTTGCCCTGCATTCCAAAACGCGCTGAAATCGATTGAGGCACTCGTAATCGCGTTCCGAATCACTGTCAGCTGTCATACCGCTTTTCTGATCGCTGACAACGCTGAAAGTCTGAATCGGAATACGCCCTTGATGTTGAGAAAATTTGGTCACCTACTGAGTTGTAACAATGTAGAGTTATTTGAATTATTTGGCTTGCTGAGACATTTAGTAGAATCGGCATTTATTTTTCAGTAACTGTTTCTTTATAATTCTTGATACCTTGGCACACCTTGGTAAGTTCAAGCCACTCGGTGGGGACACACTATCACCCTTTATTTTATTAATTTATTGGCTAACACTTTGTTATCTTATTATAATACGGGTTTAGGGGTTGCAGTTTTTGTGTAATCTTGTCCAGTGTACATAAATATTATTTTCCCGTAGCGACTATCAACTGTCAAGTATTCTAACCGCATAGCCACTTTGTAACAGTACTTCAGAATCTCAGTATTTCATAGTGCCAAGAAGACTAGCCGCATTTTATCTCATACGTGGATCTATGTTCTAGGCATTTTGGATAGAAAATATGATATTTGAACCCTTGCTACGTTTGAGTGTTATTATGTGAGTTGAATAAGCGAAAACACGAGCAGTCAAGTTTATACAAACATAGTGAACCAAGATCGACATTTGACGCAATGAGTAGCAAGTAGATCTATGAAGTAGACCCAGGCTACCCCTTACCAAACTTGTCGTATGTTTTTAATTTTTATTTAATTTTATTTATTTTAATATTTATAAATAGAACGAGACTGTAAAACAGGATTTTAAACATTTCTTAGTTTCTTGTTCTTCGTAAGTAGCTTTGTTTTATTGATTGAATTTAAAATTTTTTTTTTTTTTTCGGATTATTTTAGAATTGCAAGTAAAACTTCGATTGAAAAAAAATGCTTGAAGCTAAATTATTAGTAGAATTATTACGGAACTACTGGCGCCCTTCTTGTAGTTATCATATTTCATACTGTTGTGCAAAGACGTCCTTTAGTTACAGTAAAGAAATTACAAATTTTAAAACCCAAATCATTGTGTTTGCGACATCTTACAAGTGACTTCGACAGTGCAAATTAATTACCTCCTTTTCTACTCGTGTTTAACTAGTTATACCACTAGTTAGAAAGAGATAGTAGAGATGCATTATAATGTAATTTACCTCTAACAATGTTTAAGGCTAAAACCTGAAATTTTTATGTTAATTAGATTGCAAACTATGTTCTAATTAATGCCGTAGTCTGAAGTGTAAGTCGAGAGTGGATGGTCGTGTGGTTCCGTTTTGCGAGTTCTTTGTTGCGTAAAAGTACGGAGAAAGAAAAACATTTTGTGTGTTATTAACTGTGGTGAAGTGTTAGTGAAAATGGATTTTCGAAATAGGAAGCTTTTCCGTTTCGCGAAGAAAGGACTGTTGCGATCCATATCCGTTTCTGTGCCAAGGTTGGTATTGTACTTGAGTTGCTTGCAAATCCTTTGTAAGGAATTTAGTTGCTAAGCAAATATTATAGTACTTTCTGAATAATCACGCGGCAATATTCCTTTCTAATTCGTTTGGATACCTCAAGATAACATTAAGAGTCTTAAAATTCATATTTACTTTTAATTTTTAAAAAAGATTTCGACGCTGTAAAACTTTTCTCAGGTAAAGCTCAAAACTAAATTTCGCAGTTTATTTTGTAACTGGATAAGTTCCATTTTCAAAACACTTTTATGTGATGAGAGGTGATATATTACATCTATTTATTAATATTGTCACTAGGCATATTATTTTTTCCTAAAAATCTATTAAAGAAAATGTTAAATTGATTGATTTGATAATTTCTCTGTGTTCGATGGGTTATTGAACTGATTATTTAAGACATATAATTTATCTTTTGTAATGTAATCTTGTCTATAACATTACGTAATACTAAAAAATAATACTATTAACCAAAGTCAGTAAACCTTATGCCCAACCGGAACTCAGAAATAGAGCCAAAATACTCAGAAAACCGGCCAAGCACGTGTCGGGCCACGCTAAGTGTAGGCTTCCGTAGTTGTCCAATACTACAGTAGTAATTTATGTACCTGTTTAAGACAGTTAACATTCATCGAAATATTTTTCTATGATATTTGTAATACCAATGTTGGTCTATTATTCGATAACCTGTAAAGTCCCTGAGCTAAGCCGCGGACGGACAGACAAACAGACGGACATGGCGAAACTATAAGGGTTCCTTTTTTACTACGAAACGAACCCTAATATGACAGTGACAAGTTTTTAACTACTCGTTGGCACAAGAAATGTCATAATAAATTATATTCAATATCCAAACCAACGATCCAAACCAGTAATCCACGTTAAATCGTCTAAGTAAAAAGACTTAAGATACAAAAGGTTCAACTGCAGTAGTTACAAGACAAGTGATGGATGAGCAATTGAATACATTACAGTAAGTGGCTGTTGAGGTGGAGTTACGCCGCTTATCACTTTATCGGTAAACTGGCGATCTGCGCGCGCGCCTACAAGATTTATTGGTTTCGTACTTTGTAAACAGCTTGGAAGGAAGTCAATAAAAAGGTTTTCTTACGTATAGAGGAGCCTAATCGAGAGTTTGGATCTGTGGTCTAGTTGGTAGTTTATCTGCCTAAAACTCAAGGTCGCGGTTCAAATCCCGTCCAGGGCATACATTTGTGTGATTATCACTTACGTTTGCCTTGTGTCTGAATGTTTGTTTCTATAAGAATGAATTTTGTGTATGAATGTTGTTTATCTCAATAAGAATAATGTATGTAGGTAGTTATATAGCAGCCATTCGATACCACTGATCATCCTACTAATATTATAAATGTGAAAGTTTGGATGTTTGGAGGTTTGGATGTTTGTTACTCAATCACGCTTCAACCACTGAACAGATCGGGATGAAATTTGGCACACAGATGGGTTAGGTCCTGGAATAGCACGGTTTTTACTTGTCAAAGTTAAAATACAATGTAAAACTCTTGTCATTAATCTTTACATGTTTTAAATATTTTCAAAGGAGCATGTGCATGTATATTAACTGTTGGGAGCTCCGACTACTGAAATGAAACATAACTTAATTTATTTTGTTAGCCTTTGACATAGGTCAGGTAGGCCATGCATAGGTAGGTTAGATAGGGATAGGTACTTGTAAATAATTAGGATTGAATCAAAACGTTAATTTTTAATAAACAAAAATTTTTTTCCAGAGGAGGAGGGATGTTAGGTATAGCAATACCTATACTCCTTACTCTATTATTTGAAAACGCTGGCATGTGATAAATGCACACTGGCAGCTTTTTCTTGTTCTAGAACGAAAGAAGAAGAAGAACGCGGTACAGAACTTAATTCACACGGGAAGACTCATTTAACGCGGGTGAAACCGCGGGCGGAAAGCCAGTATAACATACAGTAGGACAGATTTCGCTCAGTTCGGGGTAAGGCGGTTCTTGTGATGTCCTCACATTAAAAAAAGAACATTACAGTCAACTTGGTGATAAGTGGGTCAGGCAGTTAATGTCGGGATGTTTTTTTACTAGTTAAATACATACAAACTTACAATACAAATCGTAACTAAGTCCAAACCTAAAAATAGGTATTTTTTACTTGGCGGTGAAATTGCATTTCACAGACATCAAGATTCTTAAACAAAGCAATTTATTCGACTTTGTCACGTCACGTCACTTAGTCGTTTTCTTCTCAAATTCTGCAATATTCTTGCTAACGTCTGTCTCACACTTTCGTGTTTTAATATTTTATTCATCAAGCACAGTTATAGTTCTCACGGCCGGTTATGATAAAAAATCGCAGTGGATACGGTTCAAAACTCCATTTTAGGCAGAAGCCACACTGTGAATTAGGGTTTATAATTGCCGGGCATGCCTTTTTAGGTCGCACCGTGTTCATAGCCTTATTGGGACTTAGAGCGAACAGGTAATTATTATACAGGAGATATTATGAGAAATTTGACAACGTGCTTCTAAATCTAAATAATCAAAATCTCTTGGGTCAGTTATTGAAAGCCAGTGATAAGTATGTATTAATTGTCACTGATCAGCTGACTGAGAAAATTTATATAAATAAATAAATAAATAAATAATCATTTATTTGCACGGATTCATAGTATATACATGGATGGTAGTTATATTTTACAACTAATCATATGATCCGCCAAGTATTCTGGCATGCAAAACTTAATCAAATTGCAAATATAATAAATAATAATAATAAAAATTGTATTTATTACACTCCACAAACAAACAAACAATAAAACATAGTAAACTTAACTACTGCACAATTATACATTGCAAGATTGTTTGTGGGGCATCTGGAGCCTAAACTAAGCCAAGGCCTGTATCTTAGGACTCCAGGTCCCCCTCTCAGTCATCAATACAGTGCAACTTAGCTAAAATAATTAAATTGTATGGAATGCGTGGTGTGTGTGCAAGTAAGTAAGGAGTGTGAGTGTACCTGCCCAGCCCTGCGATATAGAAATCATTTAAATTTTTGATAGGTTGTGGAACAAAAGTTAATCAATTTAATAAGCTACTGTTAACCGAACTTTATTGATATTGCTACATCACTAGTGGTTGTGTCCATAGAGCGCGTCCGCACAACACTAGTGGGGAGACTTTGACAGATAGACATGACCGTGCTCTCGCGCAGATTTGGTAGCTCTGGTGAAAATATAACAATTACGTGTGATAAGATGGTTTTCTATTTATTTACTCTTTAACCACATAATTAATATAGTACTTTAACACTACTTACGAATACTGAAACTTAAAACAAACTGCGCGAGTACGAGAAGTGTGTTAGTTAACATTATCATTGTAACATATATTTAACAAAGTATATCAAAGACAAAAAGAAGTAAACATCGCCTTGTTGCCCGACGGCAAAACTATAATAGAGTTAAATCACATTGCATAACGTGCTAGAAAATTTTAGCATTTGTGGTGAATTTATTTACATAATATTTTGGACAATGAGTAAGCTTTCTCCTTTTGATTATGTTATAATAGCTAATTATATTATGTCACCGTGTTCTTCTTAAACTTATAATTGAAAATGTGCTACCTGTAACACATTTGCTTTTGGCTACTACTAACATCACTTACATGATGATGATGATGATGATGATGAGTTAATAAAACTATGACACTTTTAAACCCATGGCTATTTTATAGGAAAAAATATGAAAAATCATATTGCATACATAATTATTTTAAAAATTTCGCCACTCATTTTATAAATTCGATCCCGATATTATAAGGAATTAATGAGATAGTAGATCTAGAAATATTTATTAGCTGCTCTACACGAGTTTTCTACTTTTGATTTCGTTTTAGTAAATTTTAACTTTTCTGTGACAAATATAAAACGCATTGAATTTACACATAAAATAACTTACTTAGATAACTATAGAAAGCTTAGCAAAATATTAGCCGTTTCTGCTCTTAGATTGTACGAAATAACGAGAACTTTTTGTTTAAAAAATGGTTTTTAACTTTACAAGCTACATTCCAGTTTCGTACATGTTCAAATTCACGAACTATTTGCGGTTTCCGTTTTTGCTTGTTTTTTTTTTTTTTTTTTTTTATTTTTTTTATTTTTTTATATATATTTATTTATTTTGGTCAAACAAACATCATTTAAAATATAATTTAAGACCAAAAAATTGTAGTGGCTGACCTTGGTTATAGAATTAGGTCATTGAACTTTAAGAAAAATATGTGGGCTATCTGCAAATTATTGTTAAAATTTACTTAGACGACTTTTAGAAGAAAATTATTAACATTTAAAGAATGGAAAATTTTGGTTTTGTTATGTACCTACATTGAACTTTGCACTAAAGATTCGTAGTATGTGAAGGCTGTGTGAAGCTAAAGATCATTAAAATTACTTTAAACTAACATTACACCATAGTTATCAGCTGTACGTACATCCAATATAAGTACCTGCCTACTATGTTTGGTTATTTTGCTCATGGATGCACCAAGGATCAGGGTGTATAATCAGTGTGTCTTACCCGTTTTGACATACGGAGCCGAGACGTGGAACATGACGGTGAAGCTGGCCCACCGGCTACATGTCACTCAGCGAGCTATGGAAAGATCTATGCTTGGTATTTCGCTACGGGATAAAATCCGAAACGAAATCATCCGGCAGAGGACCCAGGTAGTTGATATTGTCCAGAAATGTAGCAAGCTGAAGTGGCAGTGGGCTGGCCACGTCTGTCGCAGAACCGACGAGCGTTGAAGCAGACGGGTTCTCGAATGGAGACCACACCTCGGGAAATGTAGTGTGGGACGCCCCCTGCCATGTGGACTGATGACCTGAGGATGGTCGCTGGTGGTGGCTGGATGAGGAAAGCGGGTGATCGTGCGCTTTGGCGTGCCCTTGGGGAGGCCTACGTCCAGCAGTGGACTGATTGATTGACATCCGCACCAAGGGGCTCGAGCCTCACCTGGATTAGGGTGATCACAGACCTTAGTCAACCCAGTGCGGGATGCTCGACTACACCCACAACTTTCAACTTTCATTGCAGGAATGTGCAGGTTGCCTCTTGATGTTTGTAAACGTAAATAATGAAGTCGAAATTCGAAAACACATTAGTAAGTGGTGGGGATCGAACCTGCGTCTCTCGAACAGGAGGCAGCGGCCCTAGACGCAACACCGCCAAATCCATCAGTCCCAATTAATCAAATTTGAGCCAGTTGCACACATTTGAACATGATTGCATCCATAATGATCTCGTGTATACTGGATCTTACGAAACTAATGTAAAGTTCAATGCAGAATGACCCAAGACGCAAAGGTCTTAACAGGTTGCGAGTTATAAACAAGTCGAGGTGTCATGAAAATGGCTATAGCTAAGCAGTAAAATATAGTGGAATTATTAGTGGTTTTATTGTACATATTACTCAATAAATTTATTCTTATTCTTATTCTTATCTATTCTTGACAAATATTGGTCCTACATACTTTTTGAGTCAGGATTTTCGAATGTTCGTTAGGTTATGTTTGAATTATATCGATGACCAACATGCGAATACGACTTAAAAATACACCAAAAACTACATCAAAAATTTTAATTCATCTATCAAGCTATAGCGTGCTTTACCTGTAAATTTTCTTTTTTAAATCCCTCTTAAGCAAACACCAGTGCGTCACATCACACGAATGTTTGGCCGTCCGTCAAACTCTTGTGCTTCGTAGGCAGGCGTACTATTTACTACCCACTTAGTACCGGTTAAATCACCCATAGCTGATTTATCTACTTCATATGACAAAAGCTCGGTATAGTGATTGCAATGCAAGACAGTGTAATAAATAAGTGTAATTTCTTCTATTACTACCGCCTACACGCGACCTTTAGTTTGTTTACGTAACCAAGTGGGCCTGTCGTCGTCTACAGCTGCTAAGCCAGACATTATTGTATGGATGGTCGATTGTTAGCATCCGTCAATGGCGGTCGGGCTTTCGTTTTAATTTTAGTTTTTTAGTTTATTTGAGTGTTTAGTGTATAATTTTGATAGTGAATGACTCGGGACAATAAACTTTAAGACAATTGAAACGCTTGTATTTTGCCGACATTTATTGATGACTTGCAGCGGCCACGTGGTGGCTTCAGTAATGCTGCTATCATATTATTACTGGAGTCCTTCACCGTACACAGCACCCTAGTCTTAGGATTAGGGCTGTCTGTGTATCTCATGCTACTTACTTAGCAAAACCACTTGATACTGGCGAAAAACTACAAGTGAAACGCCATAAATAAAAATTTTAATTTGAACATTATTGTATGTTTTATTATCTATGGCAAGGAGTTGATGTAACCGGATGCAACCTGATAAAGTTCTGATTATAAAACCTTACCTTACTTGCAGTTGAAGTGCAGTAATTTGAAGCGGCTAGTACCTAAGTTAAGTACCATGGAACGCGTTTTGTGTATCCTGTGTAAAATCAAACACAAAATACAATTGGTGTTGAAAAAGCTTAACGAAATGTTTAGTTTAATTTACTAGAAAGCCGTTTATTCGTGAGTTCGAAGTCATAAGACACATTAAGGTCCTGTCGTATTTTATGTGCCTGAAAATTTTCACGAAAAACGACACATTTTTAATGATTGCCTTTACATAGATTATTATTTTTTGTACCTATAGGTTACGTTTTACAAAAATACCTATCTCCTTACGAAAGAAGCCTTTAGGCTTAACTTGTAAATGTTAATTGGGATATTCTATGCTAATTATCAAACAAGCTTTTATAATATCTTTAACCTTTTGTGAAATGATTTTTTATTACCAATTTTAACTGTCCATCAAACTGTTGAATAGCGCTGAAATGTAAAAAAAAACAATAAGTTTGTTGTTATTAACGCTTCTAATCACATTATGAAACTCACATTCGTCAAAATGACAAATAAGTACCTAACCCAGTCAAGTTTTTTCTTTTATAATACTTAGGTTGAGTTGAGTGATTGAGTGAGTGTCTAAAGGTCAGGAAAACAGTAAAAAAATACAAAAACTAACTTGAAATGATTTTTGAAGATTGGAATTATTTCTATGATATTAGATTTTTATACGGGCAATTTGCATAGTTAAACTATTTGTTAGAGTGTCAGTCATGCATGACAAACACAGCGGACAAAAAAAACAGTAAGTAAGTAACACTTTATTGCATAACACATATGGGACATATAAAGAAAACATAAAATAATTCTTGTTGTATTCTATCTACCAGCTCATCATCATTCGCTTGCCCTTATCCCATCATTTGGGGTCGGCGCAGTATGTTTTCTTCCTCCATTCATCCCTATCAGCCGTCATTTCAACACTCACATAATATCCTTCCTGAACATATCATCTTTTACACAATCCATCCATCTAGTAGTATTCTATCTACCAGTCCATTTTCTTTAATAGTAATGATATAAATATACTACTTACTTTATTATTAACTCTCAGGCAAATACTTTAAAATTATGATATTAAAGCAATCTCAACCGATGAAATTACGTAAGCTGAGACAGCAAAATAGTTTAACAGAATTGATGAATATTGAGAAATACTAATGTTTTCATTGCTTTTCTTTAATAAAATTAACTTTTTAACAAATTTGGTAACATTTATCATTATGAGTATACTTTTATCATATTGCTTTTCTCAAATAATTGATTTTTAAATTAACCATATACGCTGTTTTGCAACCATAGTACTGACCTAGTACGCTAATTTGGTATTGAGAGTTATAATATACTATAGTATAACTACTTATATAATATAATATACTTCAACAAATTCTTAGACAGTTTTTTAATCGACGTCGCAAAATAACAAAAACCAAAGACACCCACTCACGAACAGTTATTTCCTTCCTGCACTCTCGTATCGTATTTCAATCGATCCGGAAGTTCGACATATGTAAATAGCGACTTTCATGTTACCGATGCTGTCATACATATTTACGATGTGACGAACAAACAAACGGGTACATTACGCATATAATGGCGGGCAAATCAACGCTCTACGCCTATAGCAAACTTGGCTCATTCTCACTTGATAGGCAGATGACAAGAGATTGTTGACTTTAGCATCTGGGGTAGATACGCCCTTTGTGAATTAATATCTGGAGCTTGACATTAGATTGACAAACGGACAAGAAAATTAGTTTTGTACATGACACAGCTGCTGCAAATTTTAGTGGAATTAAACTGCTTAAATGTCTCATTATTTTGTTATTGTGGTTTGTGGCAAAAATTAAACATTCATGAAACAAAGAAGATATATCAATAATTTACATACTCATCAACATTATTTCGCTTTGAGAGACGCTATCTCAAGTTATCTTCCGTCTCTTTAGTCCGTGGTGTTACATTTCTTTCTTTCTTTCTTTCGATGTCATAACGTAATCGTACTTAATTGAGTACCTAAATACTTTTATTTTTACAAGTCTTTGCCAGCTATATTACCACTTTGGTAAAAACTGCGATTAGGTCCGTCAAAAATAAAACGATTATTTTTGTAGATTGTGTTTTGTTTCTAACTTTTTTAGCCGATGTAATAATTAATAAGTGATACTGAAAGTATTCAAGCAGCATTCTGTACATCTATTTGCCCGCAAAAATTCTAAACAATAATTTTTAAAGAGCTGTTGCATCAGTTGTTTTTACCCGACTACTTTAGAAGGAAGGTTATGTTTTTCGAGTGTATGTATGTATGTATGTATATTTCTTTGGCACGCTCTACAGCCTAAACGGCTTGATGGATTTCAGCTTTAAAGGTGTTGTTCGATTCGTCTTACTTATGAGAGTGACACTGGGTACATCAAAGTTATAAAAAACAAGATGGCCGGTTTTTAGCGCCAAAACATATGGATTTCAAAAATTTTATCTTTCCAAAACCTATCGAGTGGGGTATCAAAATAAAGAAGCTTATGAGTAGTCTCCAAAAATATACATAACTTATATGTTTAAATGTAATTTGGAATGAAAAATGCTAAAAAAAACTTCAACGTTTTACGTTTACGGGAATTACATTGTATAAACTGATGATTTAAATAGTTAATATGAAAAAGATTAAATTTGGTTTTTATTTCTATTAAGGAATATTTATGATTATAAATGTATTCATTACAAAAACAAAAAAGATTCATATAAAATAATTATTAATAAAAACAAAAAACCCGACTGCGTGTATAATTAGTATTTTCAAACTTAATTAATAAACAAACTGAAAAGCTGCAAACAAGGTGTTTTTGTTTTGTTTCACAATAGCAGTCGGAGGCATCAATAATATTCACAATACAATACAAATATACATAATTGACACAAAAACGTAATATAAAACATACAGAACAAGACAATCGAAATAATGAAGGTGAAGGAACAGGCGACCTTATTGATAGGGTAGCAATCTCTTCCAGGCAACTTTAGGCCCAATATGTTCCATCATAGTCTGAATTATGAACAATTTGATGCCTCCGACTACTATTGTGAACACTATCAACTACGATCATTCAAAACAAAACAAAAACACCTTGCAGCTTTTCAGTTCGTTTATTAATTAAGTTTGAAAATACTAATTATACACGCAGTCGGGTTTTTTGTTTTTATTAATAATTATTTGTTATCGTAGTCTTTCCTGTAGACAAAATGCAACGTAGGCGCAAGTGTATAATATTATATTAAAAAACTTAACCTCTCCTGTGAAACAGGTATTATACTATTAAGTGTCTGTTTTATAACAAAGTTGATTTCTAATTTATACCTAGGTGATGCTTAACTGCAAATTATTTTAAAGATAGTAATAATTTTGTCCATGATTAATGGAATACCCTGTCATTTAATTTCGAATTGAAATTGTGTAGTATTAAGTTGATTACTTATATCATATTGCACCATCTTGAGTATGATAGATAGATAAACCCCTTAATAAGACACTAATGGTCTCACTTTGCACAAAATGATATTTAAATTAATTTGTACTCTATAATTATGACACAATCGGCGAGTAATGTAATGTGAGAGATAACTGAATTCTCTCAAAATGGAGATATGGCATTTGAGCGACCGTGAACTAAGAACTAACGTATGTCGAAAACAAACAGTTATTTATTTGAAGATTGCGAAAAATGTCGTACGTACCGTTCGACAAAGACGTTTTCTTTGAAAATGGAACGAGACCAATCATGAAAAGCAACACCAGTCTCTTCATAATTTCGAAACCCAAAATGTGTATCTTGACACACAAAATTGCGCTTTGTCACTCTTGTGATACAAGCGTTAGTGTAAAACGAAATAAGCATATTTTTTCGAAATGTACGGACTTGTTTCAGTACAACACAATGGTATGCTATTAGGATCTCGACCACGTTGTCATTTGACTTGGAAAGTAGTATGACAAGTTGTCGAGATTCTCTTGTACTGAATTTTAAATGAGTGCTAACGTAAATACACCGTGTAAAACTAGCTGTTACAGGTAATCTCCACTAATTTATCAAATCATTCTAAAATATTAACTGATATTTATGAGATTAACCGCGTATAATGACAGAATTAACTTCATCATCATAACATACTGCTTAGTACATTCTTTCACATTACTGTATTAAATCGTAGCTGTGCATTCCCAAATTAATTACAAAATCAAATTACGAACATTCCTAATTCAAACCCCCAACGGACAACATTTAAACTCCAATTTCCTTTTCACGCCTTTTTTAATCAAAAAAGCACCGCTTTATACTGCTTAACATCCCGCAAAGAGTAAAAAAACGTCTGAGGCAACAAACCATTACATAACACGTGCTATGCCTATCCTGTTCTATAACTGGACATAATTGCGCCGGCGCAAGATGGCTCAGTAAAAGGAAAATAAGAGTAAACTCGTTCCGCTAGGGGTAATGACTAGCTTATAGTAGGGTAGTAGAACTATGTCGATACTAGTGAACTGTTTAGCTTTGTTTTGTTTTATCTTAGAAACCTTTGTAGAGGTATTCTTATTATAATGTAAGAACACGAAATATTTCGAGAAATAAGTAATGCTCGTATTTCTTACATCTACTATACCTATATAATATAAAAATTAACCCCTATTTCTCCTGGTCACGCTGTAACTTGAGAATGGCTTCAGCGATTTCATTCTTCTTTTTTTAAAATGTTTTCTAATACTTCGTAGAAGGTTCTTACATTAAAAAAAGAAATTAAGAAAAATGCGCAGGGTAGGTGTAGGGTAGATGTAGGGTAGATGTAGGGTAGATGTAGGGTAGATGTAGGGTAGATGTAGGGTAGATGTAGGGTAGATGTAGGGTAGATGTAGGGTAGATGTAGGGTAGGTGTAGGGTAGAAGTTGGGAAAAATGGCAGGACAACATCTGCCGGGTCAGCTAGTACCTATTAAAAACGAAATGCAGTTGATATGACATAAATACGTCGAACTTAAAGATATTTAGCGTCATTCAGTGACAAAGCTTAGCCAAATCGTAGCTAAGCATGCACGAAAAAATATCGAGCTCCTAAGAAATCATTAATTAATTACCAATATTAGAAATTGAAAGGAAACTGAGAAAATAAGTACTCATTCCAATAATTTATTGATACTGACAACCATAAATAAAATCATGCTCTTATCCTTATTATTATGTTACAGTATCTGTTTACTACATCATTTCATCTTATCAGTCTGCTAGTATGTTATATTTAAAAACCTATCGACGACTCAACTCTAGCGCAGGTAATCGTCCTTCTTTATGGGTCAGCGCGCTTGCAACGGGTCCTGTGACGTCAGCACGACTACCATGACAGTTTGTAACAGTTTGGGACAGCTAATATAATACAGATACTACGTAGATAATAACGTAGACTCTACACTGTATGAACACAGTGTGAAGGTGTGCTTATGTCATGCTCTGATTACTGCGGGTGAGGCTTGCGAAGTTAACGAGTTCTTTGAATCGCGTAATGTGCCGCTGGAGGTGAATTTTGGCCACTTTAATAGTATTGTTGTTTGGTTTATGAGCTTGTTTTTTTTAACAACAGTATCTTCATTTTTAATTCATGATTATTAGCCGCTATTATTGACCCATGAAGGTAACATCTTACTTGCCCCATGAATGTTACACAAAATTTTAAAAATACTTAATAATTAGGCTCGTGCCGATTGGTCAACTTCACTCGCAAATTAATCAGTAAAATTACCAAAATAGTCTCGTTAAAACATCGGCAATACATGATGGTTAATAGTGAAATTACGTCATCAATTGTCATACTTAAAATACTGTCGACACAATCTCTACTAATAACTACGAAATCGATGTATTTGTTTGATCAATTCGATCAATCTATGCAATAACGAAACGGTAACAAAAGGTATATTACCCGCTTTTTATACAGTCAGCCGACTGTGAAAGTGCTCCACTGGGTGTAAACTACAGTTTTATTAGCCACTCATGTCTTGGTGACAGTCGCTAATAAAAATACAAGGAAAGTAGGGACAACATACAAAGAAAACTGTGTTACTTACACGATTTGTTGAATCGTACTACTAAAACAATATTCGACGTCAGCTCAATGGATTTGTATGTATTAATTCAGATTAACACACTAGACTGTAAAAAATAATGAAATGATAATTAAATGATTATGACACACCTATTTTTATTTTACTTTTGTACTATTTAGGCATTTTATATATGTATTTATATTTTAACTCAGTAGTGTTAAGAGCAAACACACTATCATACTTACATAATTTGATGCCTTATTTGATGCTTACATACGTGTAACAAAGCCCGCGCCGACTGTACCCTGGGTTCTGGCAGAATGATCAGCGCCGTATCCTGGCTGCGACATTTTGCTGAGTCAGAACCTTTTTGCCAGCACAGTATACATACAATTGCATCGCGCTGTGGTAGGTAAGCTTAAGTATGTCTTAAGTATGTTTGTCTTCTTTGTATGTAATTTTGTTGTGTGTACTGTTTGTTGGCAAATAAATGAGTTATCTATCTATTATAAAGTATCTAACTAAAATACTTTATTTCAGTAAGATTTATAGGATTGGTAAAATTAGCAAAATTATCCCACCAAGAACTGGTAACTAATTATTATATTAGTTTAAAGACTCCTCTAGGTATATTCGTAGGCAAGTTTCTTAAATAGGTATCACAAGATCATTAATTACAGTTTGGTATTTCACTTTCAAATGAAAACTGTTTTAGGTGGAAAGCTAATAATTTTAGATTCCATACATAGTTTTAAGTCATTAATTACTCATTGCGTGGGTAATACGAGTCCTATCTACTTAGTTAGATACAGTTGTATTTCGTTACGATCTGCAATAATTTAACTAAGCCATGTAATACTCGTATGTCCTAGGAAAAGGAACTATGTCGCAAACATAAATACTCTAGGTATGCGCTTACCCGTTGCCGACCGTACGTTCAATGTTATTGCCACTTTCGACTTTCCAATACATACATTGCATTGTACATGACTGATTTTATTGAACCAAGCAATTTGCGTAGATACTAAGAAATTAGAATTGTTTATATTCATTATGTTTCCCTGTCAATTGTGATTGGGATGGTTAGCATATTTCCCCAATAATTGGCATAATTAAGGATTTCTCGTATGTTCTTTGACTATAAGTTAAATAGTACCTTGGCATTAAAGTGACTTTAATAGTCAAGTTTCTCCTCAATCTTTTGTAGCAATTTTATTAATTATTATTACCTTACACTACAGTCCATATTATTATAAACTGACTTTATTTAGTTTATTTCGAGCCGTGTGGTGACGGCAGAGTAGAATACATTTGTCACCAACCCCTACTCTTCCCGTGGGTGTCGTAAGAGGCGACTTAGGGACTACACATTGAACAAGGAACGGGCAGCACTGCTCTCTGATACAGTAACCTTTTAATCTGCGATCTCCAACCCGCCTACCAAGCGTGGAGATTATGGAAAAACCCTCCAAATAAGTGGAGGAGGCGCATAGTCCAGCAGTGGACTGTAACGGACCGTTGATGTTGATGATGTTGACTTTATTTTGTTTAATTTAAAACGACTAAGACTACAAAGAAAAAATACAGTGTCGCCCACATTTTTTCGCTGTTATCTTAAGCGTAATCAACGTAACAATTTTTTACTTAACGTTTTCTTTGTTTAACGGGACAGGAAAGTCTTATTTTTACTCTCGTTACAAATTGCCAACAATGATATTATTATCGTGGAACAAGCTCTACATAACGCCCGTAATAATAGCACTTTCACTTCTAAACTACCGGTTTTAGTAGCATTAGCAAATGAGGTGTGTGCAGGAGCAATTTGAACCTCAGCACGTGCTAATGTTTATTGTTTCAATGGAAAAGATTCGAGAAACGAATAGAGCCGACCATCAGTGAAATTTGTGCTATTTACTTCAGATGATGTAAAGATAAGTGGTTTATTGTAATAGCGTGTGTTTTGGTTATGATAATGAAACTTTAAAAATTTGTTGTATTGTATCTTGTCTAAGAGACAATAATATAGTTTGAATATTTTAAGGTATAAAACTAGACACATTGACCACGATTTAAAGATGCAAAAATGATATATAAGTAACGTATATTCTAAAAATCTGAGCTAAAAATCAAACAAAAAAGAAGAATTATTTGGAAAAAAAAACTGAAAAGTACAAAACCCTTTGAGTTACTTTAGTAAACATTAGTGTAATGTTGTGCAGTCAGTACTTCCCGTAAAGAACACACGAACAATAAGAAAAGTGTTGATGGACACATTCTTAGCTAACATATATACTTAGCAATTTAAGTTAAAATTTAATTACTCATTAGTCTTTAGGCTAGATTGTAATATTTATTTTGGATGTCTTAAAGGCAAACCAAATATAATAAATAAAAAATAAAATAAAAAAAATTGGAAATAGACCCAGCAAACTCATCATCGTTTATAGCTTTTTAATCTGTGCATACATTTCTAAGAATCGTGGGTAGTATGAATAGAAGGAACCGCCAGCCAGTGCAGCGATCGTTAGACACGGTCCGTGGCGCCAATGTCGAACCCAATGCCACACATTGTTGGTAGGAAGGAAGCGGAGCTGCCCACACTGAGAGTGGAGGAAACAATGATACCCCAGCCACGTCTAAACATTGAGAACTTAAAAACAGTTTGGTCAAGTAAAGCAATGATGACATTGCATTGCAATGATGAAGTTTAATGCAATGGATGGATACAGTACTCGTATTCACCATGAAGAACAAAAAGTGTAGCTGATGCTATTAATATAAGTTACAAAGTTCTGAAATCAAATAGGTTAATATCATTATTTCATATATCATTGACATTAATTTTAAGGTAAGAGTCCAGCTGAATACACGTGAGTCAAGAGTCATGATCAACGTCAACAAGTTAATTAACGTTTATGGACACAAAAAAACACGTAATTACTACACATAAAAACCCTCAAAGCTAGGCGTTGATGAAGTTATAGATCATATTACAAGTGTTAATTCTTAACAAGCTTTGAGCTCCTATTTTGACTGATAGACTATCATTACGTCTGAATAGCAAACTGATGAAGAGCTTAACTCACACGATACGCCAATGGCAATAATAGTTGAGCTTTCACCTCCTATTGTCTAGATTTCATAACCACGTTACGTATAAACTTAATCTGATGTAGAAAGTTTAACAATTGGATCATTGATTGTTGATATTGATAGATATTTGGAATTTGGGCTTTGCACGCTTTCGTTTTATCAGTAATCGACTATCAAAATATCGTTAACAGGGCGATAGGAGGCAACCAGGTGTCTAATGATTGATTGATGATATAATTTGCTATAAGTGAATTGCATAACCGGACAAGTTTAAAATATTTGGCCAACTATAATATTGTTTCGTGCCATTAAATAATTTGACGATTTGTGTTTTCAGAGTCATATTCTATATTGGAACATAGGTGTGACTCTTAAAAACCACATATTTTTAAAGCAAATTTTATGATGTATCAAGGTGTCAAAGTAAGTTGGAGTGTTGGAGCAAGGTAAAAGCTGTCAAGGCTGTGCATTTAACTCCGCAAGGCAACTTTAAGAACTTAGGCACTGCTGTTTGTTAGTTATTATTAGTACGACTATGTGAAAAGGCTGTCATTTTCTCCTTTTAGAGTGTTTAGGTTTACGTTTTGATTTACTCACTATATTATGCTGTAGTGCCAGTGCGAATGCTAAAATAATATAAGTAAAGTAAAAATTATCTGTGTGGAAGATTGTTTCGGTTGTCAAATAAACCTATGGATTTGCGATGGTCTCTGTTTTTTTTTCAAACAACTTGTAACTGTTCTACTATGCGCTGATATAATA
Source organism: Carpatolechia fugitivella (assembly GCA_951230895.1). NCBI lineage: Eukaryota > Metazoa > Arthropoda > Insecta > Lepidoptera > Gelechiidae > Carpatolechia > Carpatolechia fugitivella. The sequence continues at coordinate 15,918,534 of OX579646.1, read as the reverse complement.
ATAGTTAACTACCTATCAAATACTTTACTGGTCTTATTCTCTTCGTACGTCAATAAAATCATTAACAAATGTGTCTGTTTGTTCCAGCCTAGGCCCGTTTGAGGCGGCGACGGGAGGCGAGATGGTGTCTAGACGTCGAATATTGTCACGGTCGCGGGATGATCTCACACAGGCCTTCGCCACACAGATGGAAGAGGAGGAGGATGTGTGGTATCAAAAGGATAAACTCTATAAGGTAAGACTTTATTTTCATTTTATTGATCGAAAAGTTATGTCGGTAAGAAACTTAGAATTTAAAATATCCTATATTCATCGTAGTTTTGTTTTGTCAGCACATAACAGCTGCACTGGTCCCAGATATAATATAAACATTGTAGACAAGACGATTATTTTAAAACAATAATCTATCTTTGTGGAGTTGGATATCAGAAAAACGTACATTTTGTTAGAGAACGTACTAATAAAAAAATCCTAAGTTTTTGTGGTAATTCAAAAGTACTAAATATAGTTAAAGACATTTACAAGTGATACTTCAACAATCTGAGTGTAGAAAGTAGAGAACGTTACAGACATTTTACGACGTAGTCGTCGCGTGTCGTTTGGTCAGTGATAACTTTGCGTGTGTTAGACTCAAAGAACCCGTTTCCTGATGGATCCTGGAGATTGATAGAGTTCCACATTTTCTAGATGTACATAAAGCTAAAGCAACGGAACATTTGGATATTTTCCATGACTTCAGTAAAGTAAAGTTCACAATTCATAATTTGTAAGGTAAAAAAGACAAAAAGGTTTAGCTTACAAAATTAATAGCCAAGCAATCAAACCTTATGAGAGCTAAAGGCCCGAACTTTCTATCCATCAATCACAAACTTGTCGAGACGGTGTAAGTAACGACTATGGCTGAATTCACACCGTTACTGTAATAGGGCTTAAATGATAGATCACAGTGAAAACCAAATGGTCTTTTATGTCTACTGACAAAGAGAAATCTAATGACAGAGGTGCTTTCTTAGAAATTATTGGGTGGTGGTGACAACAATTTACCATTCGAAACGTTTGTAAAATAATGCTAACTATTAGAACAATTGCTGACCAGTATTTTAGCTCGTATTAATATTTCACTTCAAATGTTTCTGGTGTGCTTTTTACCTCAATCTACAGGTATTAACTACAAGCAATCTTCCGAGACAACCTAGATTCAGTGCAAATTAGTTGTAAACATCTTAATTAACTTACATCCTAATTCAATTTGCGTTACCAAGCATCGTCTCATGTTCCGTGTATTTCGTTTCTCTTTCCTTTGTCTATGGTTGCGTTTTTGTAACCGTTTCCGACTGCCTACAGTTATTAAGGACGTGAGAACATGTCCACAAAGCAAGTAGCGATTACAAAGTTACATATAGCTGTGGTGTTTCCATCGATAGCATCGTTCATTTACCCATTGCTAGTGCGCTTTTAGCGATGTTTACAATAATTAATGCATTGACATAATTAAAATCCACATTTATATTAAATATCACTCTTACTTTATAAACTGTATCTAAGAGTATCATAAACTTTTTCATAATACTAACAGTATCAATAATAAAAAAACTAATAATAAAAATTTAATAATAATAATAACCATGATAATAATTAATAATGTATAATTTTGGTTGACAGTGAAAGTGAGGTCAAGACATACAATTTTATTTCCGTCACAAAAGTCTTGCGGTCTTGCATTTATGACATTTTACAATGTTTATTAAAATCAAATTTGAATATTTAACTCTTTCTTCAGATTTGATATTTTTTTCAGCATAAGTAGTCGTCTTTGACTCAGAAACCATCCCATAATTACAAGAACAGCACTTAAATTGTCACATCCTGATAGTTTTCATCATCAAAGCCTCTAGTCTATCTTCCTGATATCAACTAACCACATCTCGCCTTGGTTTTTTTTAGTGTCGTTTTGTCCCATACGAATTCATTTAAGGCTAACTGCTTGGTCCGTTACTTTAATCGGTGGAACAAATCAACAATGGTCATCCTTTGACACACGATGTTATCAAGTAGTTCCGTTGTGTTACGTGCGTTAGTATAACCTTTAGTTTACATGTTTATTTCATCTTGTGAAGTAGGTGCTATTATTTGAGCATTAAGCCTATCATTATTATCAATATTTTAATATTAGATAACTATTAATTTGTATCAGCTCATTTAGTGAGTGGTAAATTACAAATTCCTCATCGATATTAGATTAGATATTACCTATTGAGCTACTACAAAACCAACAAAACTATCAAAGCTACCAAGAATTTTCATTTTGATCCGAGTACTTAAAAGACCATTGCAGAACATGCAATAAACATGCAAATACCAAAATCATTTATCTGATCGTTGCTTGCAATACCTACTTAGCGGTGGGCTTAATGATCTCTTGACCTGCAAAATCAACAGCGAAACCGCGTTCAAGCTTATGTTATTTTTCGTGATCAACTGCATTCTAGTTACGATAGGTCGTTAGTAATTCGGTATGCAACATGATTTAAATATTGGATTACCTTATATTACGAGATTTAGTTATGATAATTTCCTTAGAATTATTAACTATAGAGCCTTAGACGTATCAGCTCAATATTAATTGTAAACAAAATTTAAAATTAATGACATCATCACACTTACATTCTCATAGTTGTCATGTCAACAAATCAATCACTGGATAGTAATGTAATTGAAGAAACTTTGCAGAAATTAAAACTAAATTCTGCTTGATATTGGTCTATGGTCAACTACGACCCGATCAGGCCCATTGGTCGCGATCGTGACCGATCAATAACAATTGCTGCGTTACGGCATCGCAAATCGTTCACTAAACAGACATCTGGTCTAATATCTGACCTCATTGAATATGCAATGTCAGTGAAATTGTTCAAAGAACTACTGTTATGTTTGTTTGAAGAACTAATACTGAAGCAACATGAACACAAATATTTGGATGAGCTTTTTTAAACGTGACCAGAGCACATGTTTAAATATTATCATCAAAATTAAAGTCCAGCTGGGCGGATTTATTAACTATGTCATCGATTCGTCGTGTGAGTTGTAAGATCAATGATCAGCTTCACAAACTCTATTACAATAATTGAGTAAAATATGCACCTACAGGTGCAAATAAAAATCATTATAAAATGAGGGAAAGAAACTACAATTTCGGAAAAATAAGTTAAATCAAATAATGTTTTCTGTCAATTTAAAGGTGGATTTTCCTTCGGAGGAATATATACTATTTTCTGACATCATGTCATTAGCATCATTTTTTAATGGGACATAAATTAGTTATTATTCAGAGGACTTGAACATGTGCAGAGTCATTTAACGAATTGTTAATTTGACAGTTGAGCATTATACAGAAGTTGAAATATTATCGAATATTAATCTCAGAAGAGGGCAATACTCTTTTATAAAGGAAGATCAAAGGGAGGCCAAAGAATTAAAAGACCTCATATTCAGCCCGCAAATTCTTGTATATTATTTTATTTTTTTACAGATATTAATTTTTGTAATAATATTATGTGTTAGCAACGAAAACCACTCGGATGGCAGGTCAGCCCATGAAACTGAAGAACTTTTGTTCCACAGGCTGTAAAAAAATTTCAAAATATTTTTTTAAATTTTTTTCTATCTGCTGATTAGTTTGTATGAAAGTTCATTTTTTTTGCTAATTTTAAAAAATTGTGCATTAAAAGTTATTCAGTTTCATGGGCTGACCTACCACCCGAGAGAAATTGCGTTAATTTGCTAACACGTTGTATAGCTCTAGATTATTGTCCTGAGAAATGATTGATGTTTATATTGTACGAAAAAAAAAATCTTAAATATTATTACAAGTTATTTTATTTTATATCATGGTTATCAATTTTATACAGGACGAACTGGAAACCTGTGTTTGTATTTGCCTTTGCTTAAAAAACTAGTCACGATTTCACTTAGTTTGATCTAGAGTTTCAGTATATCAAGGTAATTTGGTTCAGAAATTGGAATTTGTCTGCAATATTCTTTAGAGCGTCTATTGATATTTAGACCAAGGCTGCCTTGATTTCGCACAAACGTGGCTTTTATCTTTTTTAATGTAGTGTAATATAATTCTACAGGAAGTCACTTTGAAAAGCTTTTCAGTCTCAACTTACTGGATGAAGATTCCTGAGTAATATTGGTCTATTTTATATTTCGCAAATCATTTTGTTAACTTGAAGTTATATTATCTCAGCGGTATATTAGAAACTTTGGAACCTAGTTCGATATTTATTATTACCTCTAGAGACTTTGTAAATGTAAAACATACACATACATATTCAAGGTTCAAAAAATGCAGAAGTCAACACGTGAAATTATACAGCTATGTCCTTATTTTACTTGGCAGTGACTGTCGCAAGCCACCTGACGCTTGCGACACTTGCTCGCTAGTCTGTGCCTGCGCTGTCCAGTTCGTGTTGGTTATAATACCAATGTTAAGCTTGTATGGGCGTAGTCTCAATGTTGGTGAATTCACATTGCTTATATTGTATGTATTGATAGGTCTTGGCAGTTATCTGTATTAAAAACCGTTTTGTTTTAGCTTGAGTATATATTTGCTGAATGTGGATGAAATTTTCAGTTACAAACTTATTGTTTTATAAAATATACTATTCTATAACAAAACATCCGAAACCTTTCACAATATTTATAAAAACAAGTCTCAAGACAAATTCTCTGGCAAATAACTTAATTTTACATAACAAACATTTCTTGTTCGTAATTTGTGTGATTGTAATAGATGTAGACAATTTAATTGTGGTAAACTCACGACTGTATGATGTGCGCGTGACCATCTTAACTACATGTCACGAGCGGAAAGTGAAAATTCTCGTAAAGGTACATTTTATATAAAGTCATACGTGAATAGTAAAACACATCGGTGGTGTATTTGGCTAGGACCGCTGCCTTCCTTCCAGGAGACGCAAGTTCAAACCCAACACGTATCAATGTGTTTCTGAATTTTGAATTTATATAGATTTTTTTTTCTCTTACGGAGAAGTAAAATCGTGATGAAACCTACACACACCTGCTAAGGAACTCCAAGGCTGTGTGTATGAAATTGGGCCAGAGTGGTCGAGTAAGGTCTGATCGCCCTAATTCAGGGTAGGATCGAGCCCCTCGGTGGGGAAGTGTATTAGCTGTTTATGATGAATACGTGAACGATAATAAAATTCTAAAATTGTCAAGAGAAAGAAGAAATTATTGATTGATTGATTGATTGATTCGTAGATATTTGCACTCTTTTTATTTCTGTTCGTTCTTCAATTATGCATTTCATATAATGACAATTTTTCATGCCAAAACAAGTTCTTTAATTATCCAATCTGTTACAAAATTGGGCTTAAATCATTAGCTGCAGTGTATATAATACTGAATGACGTGTTTTGCATTTCCTGTTATGTTCGTTCTTTAGTTGGTTTAAGTTTCATCATCACCGACCTATTTGGTAATAATAACGTGTTACAATTTTATCATCCTATTTCTTATTCAAATTATAAAATTAATCAGTGTTATTATCGAATAAAAAAATCAAATGCCAGTTTAGTAAAACCAACGATGTCAGTAGCTAGACAGGTGGCCCCATCTGCGTGTCGTAGGTCAATATTTGACATTTAAGTAGTAGGTAATACGAATAATTACATCACTCCTTGGACCAAGTAAAGTGAGCCTGCATAGTCCACTATATGTTGCGAAAGTGTTGTTGTCACTTAAAGCAGAAGCTGATATTTTAACTCTGTGCAATCAAACAGAAAGATTTCTGAGACATAATGTAGATATCTCTAATTGAACAAAGTAACTTCTGCATCAGATAACGATTTCGAAACACAATTTAGTTGCACCTATTAATAGACAAAAGAACAAAAAGTTCGCTAAAATGTTCGAAAGCAACATTAACCCTACTCCTGATGACCTTAAAATTGTGGGAACACAAGGCATTCGAAACGTCCTTGCACGAACAGACTATTTACATCCGGTTCAAAAAAGAAGGTGCATTTTATTAAAGTTTATCATAACTTTTTAGACTGAAATCAAGAAATACATCGTACTTCAGCCCGTAATAATAATCGAAGTGCACTTATGAGGTCAAGTTGTTGAGAGGAATCTTTACGATGAAGAATGCAAGTTTATTTTTATGTTACGTTTGAAAAGAGGCTTTATCCTTGATTGGCCCCACGCCAACGTTTGCTCTGGGAATGATATGCACAATATCTTGGGTTCTTGGTCTTCACATGACAAATACTAAGAATATCAACGTCGTCGGTTAAATTTTATGCTCGTATGTATCGGCAGGCCTGTCACGCTTAGTTTGCAAGATAAGCAAAACAAATTGATGATATGAGGGCGAAGCAGACGAAGGTATCTCCATGACAGGAGAACATTGAAATCAAATAATCGACAGTTTATTTTTAAAGAACACGACTTTGCCCATGACCTTGCAAAACTTTTTACAGACAATCCAATTATACAACTTATAGTAGACTGAATACAATTTCAACAAAGGCCATTCTCACAAACTTCTGTGTTGGCCCTAGACATTCCATTCTATTTAGGTTTTACCTCAAACGATCTATTGACATTTGGTTTAACTTCGACCTCTTTGCAAAGTTCAACGGCGCTCGAAACGGGCTTCATATCGGCAGATTTCGATAATTACAGTTCTCTTTATACCAAATTCGTAGAACTCGTAAATACGCTAATCAAATCTTTAATAGGTTTATGTTTTTGCTCTTATACTAGAACCTTTTAGTCATCGCTAGTGTTTTAGATTTTTAGAAGCATCCTACAGGTAGCGAAAACGAGCTTTACTTTTAGGAAATCTGACTAACCCATTTTCCTTATGATCTCAATAAATACCTCAAATTCAGAATTTGTTCATAGCACAGTCAGGCGTAGGTAATTTGCCCTTATGTCGTCCATTCCTTTCCCTCGTTACGATATCTTGATGACCTTGGGAAGTACTTGTAGGGCGACATCTGTTTTACTTTATTTTGCAAGTGTTTCGAAATGTAATTTTTTGTAGAAACATATTACTTATCATTTACATCTGTAAAAAATAATACTCTTGTTTTTAACATTCGTATATTATTCAAGTAGTTGAAAGTTAACTGATAGGAAAACCTGTGTTTCATTACTTTCTTAAACCTACTTGTATATATAGCTATTCAGATCCTTGAATTAAAGCCTTGATATTTTTTATCAGCTGACGTCATTGTTATCACTCCGAAGCGCAAGCGCAGATTCCAGTTTCACTTTTTAGCGTGTGCCGGGTGAAAGTCGCTCCCAACTCTTCCTTTCGTCTCTCGCATAATAAACTCATATATAGTTAACCTGTTCGATGGATTTTACTACATAACTATTTCTTGTGTAGTATTTGTGGCGAGGTGTTTGATTTAATTATACACTTTTGATTTCTGTGCGGTTTATTCTTTGTCTGATATTTTTCAACGACTTAGAATATTTGAAATATTTTAATATGTAGCGTGTAAACATATTCAGACATGTTATTCATTTTGGTTACAAAGCATATTTTATATTTTAAGCATAATTTGGTTACAATGTGCTGTGACTAGTCTTTGTATAAGTTAAATTTTACACCTCATTAATTTTTTACACCTTAGTTTAGGTGTCCTTAAACGCTTCATTATTACCATCTACTACATCTTCATTACCATCATAATCTATATTTGCGTCAGTTCTCAGCTACAGTATATATTAGCGCATAGTTTCTTGCGTCCTTGCTATACCACAGCGACCGCATAGCAAGCAGGCGAGCAGGAAGAGAACAACTTTCATTTTCCCCGCACCTGTCTTGTACAGCAGCTTTATATTCGCGATACACTTGTTAACTGGTTTTCATCACTATGTTTTTGCCATAACGTATAATTTTGTTTCATATTTACTTATTTGGTCTATTTTTAATTTGCTATTTTCAGTTTCAATGGTTATTTTTAGTACGTCCAGCAGTACTTATAAGTTTTGGAGTGCTTTAATTTAAACATAATTTTGCTTACTTATTTTAATAGTTTATGTTTTTACTTAATGGCATCATACTAAAAGAAAATCAAGGAACACAGATAAATCTGAGTGCAGAAGTGCACGATGCATTTCTATGCATGATTGGCTATTCTTAGCCCTTTAACATTTATGACAAGCGAATGTCAATCTACGAGAATGTTTTTTTTATCAACCACAATCTCTCCTCATCGCAATGATACATCGCTTCATAAAAGTGCTAAATGATGAACTGCTTTTTGAGATCAATATCTAAAAGCATTTCTATTCCACTAATGGATACTGTATTTATTTTTGTTTGCTTCACTTTCTTTGAAGGGCGCTTTGTACTGTTTTTATTTTTATTTCTGTTAAATTACCCTGGTATGTTCTTGCTTTCACAAATTGACCCATTATCTAAAACTTTGTCAATTTTGCGAGATTATATGTTTTCTTCACAAATTATGTAGTAAACAGGCTTAAATTTTGCGTAACATCCCCACTTGCTTTCGCTCACGACCGACCGTGCGTGTTCACAATGCGTGCGCGCCGCTTTTCACACGATTTATACAAAATGGAGGGTCATACTTGAAATACTTTGATGCATCTTCGCTTCTGGTTCTCAGATTAGGTGTTACGTCAATCAAGGGATTTGTGTTCCGCTACTCAACCTCTTAGAAATGATTTCACTCTTAACATTATTTGCCTCAACATTTTATTTAAAAAAAAAGATCCATTGATGGCTCATAGAGTTTGATAAAAGCAAATACTTGTTTTTCTCAAAACTTGTCCCGGTCGGTAATTAACTTCAAGTGTCAAGCTTGTTAATGATTTCTATTTTTTAACAGCGTTAACAACAACGCGTCGATCTTTGTATTGCTAATGGCGTGCCAACATTTTATTTGACGTTTTTAAACAAACGTCTTCTTTCTTATAGAGATACCAAGAAACTATCAAATTTAAAAAAATATAATGGTTGAAACATATTGTTTCTTTCAATACTTTAAATATTAGAGCAGGCAGTAAATTATATAGTACATCAATATAATATCCACCATCGTTCATAACAAAAAATATGATCTACCTACTCATCCTTATAACAATGTGATTGATCAGCTATGACTCTTCAACCTAATCATTCATCATCATCAATATGACAAATGTATAACAGTACATTGTCTTCCATTCAGTCCAGCACCATCGTAGTACAGCGTCTCCATTTTTTACCAACCATCAAGCACGCGATAGACTTGCCTCATTCATGTTCCTGCTGTCATTAACGCCATGTGTCATTGTATTGTTGAAGTGGACATGACATCACAATCTTAAATCTGCTCTTTTGTAATTGAAATTTACACCTTTGTACTTGGTCTTAGAGACGAGCTTGGTGCTGGTTTTCTCGTTGTCGATGGTAACACAATGTTGTCATAGACATGTAACACCTGCTCTATCGTTGAAATGAGTTGATGTCGCTTTAGTTACGAAATAACAGTCCAAATTAAATTATCTATGTCATCTTTTGTTTGGAGCTAAAGACTGTTTAGTTGGTTTCCGTTTATTATTGCTTGCTTTCTTGCTAGTATCTTTAAGAGCACATTGATTGTTATTTTTGATCCTTATTTGTATCTTTAGTTTTCCTTTTTATTTGTCTGTAGTTTCACGTTAGTACGTTCTTTCACTTCACGTTGCCTAATAATCCGACCAAGTAACCCTTTCAATTTCTTGGTTAGGCAACACATGATTCAATTGCCCGTCAAATCAATTTAACTAATCCTTTTCGTGAAACATTCAAATCGTGCATTTACTTCTGTGTAATTGGTTCAGAGTTTCAAACATTTTGGGATTGGCCAACTTTTACACTTAGCATCAATTTTCTGAATCCAAACAATTGAATTGAATTGACACAGTTTTTTTTTTCATTTCATCAATCGAAGACGTTACAATTTGAAGGTGATTGTTCTGTTAATGTGTTTAGTTATGTTTTGTTTTATTGAGATGTAAAATATCGTAAAGCTGGAATGTAAGTAAAACGAACAATAACGATATCAAAATGTTAAAATTACCTCCAAATTTTTTTTCTGAAATAAAGAGCAATAAATAAACAAAAAAACTTATTTCTTTATTTTATTTTTTTACAGATCGTATATTTTTTTATCTATTTCGAAGATTTTTGAAACCATCTCTGAAAAATATTGACTCAATATTATTTCCAATATTTTTTATCCTAACGCTTAGGCCATTTAGTTTTAACACTTAAAACTACACGGTGTTTAAAATATATCATTACTGCTATTAGTGAATGCAAACAAAACACCTTTTTAAAAATGCCAACAATAGTAAAACTAATAATGTGTTATGAATTTTGACGACAATAGAATGTACCCAAGGATAAGGCAGCAGTGTTCAATACAACAATGTATGGTATTTGCAGATTCGTGACTGGCTGTCAAAGGTCAGGCCCACTTATTAGTACAGCTCTTTGTCTAATCCAATAAGTGGTTTTAAGAGTCTGTTAAAAGATTCACGATAAATTAGATATTACTTTAGATTAGATAATGTTTGATTAATGAAGAAATTATGTAATAATGATTACGTGTAAGAAAATGCAATTAATTTTTGCAATTATTTTTCGAGATGAACAATAGGACACTAGAGAAAATTATTATTATTATTAGCCTGAGGCGTCCCACTGTAGAGCAAAGGCCTCCCACGCCTCCTTCCACTTATCCCGATCCTGTAAAACAAATCTTAAAATGCATTAGAATATTATTTATATTGAGGTCAATAGTATACCTACAAGATTATTGTACTTTTGAAATAATTATAATATTCACACCATCAAAGAATTTAATCTCCCACTCCTTAAAGAAGGTGCAGTGTTACATTACCGAAGCAAGTTAACATGTTTTAACATAAATTCTCATAATGTCGCATTTTGATGTCCAATGCAGTTTCACATCTACTTCATTTATCCAAGTAATCAGAGATCAATCAATGTTATTAAAATAACTTATCATGTCGCTTTTTCGATAAATGTGGGGTCACGAATATTTTATTCAAATATCTTCAAGTGAACGTTGGCATCAAAGGTTAACCAGAGATGAACAAGGCTGCTCTAATAAGTTGTAATTTAGATCGCGTATTGTGTTGCCATGTCATTAAATGGAATACATTTTTAAAGACAAAGAATATGTTTAAGTCTTCATTTTGAAACTCAGTGACCATAGACATTAATGTTAGCACAGTATTTTACTGCCTACATTTCTGTTCGTAAGATTTCATAATATTATCAGTTTATTAAATTATGTTAAAAATAACTTTACTAGTAGTATCTTTGTAGAAGATTTTCGGTGAAGGAAAATATCGCGATGAAACCTGCAACACTCCTGCGAAGAAATTCAAAGGTTGTGTGTGAAGTTGATCAACCCGCACTGCGCCAGCGTGGTCGACTAAGGCCTGATCGCCCTAATTCAGGGTAGGCTCAAGCCCCTCGGTGGGGACGTATATAAGCGGTTGATTATTAATAAATAAAATAAGTTACAATGTATTAATAAATAAAAAAAAAAAATATTTTCTCGACTGAGTCTTTATTTTCTCAAAATTTGTTCTAAGTTCATGGATATTTCCTGCGTGATATTTTTTAATGACATTCGATAAAAGTTTTTCTTAATCTGGCAACATTAGCTGCGCACGCGCGCTGAATGCTAGTGACATGTTTATTCAAAGGAATGCCGTTTTCTCTCGATTATGTTACTCAATGTCAACTACACGTAACATAGTAATTAGTGTAGCTAGGTACTTAAAGTGATCTAGATTATTTATAGTACGCTAGTGAATTAAAAAATCTAGATCAAGCTTCGCCTGGCATCCAAGAAATTTCTGTCCAATTTCTGTTGTTGGTATCCTTATGCTATTTTCATAAACACGAAAAACTTTTATAGATTGGTATATCATTAAATTTAACTGGTTTGTCTATATTGTCCTTTTTTCATAATGTGGGGTCCTGTAAACACTACTTCCAACTGAATTAATAGCTACGCTTAATTATAACTTGTGGATATTTAAAACGTTGATGATACAAAAGATTACAATAAGGCACGCCCTTGTATTGCTAATCATACGTTTAAGGATTTTCGCTAACTTTTAGAAGATGCGTTGAACTCAGCATTTGGACCTAAAATAAGACAGATAAGGAAACCCGTGTCAAACTGGAAGATTTATGTTAAGAACGGCGTGTGGTGGGGAAAACCTTGACTGTGACAAATAATACCAGAATGCGGTACAGAAATCTTTTCGAGCAACTTTATTAGTAAAATAAATTGATGTGTGACGACATTTTCCAAATTCGGTTTGATTAAAAACAACATGCTTTAACAGCTTTCGAAAAAACATGACCAAATCATTTGCACGTAAAGGATTTTAATTAATTTTACTACTTACAAAAAAAATCGCCTCGTTCCCATAATGTTAGTTAAGCGGGTACTTATTTCATTATTTATAGGCCTGCTATGTTTTTTGGGCATAAAATAAGCTTGCTCTAAAATAGTTTAATATTAACGTGTGTAAGTAAAATTTAACGATTAAAAAAGTTAAACTTTGCAACATGTTGTTACAAAATGTTCCTTAAAATTTTGATCTTGAATTATAAATTTTAAACCCTTGTCTTGACATTGTTTGAAAGATTATTTTTTAAGTTGATATAATGCAACTAGCAAGTAACTATAATATTTTCACAAATTCTAATCCAATAAGAAACTGAAAAAAAAAACAGCTTTTTATACTATTATAGGTTAATAATGAAAAATAAGGTTTTTCTTCTCTGACACAAGTATCCACAAAATATGTAGAACACAAATATACAAAAATCTTTAATCAGTAAGCGGCCTTATTAAAAGCAGTAAGTGTGCTTGCGCAAGTCCTCAGCCGCAACTGACCCCGCGACCCAGTCCTCCAGGAAGGAATATCTGCGTGGTGTCCAAACAAATGATTACCGTTCTGGTAGCAATCTCTCCCAGGCAACATTTGGTTACAAAAACCCCGAAAAGAGTTAGAACAGAGACAGTGTGTATTGGCATTGACTTTTTCATTATTTTGAAAACGTTTTTACATTTAAAAGTGCGCAAGGTTTATACCGAACCAGTTTACTCAAGAATGCGCTGCGGAAACGGCCTAGCAAGGACGTCGTACTGTTACTTACTCTATGTGGAGCAATTACTTCTCCATTTACATAGGCTGTAAGAATGTGTGTCAGAGTACAAATTTGAATGGCAATTTGTTAGATATTCTGTAAAAATGTATGTACGAATGCGGAATAGTGTAAGTGTTGATCGATGTGTAGGTAAATCGTTATTTTCTGTTTATAACGTTAGGAATTTCATCCTAATAAGCTCCATACTTTGTAAAAAGGCGTATCGACTTTTTTAACTAAGTAAGTTAATTTATTGACCTTATATAAAATGGTACCTTAACGTGCTTTAGCTATCTGGCTTATGTGAATTTATTTTTTGCTGGAATAAAATATTATTTTGCATTCCTTGTGAGATAAATTTACTATCATTAACATAATAATTAACTCAATAGACACAACTTAAATTCGTTTCATAATAATAACGATGCTATCACCAAGGCCCTAAAGTCACGTTTCGTTATGGCTCCGTTACGTATACCTACCTTGTCAGTTTGTCACCATATCCATCGCCAATGCCATTAGTTTACGTAATAGCAACGCTTGTTGGCCAATATTAATTTAATAATTATTACGACCTTTTCGATGACCTAACAGATAAATTTGTTTATATTGTTAGTTTTAAATTACTTTGATGTTTAAGAAAGTTTTCTATGTTTCGTACCCTTAGGCCACTTTGACCGAACAAGCGCGAAGCGTCTCCATTTCAGCGGCCGAAATTACTTTCGCTTGTCGTTCTGTCTGTTTGTTCTCCTCTACAGGTCGCGTTTCTCAACCGATTCTCGTGAAATTTTGTGAGCAGGTTCGATAAATATATAGGTCTTTATTCTCGAGTCGGTTTTTGGAAATTTTAAAATAACGGATTTCCAGCTTTCTTATTTTTTATTGATAAAAGTCGTAAACCTATCTTTTATCTTCAGCAGTTCTATTGTGCAAACCACTGTAAACATTTATTCTCAGTATTTCTGTGGACAAAATTTTGATACTGTTCATTACAAAATAAAGGAGTTGCACATACGGTTATAAGTATACGAGTAGTATTACAATATTTTTTCTACCGCTACCACATGTCCTATTGATATCATTAATGATGATAGGTTAAAAACGTTTATCTTTTGCAGGTTCCTATGTATAGCCCAAGTCACACAGAGCGGGAGCGGCGCGGTCCGGGGCCGGGACAAGCGGGACGGCGCTATGCCGCGCCATAGCACTGTCCCGCTTTCCCGGCCCCGGACCGCCCCCGGCACGGCTCTGTGTGACTTGGGCTTAAAAGTGGAATTTGGTTTCTTTCCAAAAATAAACCATATTATGTTTAAATAAACCTGCTTAATAAATTACGTTTACTTAGTATCTCTAGCTTCTTCGACCTTCACTGACGCGTGAACCATACGATTTGCAACGCGCATATATGGTTCGACTATTATAATAAGTATCCGCAACTCAGCAGTTAACTATGTGCGCGCGCATTTCACAATCAGTCGTGAGAGCTATGGAGTATGATTGTCTGTGTTTTTGCTGTACAGCCTGGGGGTACGTATTGCTGGTTTCCTATAATACTTTGCAAGTGTGACTTAATGAGGGTTATGCATGATCATTGAATTGGCTTATAATAATAATGAGCAAACAATAATGATTAAAACAAAGACAGCTTTTCGTAATGTATATCTGATTTGTACGCTCCCATAATTCTACTACACTCTGTAAAACTGAAACTAGGGTTTGTGAGGTCGGTTGTAGACGTTACATTTCACACGATAAAGAACATTTTTTTTACTGCAGAGCGCATATTCAAAACCTGGTTTAGCAGGTCTAATCGCGTGCGATATGATGCATTTTCCGGGTTTTGGCATACTTAGCAAATTTTACAAGTTGACGAAAGAGTATACACCTGTAGTTGACTTTAACATTTTTTTCTCGTATTTTTCAATAACCTTCATCATTAATAAAAAAAAATATGAAGACGAGAAAGTAAAGCAAAGCATTAAGAAAACATTTTTGTGATATCCGACTTGGAATTTTCGAAATCTTAACTTGTACTTTCGAAGAAGCTCGTTATTAATGAAAGCAATAAATAACACATTTAATCTTTCAGAATGTCCCTTGCGTGCAATAAAATCCTTTTAAGATGTCCCAAAATAAACTTTAGCAACAAAAAAAAATCGATGTTTGAAGCAATTTTATCGAATTTGGGTTGTGGTAAATGTGAACTGACCAGATTTGATTAGGTACCAATTCGTTTTATTTTTTATGAAGTTTCCAGAAAACTTGTACCAGGTGCACTGATAAAGGAAGAATCAATGATTTATCTCGTTAAGGATACGTTTTTTTCTAGAAACATTGTTTTAATACCGCACAATTATATTGGAATTTTTCTATTTGATTGATGATATCCGTTTGAGTTTCATATAGTACTTGTATGTAAGTGAATCCTTTTTGCAGTTACCTATATACTATGTCAACGATTTATATTTTCTGCTCTATCCACGGCGAATAATTTTTAAATCTAAATAAAATTGATTTTAGCCAAGAGAAAGTCCGAGGAAACAAAACAAACAAGTTTAAACTTTAAGGTATCGTTTTATAAATTTATAAACAATTTTATAAAAAGATACTACTTATATCAGTAGTAATTCAGTATAAATTATAAATGTATCAACTGCTGGGCTTGCACCGAGTAAGGTGAGCGAGGTGTGGCCAGCCTTGGTCGCCGGTACAAATGTTGAGACCATTGCGACAAACCAGTGCAGACTGAATATTCACATTTTGCAAGAATATTTCAATCTTTTAAAATGTATCTAATACACAGGAAGCTTTCACATAAGTAGTTTGTAATACTAACCCGCACTGGTCCAGCAGGCCTGATTGCTGGGTAAATCAGGGTAGGCTGGAGCTCCTCGGTGGCGACGTATATGAGCTATTGACGTTATGGTGTAATATAAATTTTTTATTACAATTATTATCTGTATTGCTTCTTTACAATACACGCTCGAAGCTTTTTAAACCATCGTGAATTTTTATTTATTTTTATTAAAAAATTGTGTATAATTGGATTTCTAACCTTAGACCTGTTTTGTTTCACATTTTTTTAAGGTTAGCAATTTTCTATGAAATGATTAAAAACGTATTGTGTACCTATTTTTTCTTATTGAAGTTTTTTTTCTATTAGACATTCCTATCCTTTTCTTTTTACTTCGTTAGAAACAGTTTATCAACAATCTATTTGACATAGAAAATTCTGCACTAATATCATTCTATCCTCCTCCATCTTAGGAACCATATTTCAAGCCCACTAGCTGTTACGAGGCAAGTTTTATCCATAAATCACAATGAAGAAGGCATGACGGGTCCGTCAATCCACATTAGCGAATAAATACGATAAATACAAGCTTACAATGCAAACAAAACAATACAGGGTACTAGGAATAAATAATGTAGATAGGGACTATCCTAAATGACCTTTGGTGCTAGAAAGTGTTTGAGATTGAACATTATTTATAGGTATATGGGCGTCAAACTATTAACGTTATGTATGTATGGTATGTGGACTACATTAAAAAACTTTGTATTTTTTAAAGCTTACAAGTTTTGGGAACGAGTCGCACGTACGTCGAATGTGGACTTCATAAAAAAACTAGTTTTTTTAACTCACAAGATATGTAAACGAGATGCGCGCCCAAAATGCTCACTTTTGAAGATCTTTCTAGGATAAAAATTGCCTCTACTAAAGATATTTTAAACAGTCTTTCACACTTCGTAGTTTACTACCTGAATAATAACATTAGAAGTAAATATTGCATAATATCAATAAATATTATTGTTTTTTTAACACCTTGTATAAATATTCTAACGATTGCTATTCAACAAACAATAAGGCTAATAATGGCGGATTGTGGAATGTATGAATCGGACATAGCGAAAGTATTATCTGGTTGGGCTCAGCTATTGATACTGCGCAGAGAGAGCGCGCACATTGTATGATGTTTTCTAATGCCGATTTGTATGAAAGGGGTTGGGTCTCGGCCCTTAGTGACGTCTGATGTCCATCAAGCAGAATGTAAGAGCATTGAATATTATGAAATATTATGCAAACAAAAATATGAAATGACGTTTCGAATGTGCTCTATAAAACGCCACCAAGAGATTATCCGTAGACTAACCCTACCTGATCTTCCTCAGGCAGAAAGTATTAAGACAAAGCCAATATTTTAAGAATAAAAAACATTTAAAATGACGAAAATAATGACCGTAATGATGTTTTTTTTCGGTCCACCCGCGGCTACGCTCACGTTATGTATAATTTTTCCGTAAAAAGTATCTTATGTGTTAATCCAGAGTACAAACTATTTCCATTCCAAATTTTATCCAAAATCCGTTTAGTAGTTTAGGCGTGAAAGTGGAACAAACATCCAAACATATTTTCACATTTATAATATTACTAGCGGTCCGCCCGCGGCTACGCTCATGTTATGTAAGATTTTCCCGTGGGAATAAGATTTTTTCCCGTAAAAAGTATCCTATGTGTTAATCCAGGGTACAAACTATCACCATTCCAAATTTCATTCAAATCTGTTGAGTAGTTTAGGCGTGAAAATGGGACAAACATCTAAACATCCAAATATATTTTCACATTTATAATATTAGTGTGATAGGAACATTTTGTAAACTAAGTAAACTAACCCGACCCATTTTTATTAAATTAAACATAATATTCTAACTGTATAGAAAGGTCCTCTTTATCTGAATGATGTTAAGTTCGTCTGGACAGTGACTAAGCCACTTGATTAATACAAGTTGCAGATATATGATAAGGAGAAAGTAATAGTATGTTTGTGCATTCGTTATGGATATCTCACTGAGATAGTTCCGATAGTCATAACTCAGGGCAGAACGCACAAATGAAGAGGTATTCGCAAGCTTATACAGTATAGAAAGCTGAATAGCGATATAGTACTTTAGCCTTCGATCACTTTAGCCTAGCAGCTGCCACACGCTGCTAGCCGCACCATGATAATTCCCGAATCGGGGCCAATGTTGTAGATATGAAATACTTTATATTTTGAAGGGACAGAAATTATTTATATAAAAATCTTCTTGTATTATTAAAAAAATACTATGGGAGTGCGTACACATTAGTAAGTATGCATTGAAAAACTCTACATATGCAAACAAACTCATTGAACTGAAGGTCAATAGTGGATTTTAAAGAATCTTCAAAATTTAAAGGGCCCTGGCACACTAAAGATGAATTATAAATATTCAAAATTATGACCTCTTACATAAACTTAGTATTCATTAGATTTGTCATCATAAAATGAATGATTAAGTTTTTTCCTTATTCATACAATTTATAGATTATAAAATCAGTCGGTATTTTATTTTGGCTATATCTACAAACGGATTGATCGTTATAAAAGAAACTACTTAACTTTTTAAAGTATATGAGCCGTTGATGATGATGATGATGAACTTTTTGGGTATGTATACTTGACTCCAAAACAAATTAGCAAACCGACAAAACAAAAGAAATTGAAAGTCAATTAAAGACATATTATTTTATGTCTCGTTTCATAAACAACGGTCTTAATTTTACTTTCGCACACCAAGTAAGTAGCTTCTGTGGAGCGGAAATTTTGTATAAAAAAACATTCATGTAAGAAGTTTTCTTAAAGATTAATAATATGCTGTGGCTTTTTTCCGAGGTTTGTGGCGTCGTCAATCATTTTCGTTTTGTAAAGACTGTCATACTTTGGCGTGCACAAGTTGTTCAATTGTAGGCTACTTTCAACAGTTTTGCTCGGTATGTAAAAACTATGAGTAATGATCTGTTGTTATAAATATCTTAGGTAACGCTTTCTCCGCGAACTAGTCTAGGTTTTTTATTGCTTTTAATACTGGGTGGTCTGTTAGAGTTTGTTACAACTAGCTGTCTGCTCGCGGCTACGCCCGTATTGTTTGCGATTTTTCCACGGATGTAAGATTTTTATTCAAGGTAAAAAAAACTTATGTTCGTCCTTGTGTGTCAAAAAAACATTGTACCATATTTCATGAAAAATTTCATAAATAGATTAGCTGTTGAAACAAACAGACAAACAGACTTCTGCATAAATAGTATTGTAATAGTTATGACACTCTTTGATCATGACCCATATTTAAAGTTTAATGCCAATCGACATAATTAATTACTATCTAAATTAAATCTATAATTAAAACGTGTCCAAATTCACACTTCCTTTACTATTTGTCAAAACGCACACATTTCCTACCACGCCCCACTTTTCTAACATTACTGCACTCGACCTTGCGAGGTTGCTCTTGTTTTTGTAAGAGATTACCAAAGTGTAGATATTAATCCTAGTGTGGCAAGCAGCCAACCAACAAGCTTGCCGCAAGACGACATCGGCGCCCGCGCAGACGGTTCCACTCTAGTAACCGCGTGCGAGGTTCATTTGAAGTATCACATGACGTGGCGTTGATGTTTTGAAGGAATGAGATTGATGGATTTGTTGAAATTATCTTCAGAAAATGTGCTGTAGTTGCTATACCTACAAATACTGATGTAAGCAAAAGAAAAAGGCAACGACGCACCAGTGTGTTATATTAACGAACCATTACGAGCCACCTTTAACCCTTCAAAACTTAAAATCTATTGGACCTACACACATTAAAACTTGCCGAATTTCGCCGTTTAGTAGCAAGTAATGTAACACAAATAATTTTAAAGCAATTTAAGAAAGTTGTGCTTTCCTATAGCAATGATTTATTTATTTATTTATTTAACCATTTATTGTACACATTAAACAAGAAAATGACAATAACACAAAGAAAAACGACACAACAGGCCTACTTATTTCTAAAGAAATATCTTCCAGCAGACCTACAAGATTTAAGGAACTTATAATATAGAATTTGGTACCCATGGAAGATCTCACACCTTTTATTGGCGAAGCCCTTACTTGAACTTGGCACACATTCACATGTATGTTATTGGTGGGATTTTGTTATCATAAATGTTAGTCCTGTTCATTGGTTAAAATTTAATGTTGTTGTGTAAATAAAGGTCTTCTACTTTTTGTTTCAAATAATGTAGTTAATTAAAAAAATATGTTTAATGGTGTCGTGGCAGCAGCCTTAGGTAGTGACTAAACTGACATCGTACTAATGTTTTTGTATTTGTCGGTATTATGTTTTTGCACACACCTGCGAAGAAATTCAAAGTTTTGGGTGAAGTTGACAATCCGCACTGAGCCACGAGGTTAGCGACGGCTTTATCTAAATCAAGGTAGACTCGAGCCTTCTAATGGGGATGTATCATATAATCTTTGATAATTGCCAAGGTTCTTCGCAAATTATTATCTGATAAATATTTTTATTAAGTCTCAATTCTAAAATTTTTTTTTTTTTGTCCACAGGAACACATCCAAGAGGTGTTAGACAAATGGACACAGATCGACGACGAGATCTGGGCGAAGGTGATAGTTTTCGAACGCAACCGCCGCGTTGCCAAAGCGTATGCGCGTGCGCCAGTCCTCACTATCAACGGCTCCGATGATGGATTCGATGGAATGAGGTCAGTCTTCATTTATACATACTGAAGCCGGAATAAATAAACCGATCGACTTGGGACATCCCTATATGTTTCATGTCCCATCCCTAGTTTTATCTCTTTGACATTTGTATTTTTGTCTCGGCGGCTAGCGCGTTAAGCGTGAATGCAATTTGTAGTAGTTTTCTTGTTATTAATACATACGTACTCATAAAGTAGAGGTAGGTGACGATTAATCCACAGACAAGAGTCTTGCTCTTAAATAAAAAGATGATGACATAATATAGTCAAGCCTCTTTCCCGGGTAGGTTGCTACAATCCAAACGTACTTTTGTGGCCCAGCAGCCACACGAAGATTGTTGTAGAGGAAAATAAAATGTGGCAAATAACCAGGGCACAGTCCGAAGGTTTTAATATATATATTTATATATAGATATATTATTTATTATGTATCATATAACTAACGTAGGAAATTGTAACATGGGTAAGTTTACTGCTGGAGATCAGGACATGAAGTGAGAAATTTAGCAGAAAAAAGAAAAAAGCGAAACGTAAGAAATCTAAATTTGAAAATGAATTTAAAATGAAAGATAAAATTGCCAGCAAGAAAGGTTGCCAGTCATAAAACAGGAAAGAGGACGAATGCCTCGTTACACTTTGTTCGCTTCGTCCACATTCATTCATCTCTTCTTGCCTGCTCGGGTATTCCTGGCCTTTCTCCAGAACATCGTGGAACGTTCATTTTGGTCTTCCTCCTTCAACATTCAATACTTGTTTATCCTGCATATCTGACCGCTTCCGTCTTCTCCCTCATCATCACTTGTTTATCAATAGAAATGTAGAGATAATTATAGTACAATGTATGACAGAGAGTCTCAATAGAATCTGCCAAAATAAAACTAACAGTTGTCATCACAAAATATATTCGTAAGAAGCCTGTGGTATAACCTGTTTATAACATAGTCGGTATCTATAGTAAAATTGTATTGTGTACTTGATGTGTTTGAAAAGTGTAGCAATTCCTCATGGAAAACCATATTGCTATAGATAATATAACTACTGTTCCTAAAGTCATAAAATAGGTCCAATCTACTGGGCCCATTTATTATCCGAAGCACGTTTTGTAACTTAACAAACTATGTACAGTCAACAAGAGATTATTAATTAGATGTCCTTATTTTTGTGACTTAATACTGAATTTCTACCTGGGAAATATTAGACTTACTGTTAATCATATCTATAGTAAATTACACCTTAACACACACTTCTAAAACATTATTCAGTATGAGTAATTAGGTTCCTTACTTCTATTTGTTCTTATATAAATACTGATGACTGTACCACTAACCCCTTGATACAGCTGCTAGATACAAACAAACAGTTGCAAAATTTGTGCATTGCTAAATATACATTGCAAAGATTTAGCTAAGTCCGTGGCACGTGGCTGCCCCACATTGCCATTATCTTGTTCATTCGCTCTAACTACTGCATTTATCTTTTTAAAGCACAATAAAGTAGATGTCTGGTTGGGCAAGGCTCGTTTGACAAAATTAGATGGTGACTAATGACGCATTTAGCAAAGAAAGGGAGTAAATTGTTGACATTTAGTTGGGTTTGTAGTTAGCATGCTATTTGTAAGTTAAGTACCTCATAAGATGTACTGTATTACATAAAAGTATATTCTTCGCAGTCTTGCAAAAGCACTTTCGTTATTAATTCGAATTTTGAACGCATATAAATTAAGTGAAGCGTGATAAGTCTACAGAAAGTTCCTTTTACATTCTATACAAAATTAAAACGTAAGAAAATACAGTTTTTTTTTTACAATTTATGATGACTATTGCAGCTACTAAACTCTTTAGCCAATAAAAAGTAGAAACTCCTGTAAATGTTCAGAAGAGTCACTCATATAATATAGTCACAAAATAATCTGTTCAGTAGCAAAAACAAATCAATCTCAGACCAGTTAGCATTCCTCAATATGTCCAGAATGGCTTGTTAGATACGACCTCGTTTTGATATTCCAATCAGCTCCTTAATTTGGACCATTTGTACCGAAACCTACTGCTACTGTCATGATAGTAAAATTAATAAATGGCCTGTAGGCGCACAGCAGAATAACTGGTACGGTCGCTAGGCAAAGTCAAATAAGTCTTAGATTGTATTCGGATTTGGATTAAAACCAACATGCTCTGGACCAGCGTGGTAGGCCTTAGCTGAAGTCTTTACCTGATCGCCCTTACTAAGCTCGCGCTGATGAGCTGTTGATGTAGGACTAAAACTCACTCTTTATATGAACTACATCAACGGCCCGTTACAGTCCACTGCTGGACTATGAGCCTCCTCCACTTAAGTGGAGGGTTTTGCCATAATCTCCACGCTTGGCAGGCGGGTTGGAGATCGCAGATTAAACGGTTACTGTATCAGAGAGCGCTGCTGCCCGTTCCCTGTTCAATGTGTAGTCCCTGAGTCGCCTCTTACGACACCCACGGGAAGAGTAGGGGTTGGTGACAAATGTATTCTACTCTGCCATCACCACACGGCATATTATATGAACTAAGTAGGTCAAACAATGTCGCAAATATCCGCAGAGTTTTGAATTTCCACTCAAAGTATCTGTAATATTAGGATTAATAACACACATATCTACCGGATTATTACCACGATTTTGGTTTAAAATAAGCTTTAGATATATGTACTAGAGATATGTGTGTGTATGGTAGATATGTGTGTTATTAATATTAGCAACCGCGAAAAGCTAAAAGTGTTAATATTTGGATTGTTTAAGTTTTTATGTATTTCTAGTTCAAAATATTATAAAAAAAAACAGTAAAAAAATAGGAAATATAGAAAATAAAGTTAGGTATAATAATATATGAACAATCAAGTTTTTAACTAATCGAAGCCTTACTTACAAACGAAAATTACAAGCCCTCAAACCGTTGATCGATGTCAGTACCTTTGTATTAAACACAAGAAATATAGTCGCCTTAAGCAAAAATATGTACAATCAATCGCAACATAATGTACACAATTAAATAACTGCCCGTAGCGGTACACTTGCAATGTCGCGTTTAATTATTTCACAACTGTCGTAGTTAATTGTTGTTTTGAAACTGAGATCACGAGTGAGTCGAATTCGGCACACGGACATTAGGACCTGCAGTCACGTTTATCAAGTACTTGCTGTGTATTGTATAGATAACAATAAATGTGACAGTAACAGTTGGTCTGTAGTTAAAAAAAAATTGCTGGATATGACATAGAAAAATGCATGAATTTCATTGATTTCATTGCTGAAGTGTTATGAAGATATTCCTGTTGGCACTTTGATAGATAGATGAATAGATAAAACTGCGAAAAATATGGTAATTTTATTTATACGAGTAGGCTGTGCGTCAGTGATGTATTGGCTAAGCCATCTACCTCCTGTCCGAGAGACGCGAGTTCAAATCCCACCTCGTACCAATGTGTTTTCGAATTCTAAATTCATATTATGTGCGTTCTTATGGCTATAGAAAACATCATGAGGAAACCTGCACGCACACTCCTGTGAAAAAATTCAAAGTTCGTGTGTGAAGTCGGCCAAACCGCACTGGGCCAGCATGATCGACTAAGGCCTGATCATCCCAATTCAGGGCAGACTTGAGCCCCTTGGTGGGGAACGTATATAAGCTCTTGATGATGAGTAGGATGTCTCGTATGCCATCTTAGAAAATTCTGTAGATTCGTAGAGTTTCTACTTAGTAAATAGAGATAGTTCAACATGTAGCAACATTTTCACACTATAGTATTGTAAGTATACGCCTCGCAGGCGCCTGTTTTCAATTGTGTGTATCGTGTCTCTTTGTTCTAATTCTGGTTCAATTAATAATTCAACTGGATTAGTGGAATGCGAGTTGCAAATTAGGTATTGTTAGCTGGTTACAAATCAGACGTTAGCACATTTTGAGGCCTGATAGATAAACTAATGAGTTGGGGCAATTATTTGAACTGGTTCGGATTGAATCACTGCAGTTGTGTAGTCTACTATGTAATTCTAGTTGAGTATCATCATCAAGAGCTCATAATATAAGTCCCTACGGAGGGGCTCAAGCCTGCCCAGAATTGGGATGATCAGGCCTAAGTCGATCATGCTGGCCCAGTGCGGTTTGGTCGACTTCACTCACGAACTTGAGTATACTTACACTAAAAAGTAACAATGAATATACTTTGAAAAAGGTGGTTGTTTATAAGATTTAAAAAAATAAAAAAAGTTACACTGTCCTAGAAATTTTACACATTCAAAAAATTTTATTATGGATTTAACTGTAAATCTTTAAATGTCGCTTTATGTTCAAAGAAAAAGTGATTGCTAATATGAAATAACCCCAGCGGCTACGACGTAGCATCGTAGCCATTCGTAGCCACATCGTAGCAGTTTTTTTTAATTAGTATTAAACGGTCGCAAGCGTAACAGCTCTATTCTATAGTAGCTACTCGACTAAATCGCAATTTTTACTCAAGACTTAGAATCACACGATCGCAAACGTAAGTGACCTATAGTAGCAACTCGTCTAACTTTAATCAAGCGATACGGTGCATTTAACTCTTTAAAAGGCCAGTTTATACTTTGACAAGTACACGTGTGAGCTGCAAGTACAGTTGTCGAAACAAAAGTTTCATACTCAGAGGAACAAACGACGATCGCTTGGCGACGCGCCAAAATCTTTGGTTTCATATCTTCCTGTTGTCAAAAAGCATATTATTTCCTGTTGCCAAGGAAAAACTCGCACTTGCAAAAAATAGACCGGACTTCTATTTTTAGTTGCAAGTTGACCGATAAAGTTGACTCGCAACTCGCACTTGGGCTTTAACTGATGACCACTATTATAATTCGATGCACTGTTGATTCTTCTACAAAATGTTACAAAGGTTCTTCAGTTTCATAGGCTGACTTGAGAGGTTTTGAATTATATTGCTGACATGTTGTATTTATTATAGCACGTAAATCACGTACTTACAAGATGTATTTTGGGCACTCAACAGACAAGTCTTTACTTTAAAAATAATTGCTACGGTTTTGCTCAAACCACGACATAGAAAACTATTATTACAAATCTAGTTTCCAATCCTTCGCCTCTGACACTCCTTTTTTATGAGTATTAGCAAGTAAATCCACAGACTATAAATAATGCTACTCTCGAAGCAAGATAGACGAACAAAGCGGTGGCAGCGAAGCGTGAAGCAAGGTTGTTGGCAGTTTCACCTGTTTATAAGGGTTCCACAGACAAAACAAATTTTTTTTCGTTGCAATATTTTTGATAGTAATTTTTTTTTAATCACATTAATGGAAAACGCTGCTTCGTAAAGCACTCTCACGTAAAATGTACTAATTTGTATCATACAGTTTTTCATGTCCCACTTTTTCTTGCAATATAACCTGATTTATAACTTTATCCTCTTAAGAATGAGACACAAATTCAAATGCAAAATGACGTGAGCCAGCTTTAAAAACTGCAATTAATTTAAATACTGAATCCCAAGTTAATACGTGTTTGACATGCACTTGATCATTTTTATAGTAGGTAACAGCTTATCTGATCTTGATTTGCTTCATGCGTGCTAGTGAAAGTTTGACGTGTCAGATTAGATTAGAGGCAGTTTACGAATAGACGTACGTACAAGGTTACGCTGTTAGGAGCGGGAAGGTGGGTATGTATATTTCGATTGCAACGAACTTATTAAATCAGGCAGCAAACAATTTCCTGGTTATTGCACCCTTGGGGAAGTTAGAAATACTTATGGCTTTAAAGGAAGCTTTTAATGGTGAGTTGAGCTAGTTTTGCTTGACAAAGACTACAGGAAGATAAACCTGACGGATTCCACCGCAAGATGAGTTATATAGATTACTTCTTTTTCTGATACCACACTCTAGCTAGCTAACACAATTGTGGAGACTGACTTGTATTTTTCACTGCGTATCGTAATAAAAAATTTAAAGTTTCGAATTGAATCAATCGCAGACAAAGTATGTAAAAAGGCCATGTAAAAAGATGCAGCGAACTGCGCTAACCTACCCGAAAAGAAAAGAAGTAGAGGCCGCCGCGCCGCCACCGGCTGTTGATCTGGTGGATGTAGACATAGCAAAGGATTTCAAGAAAGCCTAATTGCCTGAACCAACAATTTTATTTTGGTGGAGGAAAATGAGGAAACCCGGGAACAGAAAAAGAAAATCGTGATGTAAAAAAAAAAATACTCAAAATTACGTATTTTGGTATTAATAATAATGAGTAGCCGTGTGGTGATGGTAGAGTAGAATACATTTGCCAGAGGCTCATAGTCCAGTAGGACTGTAACAGGCCGTTGATGTTGATGATGTTGATGAATAATGAGTATTATTTAAAAATCTTACTCGCTCACTAAATCGTCTTGACCGTTAATATAAACCAGAGCACATGATAGCGAAAGTTATTGCGTAACCGAGATGCAATCATAATTGAGACAAGATACTCGTAACTACAAGTTAAGTGCATGCACTTGATAACAGTGGATTCGCAAGTTTTATAATATTATTATATGTGTATTATGTTTTTTAAATACAATAATCTTTTAGATAATATTACTTTCTGTGTTTTTTCAGTCTCTCTATGCAAAATTTTAGCTAGCAATCTAGCTAGATCTCTTTGTATTTAGCTCGTGATTTAACAGACAAACGATGAAATTAAGTCCAAACAAAAGGTTAGGTGAACAATCTAGCGAAACAAAATTAAACGATTGAAAAACATAATTAATTTAGTAGTCAAGAACTTTAAGCTATCTGTGGCTTTTTAATTCATTAACTTTTTTTCAGTGGCATAAAAACTATTTTCGATGATGCTTTATTAAGATTTTACTTTTAAAATATCTGTGCTTCTCTATTTTAACAGAACTCTATTAAAATTAAGTTTCGTTGCGATATTGATTGAAAATCCAGCAAATTTCCAGTGAAGTTGGTTAATAGCCCAATATGCGCAGACGCAGGTCTTGACCACTTGCGTGCGCGCAGAAAACTGATAACAGATTCGATTACGGTTGCCTAACATCACGCACGAATCGTTACATTCTAAATTGACACGTTATTTGGTAATGTTATTGACATAATCGTGATCGGTTAGGTTGGCAACCTTCGGTGAAGACTGTTTTTGATGTAGGTTGTTTCAGGATGTGATCTTTCAAAACTGATGGATGGATAATTATAGGTTACGACTGATTGTAAGCATTTGAAAAAACGTTTTTTTTTTGCTTGTGGCTTTTACATTATAAATAGACCTTGGCCCGACCTTTGATAAAATGGTGACATTAAAAATAACTAAATATTAAAATAGTAATAAAAGAGTCACCTTTACACTCATTTCTTTCTATTTTTTTTTATCTGAAATCAATTATGATTTCGGATTTTTTTGTTTATTCAGACCGTCTTTAAAAGAACGTTCTTCAAGAAGCGAAATAAAAATTACAACCTCCCATACAAATAGTGCGAAATGAAAATGAATTTTGAATGGAAGGTATATTTTTGTCGTATTTCGTTTGTGAGGTCGGTCGTCGACCTTACGAGCCACACTATAATGATGATAATGATGAATGTTATTAAGCTCCTTAGGAAAATTGGTTGTATTTGACGGTTTGAATACGATAATTAAATATGTACAGTACACTGATTAAAAAATAACCCTGTATATGAATGACTCAATATTTATAGCGAATGAGTGATTAATGAAGACGATTGACTTACCGCATAAGGGTAAATCATTTAGCCATACAAAGAGCGCAGAATCATTATAACATTAGGAGTAAACTCGACCTTAAGCTAAGCGATTTAGGAAATAGAATTATTTAATGGGCAATTCGTTTCGGTGAGTCTTCCTGTAGTAAAGCCTGTTTTAGGGATCTAGTGTTTCCTGTAGATTCATTTGCCTACATAATTGCAACGGCATCCGCAGAAAATTTTGCATAATTATATAACAATAAACATTTAAAGGAGAGTGGGCAAATTGGCCACCCCCAGAGTAGATACATGTTTGAAATTACCCTAAATTTGGGTAAAAAGGCTTTTTTACCACAACCCTGTCAACTTTACACGCAACAAAAATCTAAGAAAATACAATTTACACAGTCCCAATATAATAACTAGCACTCCTATTTATAATGCAGTGATTTCTTCCAGTCATCATACCGCTTGTTTTTTTTCTCAATTATACCTACCCAATCATCGTTCCCCATTCCCCACCCAAAATACATACCCAACGAGGGGCTCCAGTCTGCAGGGTGATCAGACCTTAGTCGATGACGCGGGAAATTTCTTTGCAGGAGCGTGCAGGTTTCCTCATGAAGCGGTGTTTTCTTTCACCGTAAAATTCGATTAAAATATGAATTAAGACAACTTTTACAGTTATCCACTAGCACTTGCTAAACAAGCCGGCAAGTTACTTATAATCAGACAACGGTCAGCAGGTTGGGCGTGTCGATGAGATCGAAGACACGCGACATAATGACACGGAAGTTGTCGCGGCGCTTGCGCAGCTACTCGCGCGTAGATCATCGTAGTCTGCATGGAACCTTACACGAGTCTGTTTGTTCATGTACAGGCTGTTAGGAATACAGTCGGCAGGACGACATGCACGAGTATGTGTGAATGTATAGCTTGCTTTAATTTTTAGTGTTTTTGGTATTGAATGATGTTTTTCGAAAGGTTAATCTTTATGTTTTATGCTTCTGTCAAAATGTATATGACATTCCGTTACTACGCAAAGGTTATTTTATTTATATAACACATTTAAAACCGTAGAATGAAAATATTGTAGGCAAATTAATTCTCCCAGTCTCATATACGGTGAAATTTACATCGTTCTGTTCCCGCCGTGTAGTGGAATCGCAGGATTTTTATTTCCGCGAAAAGTTGTTCAGTTTGACGGGTACTATCACTACACGGCGGGAACAAAACTATGTAAATTTCACGGTATAGTAAACAAAAACCACCTGACCCCATTATCAGATCAGCTAAATAAAATAAAATTCTTGCATTCCCATCTAGGTCTAAACTTCAAGTCCCTAGCTCATCAGGAAGCTAAGAAAAAGTAATAAAAGCGAGCATCTCACATAAAAGACATCAAAGCGCACTATTGTACACTTTCTCATAAACGCTTCAAATGTACACAATAACACTACAATACATATAGTCAAAGCTTCCCACACAATCACACATTTCCCTCTATAAACCATTCCAAACTACAAAAGACAAGCAATTAAAACGGTCGACCGGTAAGGCGCACTTCCTACAAGATAAATTCAATTAATCGCCTAACATTAGCTGGAGGCAGTATTTCCCTATCGTCTAAGCAACAAGCCCTAATTATTGAGAGAAAATGTCCGATCTTTATTGTTCGCTGTTAGGAGTAAACTAGTAGAGATCTGGACTAATTAAATCGGGGTGTAAGGCCGAGAGTGGGGCCAGGAGATGTTTTTGCGTTTGCATAAAGATCAAAGTTATTTTCCCTGTGGCTTCCGAGTTCAAAAATCAATTTAACCGCAAGGTTGCCTGGAGCACCTTAGCAATAAGGCCGCCTATTTGTACACTCTACTTCTTGTGTATACTTTTTTTTTACAGATTATACCTTTTTGTATTTTCTATTATAACATTTTTGTGTCCTTTTAGTGTATTATAAATGTGGCAAGTGCCTCTTCTGTCTCTTAGCCATTAAAGCCATTTGATGTTTTTTGAGTCTGTATGATTTCGCCAGGAACGAGTGTTTTTGCTAAATAGCACGTTATTGCTAACCTTAATTCTAGGACTAGGCAACTCCGCTAATGTGATAACAAAATTACTGAAACCGCCACACGTTATCATTTGTTCCGTGTAGGTGACATCTATCACATAAATAAATACTCGTAGAATGCAACTCAAAACAGAACAGGAAACTAAACAAATGATCAAATTTTACTAAAACGCTATTCTCGTGGTCTAGTATCTAGGGCCGCTGCCTCCCGTCCGGAAGTCGCGGGTTCGATCCCCACCACCACGTACCAATGTGTTGTCGAATTTCTAACATATGTACGTTTATTCGACGCTCTTACGGTGAAGGAAAACATCGTGATGAAATCTGCACACTCCTGCGAAGAAATTCAAAGGTTGTGCGTGAAGTCGACTAAACCGCACTGGGCCAGCGTGGTCGACTTAATTCAGGGTAGGCTCGAGCCCCACGGTGGGTGACGTATATGAGCTGTTGATGATGACACGCTATTCTCGTGGCTTACTTTCAAAGCTAGCTGAGATTCATTAAAATGGCGATTTTCGTGTGTGCGCATCTGATAGCGACGAGGCGACACTTCCTGTATGCCGCACGCGACACCTAGCGGCGACAAACTGAACTGTCTCCTATTTTAACGAGTTTAGATTTAAATTTAGAATGATTTCTTGCGGATTAGGTACCGTTTTATTTTAATGGGTGTTCAGTGTTATGTAAAAGCATTCAACTGTCTTAGTTTAGTTTACTCGTAACAGATTATAAATACTAAAAATTAACAGAATTATGTACATTTATAAGACTCATTTTGGTAGCTAAAGGATTGCAGAAATCGCTGAAATAGATAAGATTCCATCAGCTTTTTTGACGATTGTTTTAATTGTTTCTTAAAAAAATATGGTTAAAATTGACTTTGTTAAAACCTTTGAAATTAGTTTCCTCCTTGTTTTAAAAATTATTCTCATTGATAGAGTTTAAAAGCAAAGCCGCCAAGTAAAATACAATGCATTTTTAAAGACTCGAAAATAATAAACATTCAAGCCGACATCGTACTGGTTGGTAAATATCAGAAAAATGCAGTAAGACCCTATTCTCAAAATCTCTTTAATTTATCAATCGACCTAATTTATAGGTCATGCCTTTTGATGGAAATATAATAAATTAATAGCGACCTTTCGCTAAATAATGTACTTAAATATTGCATTCTATACTTAACACGAAAAAATAAAGATATTCTTTTCAGACTCTGTAATTATTTTTTTCTGTGTTAACCACTGCACCATTATTTTATTTAGGTAGTGCATTTTTCTTTGTAAAACCAGCTTTCGCCCCTTGTATTTAGGTTTTCCGACAGGAATTATTTATTTTCACAGTAAAAAGCAATTATCTTGCTATTTGCATGCCAAACTTGAATATTAGGTTAGGTTAGGTTAGGTAAACTTGAATATTATGAAAGATAACCAAACCAACAAATACGCTTTTAAATTTAAAATAGTAGTAAAAATAAATAAAAATAAAAAGCCTAAACCCCGATGCGAACAAAAAACCAATTTCAAATTGTTCATCAAACTGCATGAAATATATGAATAGGTACTAATTTAAAATACTGATATATTATATTGTACGCCGGAATGGGCACACTGTTGTTTCAAATTGTGTTTATTTATAAGATCTTATGTACTTACACAGTGGACAATAAAAATACTTACTTACTTACTTACTTCAACACGCTGACAACACTCGCAGATTTCCTTCGAGATTCGATCGCAATCGCATATCGTCGTATTACAGAATAGGCCCCCATTGCCGGCGATAAATAAAACCGTCTCTCTGTAAGGTTAACAATCGATCTATTTACAATGCTAAAGAATAGACCCCTTGTCGCGTTATTTCGAACAAAAATGGGGTAAAGTATGCCGAAGTAGCCGATGCTGTGGCGTTGAATGGACAACCAGCAAAAGTGCATTTAGCTTTTAGTCTGAAATCGATTTCTTTATCAGATTTTGTGGTGTTGTTATATTGTTCTTCAATATTATAGTATAGGCACAATTTTGGATGAAAAGAAGTACTTTTATTGCCGGGCTATAGAGTACCTCAAATATAGTAACTTGTTTTATCGTTTGATTAGATCGCATCTTGCGCAGAGTTGCAAACACATTCTTTTATAAATTTTTTTGAAAAATAAAAAATAAACACTACAAGTAATACAAAGTGCAGAGTGATATTATTTGCACGAGAACACAAAAGCTTTGCAACTGCATGCAGACAACCGAAGAGATATAATTTTAACTTTCTGTAAATACAAAAAGCTTCGGTTATAAATCTATTATCCTACATAAATCTCAATTTCAACACTAAAGATCGACACCCGATAATCGATAGCAACCTCCTACCCCAAATCGAACAGTTGTCGATACCTAACAATTTGGTCGTGATTCATTCATACTTATCTCGATAAATCAACTCTGAGGCGTTGAATAAATCACAATGGCACTGTTACAAACTGTTATCGTCCCACCTGGGCTGGGATTGGTATTGCCAGCTTCAATTCACTTTCTATTCTTTACCACGATTTCTTTGTCTAAAATGTAAGAAAAAAATACGCTGTTTCTTTGCTGTTATCAACTGTGGGCTGAGCCCAGGTCTTAGTGAAAAAATTACGTCACCGAGAAAACACTTTATGGACTTTGTCCAAAATAAATGATTTATTATTATTATTATTATTAAAAATTTATTCTAAAATGACATTTATTAATTTAGCGTAGTATACGTTAGTTTAGGAGCTTTTCTTGCTCTTGTCTTGGCAACCCTGACTCTGGCCCAATTCTGCCACCCCGTCAATAAAACAGTGCTGCACTGTTGCAAATCTGCCCACGCGCAGTTTTGAAACCGCACGTGTCGTTAAATTGGCGTTTAAACTATCTTGGGTAAGGCGAAATTTTGAAAATTAATGTAATGATTGTATTCACATTATATATTGAGTTTAGTTTTTGTTTAGGTATTTATTTAAACTATGCATAGATAGAAATTAAATAACGTTAATCATGTCTAGAGTTTCATGTCTTAGCAAATTAAAAATAAAATAAGTTTTACTAGCATCATCAACAACATCATCAACAGCCCGTTACAGTCCACTGCTGGACTATGAGCTTCCTCCACTTAAGTGGAGGGTTTTGCCATAATCTCCACGCTTGGCAGGCGGGTTGGAGATCGCAGTTTAAAAGGTTACTGCATCAGAGAGCGCTGCTGCCCATTCCCTGTTCAATGTTGTGTAGTACCTAAGTCACCTCTTACGACACCCACGCACGGGAAGAGAAGGGGTTGGTGACAAATGTATTCTAATCTGCCGTCACCACACGGCCTATTACTTTACTTTACTAGCATGCCGCTGTTTATCTAGCATAGCAATGGACGTTTACAAAATTATAAAACTATTATTAATTAATTCTCTATGCGGTACACAAACACTCAGATAATGCAACAAAAACAAACATTATATAATAAAGACGCTATAGCTTATTAATAAATATAGCATGATACCTAAAAGTGCTTACACACAACACTCGCAGCCTCAGAATGTACAGTATGTTCAGTGTTGCAACAGCAATAGCTGAATGTTATTGTTTATTGTCTTCTTATCGATATATCGCTTTGTTATGTGCGGAACCCGTGTGTGCTTGAGGTAGGACATGATGTGTAGTGTCGGAATAACAGATATTCTGTAACTGTTACTTTGTAGATGCCGCGATACGGGTATTTTACGAGTAGGCTTACAACAACGACCCGTTTTATCTGTCAATCAAGTATTTAATCACGTTAATAGATTGAATAGAAGAGCATGAAATGGAGCTGTAAAAAATAATGGCATCTAGAAATTATAATATTAGCAATAGTTAAATAGCACATAAAAACCGAAACATGATAAGGCTTTGGAAAAAAACAAATGACTGTTTGTTAACTCAGTTAAACCACATTGTTTTCGTAACGCACAAACTTAACATCAATTCCAAATTTAAGTCTGAAGTCTTTGGAGAAATACTAGTTACGTTCCCTACCAGTTATTTATACCATCATCTGTTCGTACCTACCATTCATTCTTAAGTCACAATGGGTCGTAGCGGACAACCTTGGTTTTTGTAGAAAGCGTAATACGGTAGTGCAGTGCATTGACGGTTTCTTAGACCTCTGTTTTGTAGTGAGTAATTATTCGTATGTATTCACAGTTATGTGGCTAGTATTCGTCAAAATTCTTTAGTCATGCATTATTTGAAGATTTTTATGTATTTTATGCATATGTGTTCCTTCCTTCCTCCTAACACAGGCAATAAGCTTACTAAGAGACACCTGCCCCTGCAGTAATGTAAACCTGTTAAAGAATAAACATATTTAATTTTTATTTATGTGTTATGCAATAAAGTGTTACTTGCTTACTTACTTACTTATTTTTAGGACTTAAGTTCTCGGCGTTTTCATTGATACAGATTTTGAATATGCTGTTTAATCGATTTATCTCGTAGATTAGTTACAACCAACAATTTAGAATTTGTAGATTATTGTTTGAAGTACTCGTCTATCAAAAATTATAGTCAGAATGTTACTATGTTATGTTAACAAAAAATAATATTATACATTAACAGTCAATTTTTAATCATCATCATCATTAACAGCTCATATACGTCCCCACCGTCCCGTCCTCTATTTTTAATCACATAATTAAAATTACCAAATTAAATTATACGCATATATTACTTTCATACATACTCGTACAATGAATTGATGATTCTATGCTTATGTACTTTTTGACAGGCTCTATGTTTACGTAAACTGTATTATCATTCCGTAACGAAACATGTAATGAACTCAAAATTACCTAGATTTACGAGATATTACGAATTAGCTACACTAGTTCTTGGCATGGTTATTTACCTCCTACAGAACTATTTGCAATAATCATTTCGACTATTAAGTGTACTTTGGTAATAGCTACAAGAGTAAATTTAAATACCACCTCAATATTTTTTTGTGAGCCAATATACCTACCTAATAATTTTCAATTAAAAGTTAAAACTTGTAACTTTCAATAGTTTCGAAAAGTAGTTTATGAAGTACTACAGGCAACTAGCAACAGTCCAAGTTTTTTTTGGTGTTTTTCATGGTAAAAAGTATCGCTCACCGCCCCACAAACTAGAAGAAAGAAGAAGAAAGAAGAAAGAAAGAAAGAAAAGAAACTTATCCAGAATTTCACGTTGTTCATCCGTTCTTCTTCTTCTTCTTCATCGTGTGGGTTGTCAACCGACCTCACAAACCCTAGTGTCAGTGTTATAGAGCCGCCAAAGTCCACTGACATGGCTCGTGTTACGACTAGATAGTAGCCGGGACCAACGGCTTAACGTGCCTTCCGAAGTACGGAATCATCTTTCTTTTCGGACAATCAGGTGAGCCTGCAAAGCCCTAACCAAACTGGGGAAAGTCTCACAAAGAGGTTTTTGCTTGACAGTGTCCCCACCGGAAATCGAACCCGGAACCTCCGTAATGAGCGGCGAAAACTCGACCACATGGCCACGGAGACTGTCCATCCGTTGCTATGTTGCCAGACCAACAAACATACTTTTGCATAATAATTTTGATAAATTTTGGTGACAATATTATATGCAACATGTTAATTACGCAAAACCTCTTGGGTTGCAGAGAACCACTTCTGTTTCACAACATTTCCAAAATTAAAAACAAAATATTTAACACGTTAAATTTAAACAAAATGATCCAGTTCAGGATTAGTTCATACTACGTGAACGAATGCTTAGAAAACAAACAAAATCTTGTGGAAAGTGGGGCGACATTGATTTTAGACTCTTGCGACGACGTCGTCGTCAGTTGTCGTCGGTCAGTGTCAACGATTTGCTTCGGATGTTATGCAACTTTAGTGCAATTGAATTTAGATTAGAAATATTAAAATACTAGCATCCATCGTCAGCTTCACTTGTAAGGTTTTCAATTTTTTCTCTTTGGAATGAAATTTATTTTCTTTAAATTGTTTCCATGGTCGAGATAGGAAATTCTTAAAAAAAGAACAAAACTGCAACTGCAATTGAAAAAAATAAGTGCAATTGTTACATTCTACAACATTACACCCAATTACCATCACTTAAGGCTACAAAACATTCTCTTAGCCTCGCGTGCCAGATCTAATTTAGCTAAATACTCAATCCTACTTTTATACTGGTGGCAATTCTAACACCTCGTAAGAAGTCAATTAAGATTTTAATACATTTGCGCATGCGACTCTTTCGTGACAATCTAACGCCAATTACACTGGTTTTACTAGAAATATACGAGAGTTTTCGATTGTAGAGGTAAAAAACAGATTCAGTAATCAATCACTTAAGGGATTGTTCGGTAGTTGGTATTACCTATTTATTTATTATGATTATGAACACACAGGTATTGCAAAGAAATAAAAAAGAAAATGTTTGACATAAATTCGCAAGCTGAAATGTCTTCTTGGGTACTGCACAAACAAATTGCAACGGAAAAAGGCATTTAAAAGGTGGTTGACCCTGAATAAGATAATGAAAACTTCTTCGACGTCTACATAAAAATAAATAATTACTTTGCTTTTGGTAGTTATGAGATATTACATGCATTATTCTTAAGTCATAATAAAGATAAGGTATTTTTAAAAATTCTACCATCATCTTCCCATTGTTTTAACAAGGAAGCTCATGACAAATTCATAGGTTTAGCAATCTTCCAAAACCATACGAGTACGGTCGGACACTCGTCTAAACATAAAATACAAGTTCATATTAAGAAACCTGTACACTTGAAAATAAGCAAAACGGACGGAAAATAAGAAGGAGCGGAGATGATTCCATCATCTAAATTAAATAAATGACAGATTCCGTAAATATGTTGTTTAGGCACTAATATTGTGTTGTCCTGTTTGTTTTATTTAGATTGTGCTACCGGTCATTTGGCAGAACGGGAAAATAAACATTTTTGTTTCCACGCATATTCTCCAACCTCGACACTGGCAGAATTGTCACAATTGACAGAAGCCACAAATATAAATATTGAATTGATTGAATAAACGCTTTCTTCAAATAA
This sequence comes from Carpatolechia fugitivella, assembly GCA_951230895.1. Lineage (NCBI taxonomy): Eukaryota > Metazoa > Arthropoda > Insecta > Lepidoptera > Gelechiidae > Carpatolechia > Carpatolechia fugitivella. Next base: position 15,880,889 of record OX579646.1, on the reverse strand, counting down.
TAGGAGTTTTAGATTGCTCCAGAAGTTTATCATTAATGCCTTTCTTTCAGAAAAAGAATAAAAAGGTCCATTTCGTACGAGATGGGTATTTTTTTTTTTACATTAACTGACGTCAGTTTTGTAAGTGAAATGAAAGGCAGATATTTATGTTTTTCTTGTAACCAGTTTTACTACAGTTTAAAGTTATTTTCTGATCCTTTTGTAAGCAGTTTATGTCATAAATATTTATTGTTATTGACGGAAGATATTTACCACTCGATGGTGGATTACTAAATTTGAACGTGTTTTTTTGACAAATAAACTTGAAGATATGTATTGTGGTGTTTTTTTTGTGGATAAAGTAAAAAAATATATATAAGTAAACCCGTAGCAAGCACAAAGGTGTATTTTACGATATCTCGTTGGCACTACTTACAAGTCCACATACGATAAGGTTAAGCTGTTGGAAAAACTGATGGCCTTACAGTGTGTTATCCCCTCAACTATGATACAAGGAACAAGCCGCACGCGCGTTCGTGGGTCGAATCGGCGCCAAGGATCGCGCAGAAGCGCGGGCGACGACGACGCGGGCGCATATCACCAGCATTTGCATGCGCGCGCAGTAGTTTAGATCTCAAGTGGGCTGAACAGTTTAGAATAGGTCTGGTTAGAGTTAAATATGTTATTGGAAGAGTGTTGTATGAAGTTGCCGCGGCAATGAGTTGAGTACTTACATGCGTAGCAATGTTTGGAAATTCAGCTTTTAGTTTAGAAGTTGTAATGTTGCCATAGTTGATAACAAAATTTTCTTTGTCTCGTCTTCTACTTATTTTTTTATTAAATAGTTTTCACCTACACAAAATATAAGTAATGCAAATTGTAATGTAAATGCAACTTCAAAATATTTCTGCTCTTAAAATAACAACTTGCCAACAATGTTACAAAATTACGTATTCCGGTGCGTGTTTTAAAATATTTATTTATAAATTAATTTTCTAACGGCACACATATTCTACCTACATAGCAAAGCCCTTGAAAGTTACAGTTAGTATCATATCCAATCACAAAATTAAATGACGTAAATAAGCGACCATGATGGATAGCCATTTGAAACAATAAACTTTCTGCCTACAATCCAAGGTCGAAGTTGAAGCAATCAACTCGGTAATCGATCAGAATCGACGCTGAATCGATTCGAACAACGGTATCGATCAATGTAGGTCGATTTGAACTATTGTTGTATAATAGTGTTAATTAGTCGCTTTTGTTTGTGTGTCACTCGATTTGGAATGTTTGCGACCTTTGCAGTGATTGGGTTCCATTGAGTTATTATTATTGATTGATTATCGTACTTTATGCTGTCAATAACAAAAATATAAAATGTATTTCATTGATCAAAAATATAGCCTTTCTATAAGAGTAATGTAGATTATAATGCTAGCGATCATACTGTACTTAAACGTCAACAAAAGTGAAAAAAAAATATATTATTTTATTTAAAAAACGTGGTTTATACAATTCAGACGATAGCGTACAAATTTTCGGTAAAATTGACCGATCGGCTTCTGGCGAACATTTTTTTCGCATATTTTTTTTACTCTTACTTCTACAGTTCTTCACTTGTCTGTTAAAATAAAACAAAACATCTACGTTACGTGAAAAACGAGACGAGTTCAGTGAAAGTGTACGGAGTGACAATACTATCTCGTGTTCTATCTACGTGTCTATCTCTGCCTAGCGGGCGTTAAAAGAGACGCATGGTGTAATACAGATGTCGTTCAAACTGGTACGGAGAAATAGCAAGATAGTTGTGTAAAATAACGTATCGAAATCGATGTTTTTATTTTATTTTTGTCTTCTCATAAAAAGTTACTGAAGTTTAAAGAGCATATTTACAATTTGTTATCTGACCCATAAGTTTTGTTCTATAGTTTTTCGTATACTAAGGTCTCAAATATTCAATATCAAGGAAACCATTCATGCTATAGTCTCAACCTTATGAAACTGATAAACTTACTGAATCTAATCGATCGTTACCGTACCATTGTTTGAAGAATGTTTGTAAAGTATTGAAACAACTCATTTAATTTATCTGTAGCTTAAACAAACGCATCGCTACAAACAATACACAAAAAATGCCCATTATGTGAACTATTGCTTCAGTGGTCATTAAAAACGTTCCTTTGACAATTAGCGGTATATTAATAGTCCATTACATTTGATGGTACGATGTGAAACGAGTGGATATAAAATGTTGTTTAGACTATGCTAGTAAGCCAAGATACCAGTAAGCGTGCCAGTGCGTTCGTCAAACTACCTATTAGTCCTCTCTATCTGAAGACGAAAAAAACATGTAAGTTCGGTCCGGAAAATAAAAAAAAATACAGATGAAAAATTGAAATAAATTATTCTCCATGAGTGAAATTAAAAAAGAAGTAAAAACAAATATTTCATTGCAATTTCTTTCCTAGCTTTTTATTTTACTTTTGTTATGTTTGCCAAATATTCGTTATGATTCATACCTATCAGCCTACGACACATTACAAAATGGAGTCTTAGCTTTCTGTAAATGAATCCCTGCGTAGCACTACTGTACCATAATTATACCTCAACTTAAAAACATGTACCTATAATCTTCTGTCTTTACTTCCACGGTTTATTGGCATAATGTAATGGCTCCTATGTTTAATGGTATGATTTAAACGAGTGGATATTAGAAGATATGATACTAGTTATCGCCCGCGGCTGGACATGAACTTCTCCAAATTACTTTGGGAGCCTTGAACGACCTTTGGTGTGGCTATATTGATGAGCTGAGCGACGAGTAACAGCGAAATATAATTTTAATCTTTATAGACTAATATTTTTAGATTAAAAATGGTAGAAAATATTTGGTTGCCGAAATAAATTGCTATGAATCAATAAAGCCACCTAACTGTGCGCTTCTTCCTGTTTTGTTGATTGTCATTTTAATGTTTATATTTTCTTGTTACAGGTATGTTTAGCTGTCATTAAAATTACTTCAACTTGTAAATAAAAAGGAAGGTAATTTTTGTCTACAACAGACGTAATATAAGGTCAGAATGCCTAGCTAGAGGGACATAAGTTCGCCAAACTGTTAACCTTTTTTGTTCTATCTTTTATCACTGTAAAATTGAACTAGAATAAATGCCCTAGGGCAGGGCATTTATTCTAGAATGAGTAGGTATTTATTAAAATGAAGGATCATTAGTAACCTTTTTCCAATTTGCTCTATATATGTCATAACCCTTATCTTAGTCTTGATTGAATAAAATTAAAATCCTCTAAAACTTTAATGAGTCTGTGGTTTAGCGATAACTCATTTTTATAATTTATTTTCTGATTATACAATATTTTCTTGGTTAAAAAATATATATTTCATTTAATGATTTTGTCAATGAATCAAATTTTAATATTTTTTTAAGATGGAATCAATATCTTAATGGTTTTAATAATTTAGAGAAACGATTTAAAGTATTGTTTCTCGTTTGAATTTAGATACGATTTGAGAGCTCCGTTTTGAAATCAAGGGGATGTTAATCTGTGACACGTCGTCTATTTCTATGTCTCATGTGTATATAGGTATCTATTTTTCATGTTATGAGTTGTCTTATACAAATATGTTTCAGTTAAATAAAATATCAAAGTAATATATCTTCTCGTAGTGATAGAAGATTCGTGACGCTTCTAACATTTAACATTCACTTTGCATAAAATCGTGTACATCCGACTGAATTCCGTATAACCCGTCTACCTATTTCTAAACTGCACATCTTTATGATTGCGAAAAGTGCATATATTTGGTCCCCTTAAATTGGTCAAGTGACCTTTAGGCTAGCTACACACTACAGGATGTTGGTTAATTCGGCTGTAAACTAATCAAGTCTGTTTTAACTTATGGTAATCTTGTTGCAAATGTGGCATTATATTTGCAAATTTTTGTTTAAAGTACTACTTAAAGGATATTTCGTTACGTATAAAAACGCATAAATATATATAATTCATTAAATAAAAATTGCTTAAGATTGAAAACAAGATAGTATTTTTTAGATATTAGAGTCTAAGTTGTTCATAAAAAAAAATATAAAACCACATTGACAATGACATCATTGTGAATTACGTTTTCTAATTTATTGTTAAATTGATTGACATGTTTCCTAATTCACTTACAGTAAATAAATGAAAACTCTGCTTTCGAGAGCGAACTGTTGACCTGTTGTCCAACTTCAAGTACAAATTAATTGCGCCAACTAAAAAACGTGTAACGCAGTTAGATATTACTATATTTTATATAGTATCAAACTAAATAAAATAACAACAAGATCTATGTCATTTCAACGTATTTTTTCTAGTGAATACATACAAATTACAAGTAACTCACACAATATAAATATACTGTAGTAATTCTGTACCGTGTAACACCAGGGTTTATGATGAGAAGTACCTTGACTTGATTGAAACTTAAATTAAATTGATATTCATAATTATAGGACTGCTGCAGTAGGAGCTGTAAGACTAATAATTCTTAGTAATTAATTCAAAGTTTAATATTTAGTTTTGACAATGTTTTATTTAATTAAATATTTCTATAAACAGTTGTAGTTGTATGCTTACTGGTTGTAAGCGGAAAGTTACAGGTCGTTTGACGGCTTACAAATGCTGAAAATGTTGCTTTCAAAGCTTAAAAATGTTTTACTTGCACTTCCCAATACTCATAGCACACACATATGAAATACACTTCAAAATATATATTAAAAAGGTAAAATCTGAGCACAATAAAAATAAACTTTTAAAACATGTAAATTACTAAAGAAGAATTGTCAATCACATCAAATCAAATAAACCTCTATTCATACAATTACGTTAACAAGATTATCTTCTTAACAAATTTACAAAGCAAATGTGTTTCTTGTAAGTCTATAATCAGAATAAATCTTTATAAACAGACAGACAGAATAATCCTGCCAATGTCTCAATTATAGGCAACAAAAAGAGCAGATTATGTTGGATAAGTAACGTACAAAAAAAATACCACTGAGTTTAATATTAACCACAAATAAATAAAACTATCATACGCTCCAAAACTTCTATATAGTTTTACAAAGAGTTTAATATTCTAGTAAAGTAAAAAAAACGCGTCTTAAAATCGAAATTCATAGAACTAAGATTAGGAAAAATCCTCATACAAAAGACATCAACGCGTGCGTTTTAGATTTTCTTATACACTTTTATTTTATAAATATAGATAGTAAATATTGGAGTTCGTTTCCAATCTCTACATTATTAATTGTTGACGCTTTATAGAACAGAATATGGTCAGTTTCATTGGCTGAGCTACCTGAAAGGTTTTGCGTTTTTTTGCTTTATAGAGGTAAGAATTGAAAGGAGAAAGGACTTAATCTCTTTTTTTTCTGTAGATAACATTATTCCCAATTACAAACACAATGAGGGATTTTCGACAAGCCAATTATAAAAAATATAGTTCATAAATTTTCGATAGATGGCGTTGACGAAATCCGGCGAGTCACCCAGGGCCATAAAAGGATTTAAAAAAAAAATATAGAGGTCAGAAAATCCCCCATTTCAAATCCAAATTTTTCATTTAGTCGTAGTTCACCGTGCTCCACACATAAGAAAATGTCTTAAATGTCGTAAACGCAAAAATGTCATGACATATCACATCCTGTTTCGATCTGGTGACAAGGATTTGTAGTGTTGATGGGGTCTGTGAACTATGCAAAACAAATGACGAAACTGCTACAGTGAGTTTAACCAGCAGAGTTTTTTTTAAGGGTGATAACTAAATGGCAAATTGCTACTTCCAATCTGGTCTGGGAGTGAAGTAAAAATATAACACAATTTGCATTAACAATATAACAATTTTAACCCCATCTCAAGAATAGTAAAAGAAACAGTTAAACAATTTTTAAAAATGCCTCTTTTAAAAGTTTTTTATTAGCTTGCACTGTATGTGGGTTTGTGTGTGTGGGTTTGTGGGTATGTTCGGGCGAAATTTTGCAACTCAAATTTGAAGCACTTGCTGCCATTGGAATTTGCTGAAATTTGATACACTTATGTAACCGCAATGACAATGCAATATTATGGTACCATGGAGCTGGTCTGATGATGGAGACGGAAGATGGCCATAAGAACTCTTTTAATACACAACACAAACTAGTCGTGTTTGGGCTCGTTGGATTTGTATTAACAAGATCTTTAGTCATACGTGATGTCCAGGGTCTCATGATGGAGCCGGAAGGTGGCCATAGGAACTTCTCTAATACACAACACAACCTAGTCGTGTTTGGGCTCGTTGGATTTGTCTCAACAAGATCTTTAGTCATACGTGATGTCCAGGGTCTCATGATGGAGCCGGAAGGTGGCCATAGGAACTCCTTAAATACACACCACAACCTAGTCGTGTTTGGGCGCGTTGGATTTGTCTTAACAAGGATACTCCACTCCACGGCTTTAAAAGCTTGTTTAAAAAGGATTTTTAATTAAACTCCTGTCTACCGTTTCCCCTACAAGTAAAAGAAGTTTAATTTTAAAAGGTTCGGGAATATTTAGCATTATTTAAACTTATACGGTCAAAACAACATCAATATCAACAATAATCGTAACAAGCAACCCCGACACATTATTTTAATTTTTAAACCAGTCACCACTTTCAGTATAAATGATTCGTAAGCCACTATCTCACGAGCTCACAATAATGTATCATTGCAAAGACATACATGAAATATGAACGCGTTATATATTTAAGGCAGGCGCGCACGCATGACACATAGATCTCGGTTATCTGAGAAGATAAGGGAGTGCGACGGCTGGGTGAACTGTGGATAAATTTAAACTTGCGCCTTGCTTTTGGTTTATAGTTTACATTATATACAATATGGAATGAAGATTTTTGTTTTTGTCATACATAACTCTATTATATTTTATAGTTTGTCACGCTTTCACATGCTTAGCATGTTTTTTTTTTATAGCATAGAATGACTTTGTACCAGTGTCAAGTTTTTTATTGTTAAAGCTAGGGAAACTTATCTACTGCTTTCACTGTCTAATGTTTTGACGTTTATTGTATTTTATATTGATTTAATTATTGATTTGTTAAATAAGTATGTCGTTAGGTGAATCAAACCTTATTTTACCTAAACAAGCAAGCATTTGTTGTTGTAATAAAAATGTCTAATGTTATATACCTCCATTATCATATCTTTCAACATTGTAAGGTTGAACCTGTAGGTTCTCCGTATTTCTCTCAATGTATTGAAAATGTCAAGATCTCCAGTATTTTTAATCTGGACCTACATTATCTGGCACTTTTGCCATCATGATCGATATTACGACTTCAATAAAATCATTTGTAACATGTTTAGTAGCCATTAGCCCCTTCTCGTTTCAGTAAAAAAAAAATAAGCTGATTTATATAACGGCTACAATTCAATAACTTTTAACAACATTAACCACTGCGTTGGAGTTGAAAAGTTCTAAAACAGGCGGCTATCTTTGGCAAGGTACTGGGATTCGCTACAGTGAAATGAGTGAACTAAAACAAGAATAAACTTGCCTGAAATTAATTACAATATGTTTTAGCAAACAAAAAACTATTGAAACACTCGTATGTTTGTTTTTGTTTAACTTAAAAAAAATACTAAGCAATTTCATTGTATGTTTATTATGGTTTACACCTGAAAATAATTTCGCACTGCCATTATACGAGCAAGTAAAATCACCATACAGATTGAATTTTATACTGCTCTGCCATTTGAAGTCTACTTTGTTGCCATTTTTTTTTAAGTTTCTTTTAATAAATAAATAAATAAAAAGTAGTCTTTGTGTGAGTTAATAATGCACTCTTAATAATGTATGCGAAGTCGTTCACATGGGTGTTAAATTTTATTTTATAGAAAGTTAAGATGCAATGTGAAGTTTATTCGCATTAAATACTGTACCTCCTACATCGAAAAGCAGTTCACATTTTTTATAATAATGAAGTACGATACACAGAAAGAAGAACGTTAAATTTTATGGTCAAAACTGAGATGGTTGGTATATTTTTATAATGGAAGAATGGAAATTTGCTATTGAAATCTTTATTTCTACGGTTCAACATGACAAAAATATGTGTCCAAGACTCACACATGCCTCTTGACACTAGCTGTGAAATAAGGTTAAAAATCTTCTTAGGAAAAAACAAAGCCTCATGATTGACACAAGTGTTTTATTGCTTTCTATAATATTTTAAGGCACTATTATTTTGATTGGCCTTATTTTGGACGTCACAGGCTTTGGTGTGAAAACATTATTTACTCACAACTTGCAATTTCTCTACTCCTAGTCTGAATCGACGCAAACGACGTCTGCTCTACCCCATTGTAAAGTGAGTGAGGTACGATCAACATTATTAAATATTTGTGTATGGCCGTCCGCCCGTATCAAAATGTTGAGTAACGAATGACCGTTGTAAATAAGAAGTCTTTGTATAATATGAATTATGCATTGAACTTGTTAGTTAATTAAGAACTATTGAACTGCAAAAGAAACTTGCAGATGTCTCTTTGGTACTGTACCTAAATAAATATTGTACATTGCAAGTAGGCAGGCATCGACTTTTTAGATTTATCCACATTTCTTTCCATCAATTCTATGTCTCTACTTTGTATGTAATAAAACCAAGTACCAGTTGAACTAGTTACGTTTTGGTGAAGATTTCTTAATATTTTATATTTCTAGAGATTGACAACCACATCGAATAAGTATGCTTTAAAGGCCGAACCAATTCCGGCCTTTCACAAATCGTGATCACTATTTTAGACAAAAAAAAAACCATTTACAAAGGATGGCTGATCGGGATTGTAAGGGGTTGTAAAATGGTGACGAATCAAACCAATGACCAAGCAGTAATACTTCATTCGTAGCTTGTATTTAAAGGCTCTGACAATAGACTGGCTAGATATCCATCCATAGTTCACCTTACCACTTTAAAACAGACGTGCCTATAATATCACATTGTAAATTACAAACAACTGGGTGCAGTACTACTAAAAATTTATGCCTGTCCTGAACTTTAGCAAATATTGTCGAAATGTTAGCCAAAGAGATAGAATTGTATAAGACAATGAGTTATTGTACCATTATTCAAGCTTGAATCACATTGCAACACTGTGTATGGAATTAATATGTCAAATATTGATGTAAACATTGACATCTATTTGAGGTCGAAATTGTTAGCATCTGTCGTTGTTTTCAAGATTGTCGAAGTATTGTCCAATACTGAATTGTTAACAGTGCTTTTATGTTTGTCTCTTTGACAACAGTTGTCAGTTGTTACTAACAGGTGTACTGGCTGGCAGGTATTTTAAATTGGCAATTTGTGAACATCTGTAACGAAGTGAGCAGTCTCAAACTGCTAATTAGAGCTAATAGAGAAGGCGTGAATATTGTAAAGAATATAGCATACAGTCAAAATAAGGCAGTACCTTAAAAATAAATAGCTATTACTCGCGTGTCTAATGACTTAGCACTAAATTTTTGGTCTTGCTTATTCATTGTAAAACAAACGAAAAGGTTGAGCAGATTTAGATCTGTCACGTCTTTAATAGTTTTGTAAGAATCCAGTCTTGTTTTATTTTTAATTTTTTCAGCCAGTTTTTAATGTCCGGAAATCAAACACAAGTGGTGCATACCTTGTAAACTATTCAAATATATGTCAATCAATTCGTGACCGTTCAAAACAGCTAGCACGTGAACAGGCTATATAAATTTCGCCTAGTAATAGACTTTCATGTTCAAACGCCGGAAGGTCCTTCTCGGCAACAACAGTTTGGTAACACGCCCGTAGCGAGCCATGCCAGCCTACAGGCATTCGATACTTACTCTAGAGTTGGCTAGTAATGTCTGCTTTCAAAATTGTACGCCAATTCTAATAAATCGTGTTTGTACTCGGTGTTTATTTTTAGAAACTGCTGCCTGTTATTCTGAAATCAATAAACCCGCTTGACAAGAAGAAGTATTTGTTCTATTCAGCTCGTCAATGTTATACTTTGGAATTGAAAAATTTGAGTAACGAACTAACGCGTGTATTACGTTTGTGCAATCAGAGAACTTTGGTAACCTGGCAAATATCAATAAGATAAATAGATAGATAGATACATAAAATATTGTTTGATAGCACAAAATTGTACACCAGAAATAATATTTACAATTAAAATAGGCACAGTTCAGAAACAAACACATGGCAAATAAAAATTATTACAAACGTACAATTAACTCAGAAGTAGGTATAGTTAGTTACTGAACACATTCAAACGATCAAATTCTTTTAATTATGATACAGTTTAACCTTTGGATGTAAAAAGTTGTATCTGTACGCATTATAAAAAAAAAAAACGATAAACACTGTCTATGATTTAGTAGAAGAAACGGTCTCTGATAACGAACTTACAGAAGGTAAACGTTTGTTAGGAAACAGCGACCCACTCAATGATCGAGAGCAAATGCCAGAGGATCGTAAACTACATTCAATAAGTGATGATGGAGTCATGCCCGAAGTGGGAGATGAGGTAAATGACAGTAAGATTGCCCATTGGAACGATTTGCCAAAAATGCAGGCTGTCGCAAGAAAGAAAACTAGAGAAAAGTACAACACGCGTGCATGGAAAGGAATAAAACAATAGAAATGCCATTATTAAGCAATACTAGATACTTTTGTGTTCTGTGTAAGACAAGCGAGATCAGAAATAAAATCAAGAAACATGTAAAGACGACAACCTAGCTCTTTATCGCTTTTCACGTTCTTTCTGATCTTTATCTTTGGTCTCATACCCTCAATCTCTGCTCATCTCTTAAGGAATACTCGTATATGCATGCCTCATATGCTGTAGGTAAATTATTTTAAATAAAATAACTATAAAATAAGTTTATAAGAAGGCCGATCCTAGCCGATTTATCTATTGCAGCATTAGTGATTGTTATTCAAAGCGATGATGCTTTAAAAAAAAGCCTCAATAAGATGCTAATTAAAGATAATACAACACCTACACGGCGAAGGAAGACCTCATCAACGTAACTGCTCCACAAATCAACTCTCGCGCATCATAAAGCCGTCAGTTGTAGGTCAACTTTGTCTACATTATTAGAGGCAGAACACAATGGCCCAAGGCATGTGATCCATGAAACTGTATCCGAACACGTCAAGGACTTAGATTGTGTGGAGGATGCGTCTGCGCTGTCGCTTTCGTAAATCGGGTCAATCGAACTTGAGATGCCTGTGATCACGTTTAGAGATTAACGTCTTTGAAGTTTATAGTTGTTTATCTTAGTAATACATTTTTAATTAAAATCAGATTAGATTAAGTGTATATTAAGTTTGCATGGGCACAGTTTCTTAGAATTTGATGCCTGCAATCTATGAGTAAGATAAGGTATTGTAATTGAAAATCATAAAAAATAAAACGTTTTTCGGTATCCAATAGATAAAGTTGGAAGAGTAATTTTGAATTTAGGTTATTTCTTACGAACACACTCGAAAAACTAAAGAGATTGATAAGTCAATATTATTCTAAAAACACCTTGTACCTTGTTCATCAAATCTCGACAACATTGTTTGAAGCGTGTTAAATACAAAAAACCAAACCCAACTTAATTAAGTCTAAATTATGCAAAAAACTGGAAAAGCCGCTTAAAACTAATCATAGTTATAGAAATGGGAAATAGGCCAAGAAACTAACGAAGTTGAATGTCAAGGCGAGAAAGCACAAGCAAAGAAAGTAATGCAAATTACTGTATCAATAGCATTCTTGAACCATGAAGACAATGACACCATTTACCAAATAGTTTACTAAAAAACAATACTCCATTTTCCATGAAAAACCAACTATGAACTGTTTTGTAGACGATTTGGAGTCTAAAATTGAAAGAATAACTATCGTTCAGAAGTGTTTGGAAATGAATCGGTTCCGTAACAAAGTCGGTTTCCGTATCGGTAATAAAATCGATTTAACCAAGCGATAAATCGATTTAACACACCCAAGTAAGATTTGCTTTCTTTTTATTGATACTTTTGTGTACCTTTGCCACTGCTCTAGTTACTATTTACAATGGTTCAATTAAAAATAATTTCTTTGCTTTCGATCTATTTGTCGGAATTCTTTTTTTTTGTTTGTTTACAATGCACCTTTCCTGTACCTTGCTCTTGCGGCTTTTGTACGAAGAATATTTTTTCTTATTTTATCTCATGACAACTTTACTGCCTCTGATTTCGATGCTCATTACGGAGGTTCCGGGTTCGATTCCCGGTGGGGACACTGTCAAGCTAAAATCTCATTGTGAGACTTTTAGTTAGGACATTGCAGGCTGAATCATCTGATTGTCCGAAAAGAAAGATGATTTCTTGCTTCGGAAGGCACGTGACCTTTGGCGGCTCTTTAACACTGACACCAGGATTTGTGAGGTCGGTTGTCGACCTAACTACCTATACATACGATGAAGAAGAAGAAGAACTAATGTTATTATGATTTTTTGTAAAGTTACCTTACTTTTATCAGTTTTTTATGAAAATTGGGCGTCAAAAATGTCGTCGGAGTTAGATAATATTATATAGCAGGTTATAATTACCGATTTACTCCCAGTGCGTGTCTCCAACACCCATATCATTAGGTCTTGAGAAGTTGTTAAAGGTTTAACGGTATGTGGTTTAGACTTCCGTTTTAACCAAACCAACCATTAACTTAACTAGATATTCCTTCTCAGTGCTTTACTAAAGACAGGTGTTAACAGTACCTAGTAATAGTTCTAATGTAGAAATCTTTGTGCTACAAAAGTGAACTATGAAGCTTATGGCAGCAATATCACATAGTTGGATCCAGCTTTAAGATTGGACCATTTTGCGAACATATTGTACAATATCTCAATAAAAAATAAAATATTTACCTAAACGAAATAATTTAGAATATAATTATAATTTCAACATGTTCTTAAAGTTTTGTAGTAATTATGTTCTCTCATGCTAGTTTCTAGACCTTTCTATATCAGAAATTGCTCCTTCCTGTTGAAACTTAATTACTATTTTGAAATCTTGGTACAAAAACGCACTAATTTTATGCGCATGAGCATGCGGTTTTGACTGCGTAGATTTTTTTCTACCTAATATTGAATGATTTACTTACGTATAAAATGGCCTTATTATTAAGATTTGTGTTCAAATTTTACGCGATGCTGAACGATATTCAGAATGACTTTAAATATTTATTTCGATCTATAAATATAATATAAATATATATGGTTTAAAGAAAAGAAGTATGATACATAATTGATTGTAAATCGTGTCGTGATTGACTCAAGTAGAGCATCAATCAATCATCTAAATAAATAAGAGTAACACCTAATTAAAAGTATAATACACATTACCATAAGTGAAAGCAATACAACTAGAAATTAATTTTATTTAACGAGGGCTTACAGACAGACTGACAAACATAATTACATATTACAGTGTGAGTTTGAGCGATGGAGATCAGGATACATTTTATAAATGAAGAGTATTTTCGTAGTAGGTTAAGAAAACTGCCAGCAAATAAAAGAATGAATGAATCATTCATTAACTTACTTTTGGATGTTACGTCTCTTAGCTTCGTCATTACATATTTTCGGACTCTGTGGAGAAGAAATCACCGACATGCGTCGCATCTTTAGCGTTTCTTTTTTAAATTATACAGGTATTATCTGCCTAATTGATACAAAAATCTGAAATTATTAAAGCTCAGATTTTAATTGGTAAAGAAAATAACACTGATATAAAGACAGGTTCAAAGAATTGATTTCATTAGTTTACTATCTACAAAGGTCTACTACAAAATAAAACGCTTCTGGTCATTGCTCATTGGGCAGTTTCTTCACCCGCAACGTACCACAGCTAGTTAAGTATGGAGCCGGCTTCAGACAGTAAATGAGGTGTGTAAAGTATGGAGAATAAATCCGGTACCGCTACCGACCAATCGGCTTTTACTTTCGATGCGCTTGCGTTGACTTTGGTACGAGCTTCCGCAAATGAAAGTACTCTCTTCGCTATCAACAAGGCTGTGAACGATGTCGATGGTTTTATTTCAGTATAAGTGAGTAGTTTATTTTAATAGGAAACGAACGTTTTCGTAAATAGCTCCTAAAAGTTTTTTTTTTTTTTCACTTAATATTTTTGTTTATCAAGGATTCTACCCGTATATGTTATGATATAATGTTTATCGTAAAATTTCATCGGTTTGATCGATTACTATTGAAACACGTAAACAAAAAGGTTGGTGATTTCCTAAGACATGATCACGACGACTTTTTTGTAAATATATACAAACTTCGTCGAGTTCCGCGTCTTATAAAACAACATTGATTGGAATTTTGGCGTAAAAACAAACTCAGTCTTGGTTGGTACAATCATTTACGTCACAAATTATGACAATTAAGTTTTATAGTTAATTTTAACAATCAATTTTGTAGCATTTTCAGTCTACCTTGCTTCAATAGATTAATAGTTTGAAGTTAGTTTGTGATTCTTCTTTGGTTGTCTCATTTTTATACAAACGTACCCTTAGTATCTTGTGAATTATGTCAAAATTACAATAATGGGTGTTGCTAATGGACGAATTAAAAGCAAAGTGTGGAATTTCTGTTCTTTTATAATTGTAAAAAAAACTTTTACTAAGAGTTTTACCGCGTTTAATCGACAAGTCACCAGCCCTGTGAAGTCCTGCAATCGAGTATGCAGATCAACAACCACTTTCTTCGACTAGTTAGCTATTACCTATCCAGCAGTACATTGACCCTGAAAGTGGTTTTTCATAGAAAGTATCAATGGGGAACTACTTTACTCTAGGCAATGTGATTACTGTCAAGTATGTGGTTAGATTAAATCAAATCTATTAACGAGGTGGTTTTTCACTTGATCAGTTTATGATTGGACGTTCATTGTTATATTTATTGCAATTATCAGCTTATGAATAAATGAATGGATGTATTTCATGGACACACAGGAAAGATCAGGTCAAAGTGTACAGTTAGGGTCGGGCCACACTTATCGACGGCGATCGACATTTTGCCTATGCACTTCGCGCGCGTTTTGTATAGGCAAACCGTCGATCGCCGTCGATAAGTGTGGCCCGACCCTTAGTGGGCCTTGGTGGTTCATAGCAATTTCTTCTAGAAAGGCTTAAAAGAGGATTTACCCTTTAAGGCAAACAGGATTTTTATTCTGTGCTTTCTTTTTCACCTGTATTTTAATACAAAAACAAATGATTAAGGTTATCCTAGAAAGTTTGACCAAGTTCAGGGCGTTGCATTGGCTGTAGTCGACGGAAGTAAGCTCGAACAGCCATGAAATTCACATTATGAAACCATTGTTTACTTTGTTCATCAGTTTATGGTTCATTTGGCTCGACCGGCAGGTGGTTTCTATCAATTAGTGGATTCTTCTTCAGTATTCGTGGTTGTTCACTACACTAACATTATCACAATTAGTGTTAGTGTAATTAGCGTTATCTTCTTTAGTGTTTTAGGTTTCTTATGTTTCAGTACTTCCAATTTGGCGTCAATTCGTGAACTAGGTACCTATATACCAAAAATTTTACATGTTCCCTAAAAAAAATACAAACATGTTTTACATAATATAACGTGTTAACTCAATAGGTAACGCTAAACCTGTCTTAAATAAACAGCTTTTGTAAAAAACCAAAACTTGTCATTTTATACAAACCTGACTTGACTGTGTTAATTAAGTTAATATGAATAAAAGCATTTTTAATAAGCTGTGCAAAGAAGTTCTTATGTTTTATGAGCTGAGCACCAGAGAAGATTCGCTTTACTTAACTAAAACCGTGTAAGTAAGCACTTAATTTAATTTAACTTGAACTCACCCAAAAAATGTAATGACGGATCCAAGTGATGTAATAACATCCTATGGAAATAAATGATTTTGACTTTGACTTTGACTTTGGTTCTTTTGATAACAACAGTTTCCAATCCACAACACTGTGAAAGTAGAATACAGACAGACAGTTTCACTTAAAGTACTTATTTAGCTAAATCTTTAACGGATTGGATGGAACAAGCGAGGAAAGTAGTTTCAGCAAGAAATTGAACACTGTCTCGATTTCTCTCATACATTTTCTATGGCATTTTATTCGTATAAATTATATACGTTGTTACAGTAAAACAGTACAGAGAGAGTAGTTCAACTGGCTCTGTTGCAGTTTTAAAAACAATTAAATATAATTTCACTGAAAAAACTTTTATCAATTCTGTTTATTATTGAAAATTGAATGTGACAGTAGCACATAAAAAAAATCCCAAAATTCTAACTGTTTTGTCATACTATTTTGGCATACAAAAAAGAGATCATTGAACTCATTAATCCGTAAACATCTATCAACTGTAGTATCAACTGTAATATCAAACACCTTAACGACCCAACTGCAGATATCAGAATGAATGAATGAATGATTTAAGGAATTATACACTTTATTGCACACAGGTGAATACAGGTAATAAAATAAAAAATAAAGACAAGAAGATGTGTACAGCTGGGACAAGGGCAAGCGAATGATGATGAAGATGATGAAGTGTACCGCTAGGCAGCTTTAATGCTACACAGCAACTTTTTCCAGGCATCCTTTAAAAAAAATTCCAAGACTTTGCAAAATAGTTTATTGAGAATAGAAGCGTGATCTTATGTATGTATGTAGGCATGTATTTCATAGTTTCATCATCAACACCTCATATACGTCCCCACCAAGGGGTTCGAGCCTACCCTGAATTAAGGCGATTAGGTCGACCACGCTGGCCCAGTGCGGGTTGGTCGACTTCACACACAACCTTTGAATGTATTCGCAGGAGTGTGCAGGTTTCATCACGATGTTTTCCCCACAGTAAGAGCGTTGAATAAACGTACATATGAATTCGAAAACACATTGGTACGTGGTGGGGATCGAACCCGCGTCTCCCAGACGGGAGGCAGCGACCCTAGCCATTACACCACCGACGCTCATAGTTTACTAATACCTAATATCAAGGGCAATGAAAACTTGTCTATAGTTGGCACCAAATTGGAAGATGTGTCGATATTCTCTAGAGTAGTGCGTAATGTTAGTGTCTTGTGCGGCGAAGATCTAATGCAGGGAATTATGATGCACACAACATGGCGCACACGCAGAGAGTCGGGTGAATGCAAAATTAGATTTGATGTGGTAAAGAGAATAGTTTTAACAATCAATCGAGGTATTAGTCGATAATATAGTTTATTTACTAGACAAGGTTATTATGATAGCCAAAGAAGTTTTATATTCCTAAAAAACCTTGACGAACTACGGCTAGTTAAGCTATTTCAACATTTTACTGGTCCATAATAATGTTTTTTTTTAGCTCAGTAGCTAGATTGGATCTGGAAATAACGAGGTCGGATAATGTGCTAACCTTTTTTATACCTATATTAAGTTCTTAGATCTCAATAGTTCTAAGTTCCAAGGTATATAATTCAACCAAAAAATACCGTCATTTTATATAACAAACGACACTTTGTATGTACAACAGTACATAGCTATCAAAGGTGGTTCTTAAATTAAAAAAAATACTTTTACCAATATTTTGGATTACTCGTATGATAGACATAGTGTTTTCCTTCTATAACTACTAACACATTTCAGCAACAGTATTTTTACTCATTATTAATAGCAATTTTATTATAGTGTTGATTTACACCTTGTGTATGCAGATGCGCTTGGCGTGATCCATCCACTCTTGCGCAAGTCCCTTCGCGTTGATGCTCAGCGAAGTGATTTGATATTTGGAGCGTGGGGAACTAGTGAATGTTTAACGCTAAAGATGGATCTAGGTTATGTTTATACTTAATACATAAATATATGAAAAGCTATAGTAAACGCTGCGGTGCTTGTAATCAGTCGAATAAAAAGTTCAACTGATCCCAAAATCCTTTATTTTTAAAGGAAATAATTAACTATTAGCGGTCCGCCCGCGGCTACGCTCGCGTAGTGTAAGATTTTCCCGTGGGAATAAGATTTTTTCCCGTAAAATGTATCCTATGTGTTAATCCAGGTTACAAACTGTCTCCATTCGTCATCCCAATCCGTTGAGTACTTTAAGCGTGAAGGCGGAACAAACATCCAAACATCTAAACATCTAAATATATTTTTACATTTATAATATTCAGTGTGTTTAATTATTCTAAAACGTATTTAAATTTGAAATTAAATAGTACTATATAAGCAATTTCCATAACAATTCAAATAATTAAATACGTGGTAAGATAAAAATATGTAGAGACCGCTGTTTATTAGAAGAAAATGTCTTGAAAGGTACAAACACGAATAAAACCGCATGTCCACTGCTAGTTTTATTAAAATCCTATTGAGTATGTACCTAAGGTAATTCAATAAAATGCATTGTAATAGTGAACTAATACCACACAAGTAAGTAACACCACAAGCAATGATTGAAGTAATAGAAAATACCTGACGAACCTTATCGCAAGTCATTCTTTGACAAATTAAATGTCTGTGGTCGGAGTTTCCAGCCATTTTGCGGTAAAGGATGCAACCGCGGCACTTATAAGGGATTTCATTTGAGATAAATGACAAAATATCAAAATTGTGCCTAGAAGCATCTTGAATTCCATTGTATTCTGTAGAAGACATAGTTGTACAGCGCGATCTTCAGGTTTTTGCGCCTAGTACTACAGCCTTCTGTCTCCGGTTTTAGAACGTTAATGTCCGTTGCTGAATTCGTCTATCCAACCTGGACATGATGATCGTCATCAAATTTAGGCTGCACATTTAGTTTAAGATCGACGTTGGTGGCGTCGTCCCATCCTGAAGACGCGGATTCGATCCCCATTACGTACTAATATTTGAATTTCGAATTCTACGTTTGAAAAGAAATCCAAAGGTTGTGTGTGAAGTCGACCAACCCGCACTGGGCCAGCGTGGTCTACTAACGCCTGATCACGTGAGTTTAGGGTAGGTTCAAGTCTCGCTGCTGATGATGATACTAGTTCATACACCGTAATACCTATAGAATGCCTTCAGGCCACAGAAGAAATAATAGTCGCATTCAGGCGGAAGTCAATTGGCTCCACCAGAATATTACTATTTTTGGATTTCACTTTTTGGGATTCAACTTTCTTGTAAAGCGGAAAATCAGATAAGAAAAAATCGAGTTCAATAGAGGACTATTCGAGCCTTTTTTAATGATGTTGATTGAAGGTAAAATGTATTAGTACTAACCAATCAATTGATTTCTAAATAATATATTAATATACTGGTTAACTATTTTATTTTATTTCTTAAGATGTTTTCATTTAATAATTCTTACTTTTTCACTTTTTGTTTTCTAGACAATTAATAAAATTGTGAAATACACTTCAACCTTCAACACTATAATCACGTTGATACCTACAAGTATTAATTAAATTTGTCAGGAACGACTTAAATAACATGCCTAGCTAATACCTGGTTAAGAATTTAAAGCAGGTATGTTTTAGAGCCAAAAGGTCACTACCTCAGACTCAAATCAATCAAGAAACCAGTAGGCAATCTAAATTATACCTCAAAAATAATTAGATTTTCAAATATAGGCCAAACTAATCTAGTTTTCAAGGTAATCCATAATATATTACGCTAAAGTCTATTGTTCTTCATGTCATAAAAAATAATCGCGGCAGAGGTAGAAATAGGTATACAATTTACATACCTGGGCAAAATTTACTTCAATTTGTTTAACCAGGTCGTGATTTAAAACTGTAGTTACAATACAATAACATAGGATTAAATTAGCCTAGTGTCGAATTATCCCTAGTTAAAAATAACTATAGGTTAACATCGAGTTATAACAACTAACCAGGGTTAGCTTGCACCATTTCATTATGACTTGATCACATGACACATCCTTGACTTGGTCACGCATGTCTATAACTACGTAAACCTTAGGGCGTATTCACACTGTATTGAAGAATGTAAGTAATAGCTTTTTAATAAGGTCTTTTTTTTTTATTACGCATGATTATGGTGTGGTGTGGCCAACAGGTATCTTTCATTGTATGTTGCACAATTCAACGCATGTGTAATTTTATGTGTGAAATTGTCCTATTCGTCGTATAGACAAGTACTAGCGGTCCGCCCCGGCTTTACGTGGGTGGATGGATAATTTACGACTTTTCCCGTGGATTTAAAAATAATATTTCATACAAACCTTGTCCTGATTATAACGAATATATATCCAATTGGATTCAGTCGTTTGGAAATTATGCTCATACATCTCTGCAATTCATTTTTATAGATTTTAGTTGATTACAACCATTCTTTCATGTCCTAATCTTTCAAATAGAATAAATAAATATTTTATTTTAAAAAAAAGTACATACATGCGACTGATACGACACATTTGTCGGTTAGAAGGTATCTAACCATAACATTATTTGGAGATTTCATACGGCACAAATGATAGAAAAAAAATGTATTATTATTTTCAAAATCATGGTATTTCAATTCAACGTAAGTACTCGTAGCTTCCACCTAGCTCATACCATAAACCGCATAAGGGCTAAAAAAGTCACTCACTACCTACTTAGGGTTTTGTTTTGCTGATTGCTGAACAAAGCTTGTTGTCAATGTCAAATAACCGCACCGCAGTGAGTTCCGGCGTAAAAGGATATGAAAGTAATTATTATACAGTGTGTGGCCCATAATAGGGGCAAATATTAGAAACGGAGACTCTTTAGTTTATTAGTAACTTCTCTAAAATGATTTCAGATACCTTAAACCCATGCGTTACCCACAATATTTTTTAGACAGTATCCCACTATTTACAATTTTTGAGTCCAATAAATAAACACTTAAAAAAATGACGATAACGTACCTGATCCCTTTCATGAAGTGTTGATAGGAAGACAATCAACAAAAATACCTATGCAACAAAACAACCCATTTTACTGTCAACGAGACTAGATGTTCCGAGTGGCTCCGAATAATTACGATGCAGAGCAGAAGAGACAATCAAGTTGAGCGGAACTATTGTTTGCAATTTTGCAATATATTGAATTTACGATTAAGTTTGTTAGAAATAATCAAAAACTAAAGTTTTAATTTTAATTAGCTGAGGCCATAATGGTTCAATTACTGGTGACTTTCAGAGCCTCTATTTTTAATATTTGCTCCAGTTCTGGGCCACACACTGTATAGCTACTTCTACTAGCCGTACACCTGAAGAGAGATTTTCCGTCGAACTTCTGTAAACATTAACCCCCAGCTGAAACAAGGGGATGAACCCTTTATTGGGTACTCTAATACTCCGATAATACCCATTGACTTGCCCCATTTAAAGGGATTTCTGGATTTGTAGCTTGACTAGACCCACTAAGTACTTTGAACTATACGTTGACAGGAACCTATCAGTGTTAGAGATTGTATGGAGGCACTATTAGTTTTTGCCATTTATCCCGAATCTACTAAACGGCGCGCGAGTGGATTTTGTCAATCTTAAAAACAAGACAAAGATAAAAATGCCTTTCTTATTCTAAGTAAGATTTAACAAAATAATTTTTTGACGTCAAAGCTAGCTAATAATACCAAGGAAAAAATAAGTGTATAGGTACCTGGTTGGCATCTTCAAAATCATGTTTCTGGGCTATGTTGTTTTAAAGTTCGACTAAAAAACAATACTATTTCTGAATTACTTACTGCAATGTGTATTCAGTAGCGAGTGAAGTAAATTTTTACCGCAAACAAAATTACCTAGTACCACAAATCATGAAAAGCACATAATATAAAATTTAACAATTCTATGTGTACCAATGACCTATTTTCTACCAATAAGTGACTATTGGAGCACGAGTTTACGAGACAGTGGCTAGGGCTGCTCTACTTACAGATCCTTATCGACGAGTAGTTTTTCTTAACTTAAATAATAAATAAATAAAGTTACCTTCTTTTTCTTATATTTCGTAGATTTGTAACTAGAACCAGTGACTCAATGAAGGTGATGTCTTAACACTGCATTTTATTTGGCATTGCCTTTTACTTTATTTTATATTTATTTCATGTACGTATAGATAAAATTTACAACTGTAACTTGTTTTGTAGTTATCTTTACCTGAATAAGAAAAGTTTACAAGAATGTTACTTTTATAAATCTACCGCATCATCAACAGCTCATATACGTCCCTACCGCATGTTATCAATAAAACAATGCCAACAAGAACTAATTCATTAAATCTAAAAATAATTCAGTAGTTTATTGCAAAATAACATAATGTTTTAATTCTTTTCCGAAAATAATATTCTAAGTCTAAATAAATATTTGCTCTACCACGTGGCAGCCCTAACAAGCGGCGCCGGCGCATTCAAGGCCCCCCGCTCACTGCGACTACTCATACTAAACCTAATCGCAATGACACTTGAGACAATTACATACTGAACTATCCAAATTATAAATAAGTACAACTGAAAAATTTGCTCCTGCCCCTGCGGGATAACTCCTCGTAGAGTGACAAAAATATGTATTTGATGAGCTAATGTTTTCTACTTATTTAAGTAATTTGCCGTGTTGGGTGTCAAATGAAAGAACTTCTTCTTCTTCTTTTCGAGTCGATGGTTTTATATTTTGGTGGATCAGTAGGCAGCCACCCGGCGAGCATTGTCGGTCGCCTCCCACAGGTCTCGTAGCGTGCAGGTGTCAGGGCACGAGGGGCGTGTCAATAAATGAGCTATTGTTTGTGGGGTGGCACCACACTGGCATTGACTGCTATTAGTGTAACCCCATCGGCAGAGGTTGTCCTTGCAGCGGCCAACTTGGGACCGTAGCCGGTTCAGAGACTTCCACATTGGCCACTGCAAGTCGTCACCCGGAGGAAGGGCTTCTTATTGGGGAATAAAGAACTAATGTTGCGTAAAACTTACTTACCATGCCTCATCTAGTCTTATTAAAACATTGTGTTTTTTTAAACTTATTTAAGAGTATTCATGTTGGTGTGTCGATTTTAATAAGTTATTTATTTCATATTTCCAACGAATTATCTATAATTCGTTGAATATTTCTTATTATTGAAATGAGTTATGAATTGTAATAACAAAACTAATTATGAGTGTAGTTACCCTCCGTACTGCAAGTAAATATTAATTTTCTTATGGACATTATCCTTGACAAGATTTTAAATCTCATATTAACGATACATTTTGCAGCTTGTAATATCGCATTGTCAACGTTTTACAACATTTCCCATTATTAAATTAATTCTTGACCTCTTTTCGTTCACGTTTGAAAGGTCAAACATCACGTACACGTAGATTATACGTTTATTGAAAAGTTCGCGTACATAATACACGCTCGCACTTTATTATGAGTACACTCCACGCCAAACAATTGTTGCTTGTGCAAAAAGAGACCTTATTAAAAATAACTTTTTACTTAATTCCATATAACAATCAAAGATTTCGCCGCGAAGCGATCGTCTTTTATTTCTTCTGAGATAACAATAGTCAAGGTCGTTTTATAAGAATAGTATCACAGTAAAATTTATTGACATTTATAATTTATGCAATATTTATACAAGATTTATACAACATGTTAACTCAATGAAACTGAACAACTTTTCTTCTGGAACTTTTCCTGGAGTGTTTCATTATTCCAACATAATGTATGGAGTATCTAAAGTTATATACCTATAATTTAATTGAAATTAACAATTTAATTTAATTCGCAGGGCAGTTGTGTTCTGTTTATTTTTAGATGATACTCATCAATTTTGAATTTACTAAGTCACGTGACAGGATTTGTAGAATAAAAAAAAAAAAACTTTCTAACTTTCTTAAAAGCAAACGACAGAATATAAAATTACTGATGAATTCGTCAATACTGTTTCATCACCTATCCTTTGACTAAAGAGTAACCAGAATAAACAAATATGTGAACGGTACATAGAAATCTTCTATTAGTAAGCGATGTAAGTACAGTGGACCATCATGAATTACAATGAGATGCCGTAAGTGTTCTCATGGAGGCCAAACGGTTTTGAGAAAATAATTCCGAACTTACGCTGAACCCATACGAAGTAACCGAAGTAGTAAAAATTTTGTGATGTCATATTTTTAATGAACAGCCTCCGATGTCATATTTTTAATGAACAGTCTCTTTCAGTGTTGTAACAGCCTCCGTGGCCGAATAGTCGAGATTTCGACGCCCATTAGAGGAGGTTTCGGGTTCGATTCCCGGGACACTGTCAAGCGAAAATCTCTTTGTGAGACTCTCAGTTTGGTAAGGACATTGCAGGCTGAATCACCAGATTGTCTGAAAAGAAAGATGATTCCGTGCTTTGGAAGGCACGCTTAGCCCTGGCTGGTCCCGGCTTGTGTGATGAAAGAAAATGTTCAAATAGAGTTTTTACATAAATTTTACTTCAGTGTAGTAGAGCATCCGTTTTGATATAGGCGCGTTCTTGGAAAAACATACAGATTTAAAAGAATTTACTATTTACAGTAACATTTGAAGGAATCTGAAAAATTTTACGGCCATCGAATAAACCATGCCACTTTGCATTTCTGCTTTGACACTATGAATGGTTTTTATTATTCCTGCGGTTTGCAATGTTGGTATACAATAGAATATAATTTTAAAAATACCTTTTATGTATTCCTGTACTAAATTTGTTTGGCGCCATTCCAGGCGTTATCGCCATATCAAAATATATTTGCATCGTGATTTGAATATAATGAGATTGAAAATAATGATATTATGGAAAACTGTAGTAAATCAAGTCAGTAAATTATATATTTATGTGATGTGTTCTATCTTTACAGAATTGGCCTTTGCGGATTCGACAACCCACACAGAGACCAGAAGACAGAAGAATTAAAAAAACACATAGGACAGGTAAAAATGTTTATTTTACTATAAAATAGCTAAGCTAAACATTAAGAAAGTGCCTCAAAAACGATCCTCAAATTCTGCACTCAGGAGTGCAAACCGATATATAGAAACATTCGATGTTTAAAAAATCCACATCAGTGAGTTATAATAATGACATCACCAAAAATGGCAAAAAGTGTGCTTGCATCAAAGTAGCACGCACACGAGAACCATATCATCCCATAGACCGTAAACTTTTTTGTGACGATGGTAAAGATGATGACGTAACTAAAACAATGGCATCACACTCCTCGGATTATTAAAATGATGACCAGATCGATGGCAGATTCTTAACGGATGAATATTAGTCAACGCCCACGCCTTAAAAGCAAAAAAAAACTGACCATTAGAACACGCAACCAAAATAATTTGTAAGAACCTTTAATGCTAATGTTTTATGTCATAATGAACATACAATTGTAGGAAGTAATTTTGGAATTGATGTTATGAATCAAATTGACATCATAGACTGTATACAGTGGTCGTAGGTGACCGGATCCGTATAAAAATAGAAGATAGGAAGGTACCTACATATAACAAGCAAAATCTGAGAATTTGTAAGAAAAATATGATCCCCCTACTATAAATTTGAAATCTTATTACTAAAAGTAACACTAACACGTGGCTAAATATGCAGCACAACTGAATTCTCCAGCTATATTTAATTCAATCTACGTTACACAATGAAGTTGTACGGGAAGCAATGGATATGAACAAATTAACATAGGTATGCTTATTTTTATTTTGTATACATACTAAATAAAACAGACAGTATTATTAGTATAGGAAATACACGATACGTTGAACAATAGGATTGGATTAGTTTCGATGTTCTGACATTGAAAGAGGTTAACGAGATGACTACGGCAAGGATGAAAAACAATGCTAAATAGTTGATATTGCAACGAGTTATCTATCTAAAGAAGATAATGATGAAAATTTTAGCTGAAATCATTAAAAAGAAAAATAATAAATTAGCTGAAATTTGTAAATCACTCCTATTTTTTCGTTGTTATCTAATAATAATACGTAAATACAAAATAAAAAGATATTTATATGAAGAAGGTCACAATCAATCAAATTAATCACAAATTCAGCATAGCAAACAAAGTGCTCTTGTTTGTTATGGAGTACCATATATATATTCAATGCACAATAAAATCTAACAGCGGCAATTTAACTAAGTAAGGTCACAAGTAATTCGGCTGTTATATTAGAAACATTACTAATAAGATTTTATTACCAAATCAAAGTGCGTTCTTGAGTCTAAATTAAATCAGGCGTACCATCTATTTGATTTATTGGATCCACGAGGTCAGTTTAATAAGTATATTACTTGTAAGATCGTTTTTATGGTAATTCGATATAGAGCACGTCTCTTTTATTTCAAAATTCAATGTTGCTTTAATTATTATAACAGGGGGCTGTTCAACTAGGATTAGGTCGAAATAGTTATGTTAATTTATTATGAGTTGTTTAGTTTATTTGCAATATATATTTAAAATGAACACTGACTTGGAGTCAAAGTGGTCTCCATGGCCGAAAATGGTCGGAAAGATCATCATCATTATTATAATTTTTAACAACAAGATCCAGCAATGGACGTGTTTCGGCTGAAATAATCTAGATTTAGCAAGCACGCTTGTCCAAGAAAATACACACCTTTGCTAAGCTGTGATACCTATATATTCGTATTAATAAAACATTGCTGTTTAGGTATTCAATGGACCACAAAAATGACAGTCGTACTACTAATCAAATAGTTGAGCACCCCTTGCTTATGAATTCATTATCCACGGGTAGATGCACCACAGGCATTTGAAACTACGACGCGACGATTAGACCGCGTTTCGTCAAACTTGCCAGTTATTGTTGCTTGGCTGCCAGTGTTGCCACACTTCCTAATGCTAGCAATGCTGCTGACGTCGGTTTGTTATTATGAGTGGAGCTTGCAGAAAAAAACATTGCAGTATTTGAAAAAAAAATATAGAAAATTTTAAAATTCTGCTAGTCACAAGTGCAACTGTGATGTTAATTATAATACTTTTATACGGCAATGTGATATTATGAAATATTTTTTTACTATATATTAGATGTTTGTTACAAATACGTCAGCAAAATATTGATCAATACAAATTATAAGTATATCAGCTCTACAACAAAGCTGATTTTGTTTTATAGTTACTAAAACAAGGCAATGTTATGACGATGATCAAATTTCGATACGAATCTATATTATTTGTCATTCTCAACGGGTGGTCTTCTACAGTTTGCACTTCTGTTCGCAAAACAGCAGTACCTACCACCTTATAAACCATTTCATGCCTGTCAATCAAATCATAAAATTGTTATTGTATTTCAAATAATATAAACTATACAATAAATTATATCATCCGTATTCATCCTTTCAAGCTATCAACAAGTTACAATATAAGTTTGCTGCTGCATATTAT
Source organism: Carpatolechia fugitivella (assembly GCA_951230895.1). Classification (NCBI taxonomy): domain Eukaryota; kingdom Metazoa; phylum Arthropoda; class Insecta; order Lepidoptera; family Gelechiidae; genus Carpatolechia; species Carpatolechia fugitivella. The sequence continues at coordinate 15,853,476 of OX579646.1, read as the reverse complement.
TAAAAAATACAACAGTATAAACTAATGAAAAAAAAAAATATCGTATTGATATAAAACAACAAACTGAGCTGTTTCCGTTTGATCTTTAACCCCAAAAGCATTGACATTACAAATTATAACCTAATCAAAAATTGACATAGAGGAAACGCGTTGAGTTGTCGGTATGATGAATTCTCCTGATGGTATCAGTTGGAATGCATTGTTCGTATGTAACATTTATAACGTTTGCTTTCTAAAGGACAAGGTTACAGTCAAAAGCTCAAAGGTTAGTTGTCTAGTTTGTCTTGTAATTTGAAGTTTCAGTATTATTTGTCAGAAAAATCACTTATAATTAACCTACATTACAACTAATTACAAGGTTTTATCTGTTTCTATGCAATTATTATTTTAGGGCTCTGTCTAAATGTTAGCTAGCTAGTAGCTATTGTATTATTACTAAGAACTTAACTTACTTAAGAAAAGTGCTGTTTGGCAAACTTTAAATTAATAAAAAATAAAATAAATATAAATACATAAATTGCTAATTGCTTTGTTTTTATAGTTGGTCTAATTAAGTTTACAATACTGTATATTTTTCTATGAATCTGCTAATGATTTATTGTAACAAATGGTCTATTTTTTATCGTACACCTTCCGCATTTCGTATCCAAAACTAATTTAGTTCTCAAAAGTTAATTTTTAACAATAGCTCCGTTTTGACATGCCCCAGCACAGTTAAGGCCACTGATGTCATAGGTCAGATGTATTGGAGCCTATTCTATTGTTGTGAACTGTCATGTAGTAAATCATAAGACGGATGATGGTAAAATAATAAAAACTGTATCGACTCGAGGTGTTGACCTTGTAGCACTATGTGTTGATATGATGACGTCATTTACAGTTTCAAAAACAAGTGCTAAAGGTGATTGCTCGTTTGCCCAATTTGTAAATTCAATTTGATATTGAAATTGAAACTAATCCTTAAGGTCAACATTCGGATTATTTCGCTAAACAAACAAGGTAAAGCTTTGAAATCTGAATCACTAACAAAGATTTATTCATATTAAATACCAAAAAGACATTGATAGTCATCAATACGGATTACTGTCTCAAAATTCTGCATTCTCAAGCTCATACCTTTTTTGTTGTGAGGGCATGTGATGCGAGTACTGTCAGGTTCACCTCTTCGATACAATTAAACTATAGTTATATTTAAATACGTTGAATATATGTATCTCATTCAAATTTTCCAGCTCATTAGGAACAATAAATTAAATATTTGTACAGATAGGTTGAAAAATAAAACATAATTTTACCTCTCTACCTATGTCACAAGAGAAACATTTATTATTATTTATTGTTGCAGGGTGTAAAAATTAAAATGGATGACGCTGGCAACATACTCATCAGGCGCTACTCCAAGAGTAGCGTAAGTGTGAAGAGTACCGCGGCGACTAGCAACGAGGAGACTGCAATAGGCCAGGACATACTGAAGCTGCCTGGATATGCGTTAGAGCAAGAAAAGATATTCAGAGTAAGTACCTATTTGATTTAATTTGTAGGTTTGCTCATTCTAAAAATATTATTTTATATGAGTTAATTTCAAGTAAAGTAAGCCATTGAATCGTTCTTAGTCAGTGAAATGATCAGATGAACTCAAGCATTCAGGTACATCACCTACTACTCTTAGAGGAGTTATGATTGTGTAAAACTTAAGAAGTGTTTATCCCCATTTCAAAATACTCAAACTGCAATTCATGACATGATTGCTATGCTCGGTAGCGGGATTTCCAATAGATGCACCTAATTGTATACTCCGTGAAGTGCCCTTCTCAGTGTTATTTCGTGAGCATCATCTGCTTCATTTCGAGTGCTTTGCCTCCGCTTCAGTTTTCAATCAATACTGATCTGTATATTGAATGGAATAAGACAGTCAAAGTTGTTAATCCAGTTGTAACCGAATGAATGTTTACTAGTAATCATTTCCATTGGTAGCACGAGTGAGATGTTGCAACGCGTTCTATTAATTTCATGGTTGAAGGCGATGTTATTGCTTATTAGTATATGTTGTTATAGTAATGCATTTCGTTTTGGACTCTTTGGCTTGTGATGGGATTATTTATTCATGCAACGGTAGCATTTATTATATTGGAAGGTTGTTTTGTTTGTGGTGCATTTAATGGTGTGTGTTTCGTATCTAACTTACGTGTGCGTCAATATTGGTACAAGATTTTCCTGTAAGTATGCAAATACTCGTTAACTCTTTCCTTTCATAATTAAATCATCAATCAACTTCACGTTTCACTGATCATTGCGTTTCATGTTAGTAACGACCATCCGGACTGCGGACACACATGACTACACAATACATTAATGTGACTGTTTCGTCACCCACACGTCTATAATTTCCGTATGTTTCATCATTATTAAAGACAATAATCACTGGCGACTTAAAATGAACATTAGAGTAATGCTCGTTGCATTGTGATGCAGTCATTTGTGGTGCATCACGACTTGAGTACTTGTACAGCACGATTTACACTGGCCATGACATTGCTTCATAATTTCTTTTTAGTTGACGCCCTTTCGAAATCTCAAATTACACATCAGATACTTAAAATCTTCAAATCCATGTTTTTTATCGAGTTTATCTCTTACTGAACTTTTGTTGTGATGTCTTGATTGTATTTGGGTCACGACTCAAATTCCGTTTCAAGCAGTTTCTTAAATTATATTTTACAAAGATTTTTTAATCTTTGGCTGCCATCACTGGCATTGATAATCTCAGATTAATATCACAAAAGCACAAAATATAATTTATAGATAAAAAATGTTTTAGCGACGACAAAGTTTCTGAAGAATGTATCTGCTAATTCATCTCGTTTACTACTTCATGTTACATAAGCTGCGAACAATGCTAAAGACAGCTCCATTAAGTACGGGAAAGAATGGTCATTGCTTCATTTATTTGCTCGGTTACTATTTCCTTGGGAGTAATGAAAGTGAACTCGCAGAAAGCAAACAGCCCATTGTCCGACCGTTTGTAGTTCAAACACGAATTTAAATCTCAATTAGTAACTGTTTGGTGTTAATTAATGGTAAATTAATTGCTGTAAATGGTATCTTTGAATTAAGCAACTTCGATAAATATTTTTGGTTCAGTGATTCTCGCTTTACTTGCACAACGTTATGTTCATCTGCTCTATCATAAAATGAACTTGTTATAAAGTCAGAATTTCCTTAAAACAATACCGAAGTGTTGAAACTGGTTGATTCCTGAGACTTTTTAGTGTTTGCGTTGTTGGTTCTCACACTAAATTCCCTCGTGACTGAATTAAAAAGAAACAATGTTATCATCGTCACCCATGTCACCTAGTAGTTTCCGAATGACTATCAAAGCCATCTATGAATAAGGTTTAGGTATACTTTTAATTCAATTGTTGTATGTGATTAATTGATTTCATATCCAGCAATTTATGATAATCTATTAAGTTTTTGTTTGTCTTCTTGCTGAGGATGCAGGCATTAATAAAATGTGTTTTATCCAATAGTAATATGATTAAGAGGTCGTATCCAATTATATCCATGTCCATTTGTGTCAATCAGACTTTTTTGTTATTAATTGCCAGAAACATAATTTTGTCAATAATTACATGCCCTTTTCGAAAATTCACAAGCGTCTCATTAAAATCTTATCGACTATTAACTTTTCCATAATCTTCTTGTAGTTTTCGTATCAATGTTACGTAAATGCAATTCATCAAAAGAGTGGAGAGTATTTCCAATTAACCTTAGACTATGTTTCGTAACATAACAATGGATGGACGGTCATTCCGGTAATAATTAAAAATTTCGTAGTAGCAGATACTCGTATCGTAGCGCTGAAGAAACAGTGGCCAAAGTGGGAGGGCACTGCACTGAGTAATACCCAAATTAAATAATTATAAAAAAGATGTAAGGCTTACATTAGAGCTATTAATGCAAGCTTTCATTCTTATTTAGGAAATACCTCTAATTATTAAAAGTTACATGCTATAGTGCAAATGAAATCAACTGAAATTATGATATTGGTGATAATGAAGGTATCATATTGAAAAAATATCAATATACTCCTAATTATGTCATTTTGCTAGTTTTCTTGTAATGGATGCAACAAAGACAATAGGCTGAAAATACGTAAAACCAATTTATTTTATTAGGAATGCCTAGAATCCAAAAATGACATTCTTCATAAGATTTTTCTCACGAAACTTTCCCTTCACTCCAGTTCAGTCAGTGGTATGTTTCGGCGGCAACTTTGAGATGCTATCAACTGTCGAGTCTAGTGGACGTCTTTATATTAGCCACTAGTGACGTCCCATCTTATGTAACGTCTTCGTAAGCTTTCGATTTTGATGATGCATCTGACATGGCAGTTTTGAGATTGTTTGAGAGTCCGCGATTGAGCTTGAAATTATACTAGTTTATTTTTCATGAATGATTCTATAAAGTTGCCTTATGTCTTTTTTAAGTGTTTTTTTTTACAAAATTAAATAATAGGATAAAACATGACCACATTTAGATTTCGGTGAGTGAGACTATTGTGTGTTGTGTATTGTTATTTTTACTTTTGTGAGTTAGTAAAATAATAAGAACTTATATATTATACCTTTATCGCATTTTTCATCTGAACTTAACAAATCTACATCATTTTCCTATCAAATTGTTTTGGACATCTTCCCACTTTCAAAATTTGTATATATCTTTCGTGGTAATCTATATTAGATTAGCTTCTACAAACAAAAAATAAATTAAACAACGTTCGCTCCATCACACGCCTTCTTATTGTTCTTTATCACTTTTTCTTTTGTAACTGCCGCATCGCGTCGATCCAATGTTTGATCGAACGATTGTTTCTTCATTATTCCTGTGACGACTAGCATGATAATATCTTTAAACAGATTCGTCTATTCGTCGGTCTCTGTTTTTAGATTACCATCGTTGTGTACGTTTAATTAAGATAAAGGAGCACTGACTTTACATTCTTTTGAATTTGATTCTTATTATCCAATATTGTTATAAACTGTCCTCTCTGTAACTGTTTTTTAAATACCGATTTAGTCAGATAGAAAAACAACTTTATTTAAAATAAAATAAAAGTTTCTTTCGCCCCGTCTACCAAATGATAACAAGAATTCAGCCATGTTTATTTTACACAACGAAAATAAAATATGCATTACATGACGGTATTGTAAGATATAATAGAAAAAAAAACGAATGTAGGGGTGGCTATATGACTACTGAGTAATTTCTTACGGGCAACTTAAAAACGATTTAAATATACTTCAGCTGTTTTTCTCTTCTGATGGTGGAACAAGACTACCTATGTCGTGATTAGTTTGATTGTCATTTGACGACGATCTTCTAGAACCAAACTGTCAAGGGAAGAGAATACCAGGCGAAATTCAAATATTTTCTTGTATTCTTTGCAACTTAACCATTATTTTCTTTACAGCTATTCGACATGAAGAAGTTCCAGTCAAACGTGAACCGTGAGCTTCGGAGGTCGTACCCTGACCGCAGACGGCTGGAGGCTCAGTGCCTCAGCGCCATCGCCTTCGTTAAGTCAGAGAGTGAACTCCTCGACTGCCCGATCTGGGTCCTCATTATCAATGTTGTTGCTATGGACATGCTCAAGTCTAAGTTGCCTCCAGGTGAGTTCCTTTGTTTGCTCGTAGAGTAAGAGTATTTAATGAACCTTTGTTGATACAGAAATTGGGACTGCTCCATTCGGGTTTCCAAAATTATGTTTGTTTCGAAGAAGGATTGTGTGTGTAGCTATAGCTTTATATAGACAAATGTCGACCATAAACTTTTTGAACATAATAATATTCCATTATTATTATTTGCTAAACTTTATGCAAATTTCAACCCGTAAATGTACTTGAACTACAAACAGCTAGGAACTAAGTGTCCCTTAGATAATAATTTTGAAATGCTAAGACAATTTATTACAATCTCCTGTCACTATAATTCTATATCCCATTAGTAAGATATGTTTTGTGGTTAGTAGAACATTAGTATTAGTTGCTATACTGGGTCCTTCAAGAAGTAATTAAATAAACATACCTACGTTCATGGCATCATCCGTGATTTGGTCTCCGGCATCTGTCTTTTGAGCATGAGGTTGATTTGTTTCGACATTCAACTGAGCAATTTTTTTTTAAATCAGTTTTAAATCGGCTATTTGTGTTAAATTATCTTACATCTAGATTTTGTGCAAGCCTATACTAGCGATAGGTTTTATTAAGTCAAGTTGCATTATGCTTATCTGAATGCAATTGTAATTTAAAACAAATTGTCATAGCATGAAAATATCGCATAAAAATTATTATTTATTTTGTGTCATTTGAAAATAACTACTATTATTTTCATAGTTCTACGTATGTTGTCAGATTAGTAGATACCAATAACCAACCAAGATATATTATAAATAATAACAAAATGATAAGACTCAACTCATTATGAGTTGTTAATAAGGAACCGACTTGTAAATCCGGTTGTCATGGCGACGGCCTTGGCGCTGACAATGCGCAGCAACTGTTGCTTTCTATGCGCTTGCACAGAGGCGGGTATTATTTTGGCGAGCTTTGTGTGTATTGTTAAGCAATTATATGTTTTGTTACAAGAGACTTATGCAGAAGTTTTATCTTGTTTGAAAATATCATAATCCAATAATAAGTCAAGTCAGTTGGTTTCTTCAAGTTTTAAATGTTCGATCTTCAGTTTTTTTTTTATTTCTAGTATCAATATTTTCTTTTTGAATTAATGAAATAGACGGTTATTTTTATATTGTTAAACGGGCTGGCCACGTCTGTCGCAGAACCGATGAGCAGTGGAGCAGATGGATTTTCGAATGGAGACCGCGTCTCGGGAAACGTAGTGTGGGAGGCGACCTGAGGAAGGTCGCTGGTGGTGGCTGGATGAGGAAAGTGGGTGATCGTGCGCTTTGGCGTACCCTTGGGGAGGCCTACGTCCAGCAGTGGACTGCAATTGGCTTATTGATTGATTGATAAATGACGTGTTAGCAAAATAACACAAAATCTCTCAGATGGTAGGGTAACAACTCTTGTTTCAGAAGTTTCTCAAAATACAAAAAAAATCTATAAAAACTGAGGTTTTGCGTTAGCTAACACATTGTATAGGCAAAATGTATAAAAAATACTTTAAACTTTTTTTGTCAGCATAGAGGGATTTGTTTAAATTGTTAACTAGACTACACATAATAATTACAACAAAAACGTATAGACAAGTTAATTAAATAACACTTAAAATCGTACTTAAATATACTTGTTTGTCAAAATATTGTACAACACTCATAATTACCGTAACGCGTTTATATAACTAATGGTTTAGTCGTCGCAAGTGTGTATAAACTTTACAAAATAAACAAGGAAAAAGAATAAGTACAAAAGGGCGAAAAAAATGTAATATAGGTACTCAGATTTCCGACAAAAATATTTCAATTGTTTTAATTTATTTTATTGAAATAGGAATATAGGCAGCATTAATAACATGCAAACATTTTAAATAGCTGTTCGCCTGCGGCTACGCACGCGTTATTTAAGATCTTCCCGTGGGAATAAGACATTTTCCCGTAAATAGTATTCTGTGGTTACAAACTGTCTCCATTCCAAATTTCATCCAAATCCGTTTAGTAGTTAAGGCGTGAAAGCGGAACAAACATCAAAACATCTAAACATCCAAATATATTTTCACATTTATAATCTTAGTGTGGAGTGTGATTCCTCAGGAGTAGTCCGATTTTTTTTTAAGGTATGGAATACTCGTTCTTCAGAACAATATCAAATGATAAGGTACTTTGATGATTCAAGGATAGTTACAACCAATACTATATTTTTTTATAAGTTTAGCACCAGCTTTCCAGTTGCCAGGATTATTTAAAATATTTTCTGTTTTAATTTGTCTGCACTAAAATACTTAACGCGTTGTATTATATAGTTAGTCAGAAACAAAAAAAAAATACAAAAGACGTCAAAACATAGACATAAAATTTACATATCAAAACAAATGAACAAAGAATTAGTTTTGTCTAATAACTCATACGGGACGTAGGTTGTTTAGGTATTACTTCATATTTTAATGTAAAAAATCGCGACTTCCTCACTAAAAACGATAAAAAAACTTAGTTTGATATCATCTCCAAGTTCAATGATAAACACGATTCGTTATAAATGGACATCGGTTTTTTTTCTAATCATACTGAGTCCAATAGAGTCTTATCTGCAATTAAAAAATTACATAGATGTCATTTGATCTTAAATTTGGATCTGTTTTTGTATCCCCGTATGATAATAACATAATTTTCCCGTTGTGTTTCTTGTTTTATTTTTCGTACGATCTTCCATTTGACTGTTTACAATGTTTATTTTAAATATATCTTTTTTTATATCTCCGGTATTTTTGCATTTTTTTTTTTATGTATATATTTGGTATTCATGTTTAACTAGTATTTTTTTCGAGCCCCTCGGTGGGGACGAATATGAGCCGCTGATGATGATAGGAAAATATATTTTTTTAATGTTCTGTAGCAATAAACCGTTACTGTATTCATTAATACCTTTTATTTATCTATTGATACCATAAAGCTCAAATTTATTATGTAACACTTAGCAAAAACTAAAATAAGGAAGTGATTTCAGATTCACCAATAAAACATAGCCTATTTGATTTGTTACCTACCTTGTAAATTGGTTGAGGAGATGCAAAAACCTTAAATAAAACACTCATATTTGAACCACTATCAGGGTTTGTGTGGTAGCCGACCTTGAAACCCACACGATGCGATGATGAAAAAGAATTTTTCATTACTCATACTCGGAAAGTAGGTTTGAAGTTGCCTGAGGAGCGGATTGAAGGTAATACTTTTCAGCCCGGAGGGAAAATAGTTTTCGACTAACAGCTGTCAAATTATAAAAAAAAACACTTCGCAAAAACTATAATAACTAATTAATTAATTAAAAAAATACTCTCATTTCACATTTCTATTGAACTATGTTCCATCTTTCTATACAGTCACTCAATTACAGCGCAATATTAAATTGAAATAACATAAAGTTAAGTATTAATTAAAGAATATATATTTTTTAAATGACTTTATTATAGTTGACTTTCAACTATTTCTTTAAAATAAAATAGATTTGGGCAAAATATTTACCATTTTTCAATGGTGGAAATAAAAAAAAAATGGCTCAAAAGCTGGCCAGCTCGACCACAGCAAAAAATAAAAATAGGCGGGAAAGCAGTGATTATCATTTGTTTCCCGAGTTGTAAGGGTTTTGTTTACAATGAGTTCATCTGATTCAGATATGGAAGTCATTAATTTTTTCTGTAGCTGATTCGTGTTTTTATTTTTACTTTCCTTGTATTCATAATGAAAAGCAGTGTTTACCTCTGGTTAAAGACTTATTTAGTGCCTCGAACTATTAGGGCCCTCGCTACGCTCAGGCCCCAAACCCCGTCTCGGCGCTAAATAAGTTACTTTCACCCCTCGTATAACAATGTACTATTCGATAAATTAATGTGTTTCTGTTTTATTTTTCTATCTTTATACATACATAAAGATCGCGCTCATCACCGAAATTATCTCCATCTTTATGTACTACACTTATGTATAAATTATTTATTAAATACATAAATAATTACTTACTAAGTCACATTTATTACACCCAAGGCGAAAATAAACGTTCGTGACGAAACTTTTTTTTAATATAGTACAATATTTTAAATTGGTTCGTTAAAAATAGCAATCACGAGCCGGCTCTAGCAAGATACACTAACCTATTGGTCTTATTAGACTTTAATTTATTTTCATTACTATGCACACTTACGAATTAATGTTCTGATAATTGTTGTTCCGGATTTTTCGACCACAGTAATTATTATTTTTAAAGTGGCTTGTATAGTTGCATTTTCAACAGCCTACATGGCCGAGCGGTCGAGATTTCGACGCCCATTACGGAGGTTCTGGGTTAGATTCCCGGTGGTGGAGACACTGTCAGTCAAGCAATCTCTTTGTGAGACTTTCCCCAGTTTGGTTAGGACATTGCAGGCTGAATCACCTGATTGGCTGAAAAGAAAGATGATTCCGTGTTTCGAAAGGCACGTTAAGCCCAACGGCTTACAAGGTACCAACGTACCGGCTACTATCTAGTCATTATATTATGAGCGAAGTCATTGGCCTTTGACGGATATAATGCTTTGTTCTTTTTAGTTTATAAACTATTTTGTAAACAGCATTATAATACATAAAATATTGTGCAGAAATCTCACACACGGCCATCTAATCCATCCACCCATGGCTAACATCTTGATATTCAGGATTACCACTTGAATACAATATAAAATAGAGTTTTATCCATTAAAGACCTAATAAATAACAATAATTTACCTATACACACATTGATCAATACACAAAAACGTCAGTCTACAATAGTGGCTAAGTATAAATATACCAACATCCGTCTAAAAGTCTAAACACAAATGATCTAGATTACCTATGAATAACAAATCAGAACTGACACTTCGCATTTCTAGTTTACGTCTATTTACATCCATATAATAATGGGGCATCGTTAGAGATGACAGAGGGAGCAAAATGATTTCATGCCAGCCACAATGGCCGAGAAAACGAGCGAGATTGAAGGAAAAATCACAAATACAGCCCTAGGGTCAAGTTACACTTGAACAAATCCCGCGGCGGTCTTTGTTTCTTTTTTTAAATAATATTGAAGTTTGTGCGAAAACATCAGACGAAGAGATATTATGCGTCATCGTCTGATGGTAACTTTGAGAGATTTGGACGAACTCTGAATAGAAGAATAGAATAGAATATTTTTATTTGCTTAGAATGCACGTACAACAGATCTTAATAACATATATATACATAGTTCCAGTATATTCTACTATTGGCAATGGCATGCAAACATTTTGGTACCCATTGAGTCAACCATCACCATTCGCAAAAAAATCATTAATACTATAGAAACATTTTTCTCCAAGCCAATGTTGTCAATTCCCGCAGCGAAACTAAATTTAAATTTATTATTGTCTTGTCACCACGACGATGAAATAGGACGGGAGATTGTCGGCTCTTTTGAAAGTCAAATTTTATGTCACAAACGTCAATTTTAAGCGGGATCCTAAAACAAGACGTTTAAAATTACATTGCACACGTCAAAACTTGACATTTGCGCTATAAAATTTGGCGCTCACAATGGTTGACAATCGCCTGTCCTTTTTCATGGTCATGGGTCAGAAAGTGACAAGACTAATATTAAATTTAAGTTTAGTTTCGCTGCGGGAATTGACACCAATGTTTGTTGGTAACATTCGGAGTGTAGCAGGAATAGTGTTCTGGAATTATTTTTCATCGATTGACTCCACCATCTGATCATCTCAAATATATAATTAATTATTAGTTATTTTTTAACTTTTTTATATGCGTAATATAGACTTTCACTGTCTGAAATAAATTGAATTATAATTTTACTGTCGTGAGCTTTTATAGCAGTTATGTGTTGCTTCTCTTTCTCTCTCACACTATCTTTTTTTTTGTATTATAGGCCTGATGGCTCTAATTCAGAGCAGGGTTAAGCCCCTCGGTGGGGACGTATATTTGTTGTTGGTGATGATGATGCAAACTTATTTTTTCTACTATAAACCATGATTAAAAACTTGCAACGAACTGAACCGAACCAGTTTATATCCCAGCAACAAGTAAGTGGATCTTGATCCTTAATCGTCGCATGCGCACAATACTTGTCACAGCGTATAAATCGCCTAACGCCGCGACCCGGACAGAGACGCATGATTCGCTTGAAGAGTCGTCCAGTTATCTGCGGACAGAGAAATGTACCATTATAATATTACTCGCGAACAGTATTAATCAAACACTGCCTTTTGCACGACGATTCGCTAGCTACTGTACATCTATAGGTGCTACTGGCCATTGTTAAGAATTTGTCCCATTTTATTTTTTGTTACATGAATAAAATTAGTTGTATAAATAGTTAATAGAACAACAATATAATTTTGTTTGTGGCAATATTTTTCATGGATATTTTACTCTTCCCGTATTAAAATCTGGAAATCTGGTAAGAAAATTATGTTTGTTATGCTATCTGTCTAGGCCAAGAACCAATCTCTAGACTCCAGAAAACTCTCTTTCATCTAGAATGTAGAGATTGTACAGATTGTATTTAAACCGCATAGCAACTTGATTCAGATACTTACCAACTTAACCTTTGATATCACATTCAATATAAAATATAGTTTAAAAGGTCAATGATGCGCGCAGACTTTATTAAATGTCACTTTAGATAGAGATATTCGTGAGAATAACAATAGTACACGAGGATTTCGCTATAAATAAAAAACATTAAATATTTTTAATAAATAAATGACAGTCAATGTAAGTATTTAAAAAAAAAACTAGTGGCTCTGTGAGCTGTAGACCTCGCGAGTATACCTATATTTTTTTTAAATGGCCGATTTATGTTTTTTTTTACGTCTTCAACCCTATAAAACCATATTTTTTTTAAATTTCCAAAAACTGACTCGACAAAAAAAATCGATTAATTTATCGAACCTGCTCTCAAAATTTCACGAGAATCGTTTGAGAATCGCGACCTGTAGAGTGGATCAAACAGACAGATGGACAGATAGACAGACCAGCAATTTTGGCCAAACTGAAACGGGGACACTTCGCTCGCGCTTCGCGTTAGTTCGGTTAAAAAAAAATAACGCGACGACAGGTACTACAACAAAATGCGAAGTTTGTGGTTCCTTTTACCTTGCCTCTTGAGAGACCAACTCCCGCGCACAACAATGACTCGACCTTTAACAGTTATCGTTAATAAATTATTATTTTTTATAATGCAAGTTCTCACGCGAAATCATCTACGAGTAAGTAACGTTTAACCAAAGTCGCATTCACCTTGACTTGCTAAACTAATTAACTCGGCTTAACTTTTGACTTATCGTTTGTAGAAATTATAAGTATAATCCATCACCGATATTTTTAATAACACTTTGCTAGGTTAACTTTGTTAATTAATTATATATGCAATGAACCCAACTACTGTATGACAACACAGTCTTAAAAACATGTTTTTTGTAATATTATCCCCTCGATATCCTTATTTTTATCACATCACATTATCACACTAATTTTATGAATGTGAGAATATATTTGGATGTTCAGATGTTTGGATGTTTTTTCCGCTTTCACGCTTAAAAGTACTCAACGGATTTGGATGAAATTTGAAATAGAGATAATTTGTAACCTGGATTAACACATAGGTTACTTTTTACGGGAAAACATATTATTCCCACGGAAAAATCTTATACAACGCGAGCGTAGCCGCGGGCGGACTGCTGGTCAAGATATATATACATATAAGAGGAACTAATAAACATGTAATTTTTGTAAGATTTTCTTAAGTAAGCTTTTAAACATCCCGGAAGCCATTGAGAGAAAATCGATTTACTTCGATTACACCTCGATCGAGATCGACCTTACAACAACAATCATCTTACCGTCATTGTTAATCATTCTGAAGATAAAGACCAACTTGAAATGAACTGGTTCTTTTTTTGAGCAAGGTGATCAGCCAGTTGCTGGACGTGTGTTATTAATAGTAAACACTTCCGGGTGAAAATGTGGGTAAACGCTGACAGCAGATGCAGAATTTACCAATAATAATTAAGTGAATTTAAAAAATGCGATATTTACCGATAATATTGATTGACAATGGTCACAAAATTACAAAGGAAGTCGATATGATCAACTTTTCTCAGGAGCCTAATTATTTATGTTAATGAAGGGAACCATTTTTATGACTAAAAATAATATTGTATACTGATCAAAATGTAAGCAGAAAACAATCTTACAAAATCAAAACAGAAGCTGATCTATGTGAATTGGTGCCGTTCACAGAAAACAATAACGATATAGAAAATAAGGAGAGACAAGCAATTTTATAACGAATTACGAGCCTGATTTAGTTCTCAGAGCACGCAACCACATCAACCAACTTTTCTCAGCAGCAACATTTCTTAACAATGCAATCTTCAGATCCCATCATGTATTGCACCTCATTTCTCTAGAACCATATTGCGATTTCTAACAAATTTTAGCGACTATCCAATATTGGTTTTGGTCCAATTGAGTCTATGCGAAATAAAACCGCAGACGAAGATTCCCGCGACTTCCCATCCTGGATAAGATTCGTGAGATTTCCTGGTGGTTTCGTGGTCTCCAGGGTTATTCCATTAGAAGATACGATATTTCCAAACACAATAAAGGCTACATTTGATTTCATTGATCAGTGAACACAGGAATTACTCCTAGGTGTTTCTTTAGCGGCAGCAACCTATGAGAAAGTAAATGCTTCCGCAACGTGTGGAGTTCAACAGTTTTCTTCAGTTCTTATCAGTAGGAATTTTCAAATAAATCTATTGGCTAATAGCAAATGTTTGTCGTGTTGTATCAGAGTCGTGACGCCACCGTGGGGACCGTTTTGTAGATATTACGAGATATTACATCAAATGAGTAAAGTTCGTGTCATGAGACTCGTTTTGTGTTGTTTACCTTTTTGTTTTTATATAACCTTCAATCCTAATACTGTATTTTTGACTTTAATAATATCGATGTCTTTTATATTATAACTATTCCTCACTGCTTTTTTTTAAATTAAATACCTTTAGGTATTTATTGCTCTTGCTCTTTTTTTTTATCTTGCTTTTTAGGGTTTTTAGTAGTAAACAAATTATATTCCTTAGCATTACTCACAGTAACAACGCTAGTATTTTGTAAGCATGTAAATATTCATTTGTTAGTTCTTATCTCTTCTAAACATATTAACTCTTATCTACCAGCTAACGAGACTTCTAACTAAATTTCTTTCAACACGTCTATATCACGAAATCATCGTGGTATGCATTGGCATACGCAACTCAAAGACCGTCAAATTTCGCTTTCAAAACGAAGGCCGAGTCTGTCGTGACTGACTGTGGCTTAATGGCATAACTAGATCATACTCCAAATGGCACAGATTCCTATATAGCCAATTTTGTGGATTTGCTTTAATTGGCCTGATGGCAGATGCGGAATTCAAACCAGCTGGCCATGGTACTTTGAACCATTTAACTGTCATTGATTATAAACTCCTTTGATTGTTTTTTCGACTAACTTAACTTTTGTTATTATTTAGACACTAGCGAACCGCCCGCGGCTACGCTCACGTTATGTAAGATTTTCCCGTGGGAAACTTTTCCCGGTAAAAAGTATCTTATGTGTTAATCCAAAGTACAAACTATCTCTATTCTAAATTTCATCTAAATCCGTCCAGTAGTTTAGGCGTGAAAGCGGAACAAACATCCAAACATCTAATAATAATAGGTATATTTTCACATTTATAATATTAGTGTGATGATGTGATGATTTTGTATGTTGCCACGTTATCATCTGTTCTGGAGTTATAAAAGCCTTAGCAAAAATTTTCCTTTTGACAGTTTGAAATAGTGTTCAACATTTTCAGCATAGCTTCCTTGCCCTTCTCAAAATGTAGTCGTACGTAAATCGTTTCTTGGCCCTCCTTTAACTTTACTGTCTTTTAACACTTCAAACAGAACAAAATCTTTTATTTTAAGCTTGAAAATCTTTGGACACAAATCTTTTTTTTCCAGGCCTATTAACTAATTTTAGGTACAGTCGCAATAGAAGTATAACAAGTCGTGACTTGCGTTATGTAAAACAGCGCGAGCCGTCGACAATAGGAAGCTGAAATCGAAAGTAATCTGATTGCGCGAAATCTCGGTTTGTATTTGGAGCAGGGACGAGATTGATTATTTTTCAAGTTAAGCCTTATCAGCTAGTCTGATAAGGCTGACCAGGCTGACTGAACTTGTGAAAATCTCTAAAATGTCCATATACTACAAGGTAAAAAGTACAGCAAGCAGAAGACAGTATATTAATTATTTATGGATTATTAAAAGAATATTAAAACAAAAGTCCCTTTGTTTTGCTACATAGCTTTATACTCACAAATTTGAATGCAGGTCTGTGATCTGTGACGTATGCGACCTTATGCGACACCTAAGGTAAGGTAAGTAAGGTCACGAATGCATTCGGATCGCGCGCGGTCTGTGAGTGAGACTATACAATTCAGAACCTTTTCTTATGGGCACAGTACCTACGGTTTTATTTAAGTGAATTTTGAGCCCAACAATGATAAAAATGATTTTAATTTGTTTAAATTTCTTTCAAATTTTTAATGATTTCCATCTAAAAAAATTTTATCATTGACATATAATTATTTACATGAATATATACTAGCCTAATGAGTTTTTAGCCTTTTATGATCTTACGTAGTTTTTTCCTTTGAAACACTTATAAATTAGTATTCTAGTCACTAACTAATCTGGATTCTAAGTTGCGCGTGCGCCATTCTCTGGTATTTCCAAGTCTAGCCAGATTGTGCACACAATTGTTTATCTTTTGTGTTTAACTATCTATTTCTGCAATCTTTTAGAGGTTAACAATTTCTATTAAGTTTATTTTAATAATTTACTTACCGTAGACTAGAAATATTATTCCTCGCTTTTTGAAAAAGTTAATGTATCAAACATGTATAACATTGATTGAAGCATGCATAACATAAGTCAGATTGCTACGATCAAAAACGATCAATTTCAATGCTTTGCACATTGCTTTAAAATACACATTACCCATAACTTCCTAGTCCAAATCAAAACCTCTAATCTTACAAAATTCGATTGTTATTACTTCATACTTGTATAGATGCATTATCATCAGTAATTGTTACTTAATGACTAATAACACTCTTAAAATAGTGATTTAGTTGGGAGAGACCCGTAATTTCTGTATGATCTAATTGCTCGTTGCATGGTGCACTTAAGTTTAAACTAGTGGGTTATGTTTTAAAAACCAGCGGTTTATTCAAGAACATTTTGAATTCCAATGTAACAATATTTTTATACGATTGCTTATTATACTCACAAAGCGGTAAAAATAAAAATATTTCAAGGAACCTTGATAATAAGTTCTATATTGCTTCTAAATGTGTGTTTTAAATTAATGTTTTATGAACCAAACATAAGATTTTTAATATCATTCTTATTTTGATCTAAACCCTTACCCAAAATTCGAGCATTTCATTTCTGTAATCGCTACATTTAGTGCCATGTCCTAACCAACTACTGTCGGTAGATTCTGTCCAATCATCCACTATAATTCTGAGTAGGATGTAAATAAGCGTTCGACCTAATGTTATAATCGATCGATTTAAAATCGATTTCTTTTGTGCGTTACCGATTTCGTTGCGTAGATAACGCACGCACTTAGAGTTGCGTAATGGGTGTTTCAGATTATGATGATATTGGTTAAAATAATTGAATCATTTATATATTAATTAACTTTATATATTTTTTATAAAGGAAATTCTGAACTCAAATTTTAGATAAAAACGTAGACCGATATAAAATTTATTAATGTTTTTTTACTGCAAAATAAGTAAAATGTGTTTCCCTTAAACAAAAAAAATATTACAAAAATTCTTTTAATTTTTTTAATTCAGTCATCATCATCATATCGTGTGGGTTGTAAGGTTGACAACCGACCTCACAAACCCTGTTGTCAGTGTTATACACCGTGAAAACATCGTTTTTTTCCCGCCATGTAGTGATAGTATTCGTCAAACTGAACAACTATTCGCGAAAAAAATAATTCCTGCGACAAAAAAATTTTTAGTCTCTCCATACAAAGCGAGACTCCCGACCGACCCATTTTGCGTCACAAAAATGTATTTAGAGCAAGAATATTTTTTTTTTCGTGAAAAGTTGTTCAGTTTGACGGGTACTATCACTACACGGCGGGAACAAAACGATGTAAATTTCATGCTGTAGAGCCGCCAAAGCTTGGCTCATGTAACGACTAGATAGTAGCCGGGACCAACGGCTTAACGTGCTTTCCGAAGCACGGATTGGAAATGGGCGTCGAAATCTTGACCACTCAGCCACGGAGGCTGTTACTGTCAGTGTTCAAATAATAACAAACGAACATAGTGAGTGCATGTGATTTGGCGTACGAATTTTGAAAATACGCCCGCGGCTACGCTTGCGTTATGTAAGATTTTCCCGTGGGAATACGAATACGAAAAGTATGTTATTTGTTGTCCAGAGTACAAACTATCTCCATTCAAAATTTCCTCCAAATCCGTTCAGTACCTAAGGCGAGAAAGCGGAATAAACATCCAAACATCCAAATATATTTTTACATTTATAATATTAGTGTGATTGGTTGGACACAGAATTTATTATTTTACAAAACTTCATTTTTTTTTTTCAATTTTTAAAACGCTAACAATTTAAACCAATTATGTCAATCACAAATACTTACACTTAAACCTCATCAACGGCAGTGATTAATTACATTCGATCAGAGCATCACAACAATACTCGTACTTACGCAATGGCAACTAAATGCTCTAAATTGTCGGTAGGTCACCGCCACGTCACAATGAAGAGTTTGGATGCGTAGATGATTGACAAATACGGTCAAATATATTGTCTGTAGTATATTATAGGTATAATAATATCAATGGTGTGTAGTAGTATGAATTATTTAACAAAAACTTATTAACTGCAAAGAGGTTAGGAGTTGGTTGAGGAAGTTAGGTGCTTAAACTGAAGCGAAGATAATAAATGTTGTTGATTTACTCTTTACAACTTTATGTTTGAATTAAATCATTGTAATGGAGACAACGTATTTTTTTATTGAGTAGAAAATGTCATGTATGCAAGGAGCTCGTGCCTAAGTGTTCTTAAGTAGTTTTATCGATAACCTCGTCTAGCTATCTAGTCCAGCCTACCCAGTATTTTTATAAAGTATATTCCTAACCACTTCTATCTCTCTTTCACAGTTCAAAGACCGATAGTGGACATCAAGAACAGGCCTCGCATCCCGATCCCTGACGAAGACCCTTACAGCATCGCTAGCTCCAACGCCAATGGCTCAGGGTCCAGTGGAAGCTCAGGCGGTTATGGCATGAACGGCCATGGGGTAGTGGCTGCCACCAGAGAGCAGCTGATGATGCAGATGGGACAGAGGAGAGGTGACAAGCCTCCGAAGCTGCCGCCAAGAGAGAACGGCTATGGACCTGCTGATATTCCCAAGGTAAGTGTGTGACGAATTCAAATTAACCAAAACCTTTCAGTTAAAAATTAAAAAAACTATACGTCAAAAATACTTATAAAATTTTGTCTCGAAATACGGCTTTTAGGCAAAGAACTACAATAGTCAAAAAGAGTAACCGCCTAGCAAAGCCCGCTAAAACATAGCACTTAATTAATTTTGACAGACTACGACGTCGACAGACAGGCAGATGATGTCGTTCTGTACATTGAAGCTTACTTTCGACGTTCTTACAAACCGAGTCATATAAAACATCAACGTACTGCGTATTCGAATGTGGTATGGACTATGGTATAATTTTGCTTCTTTGGTATTCATTTGGTGGGGTCAAATTTGCAGCGTAGGTACTCTTAATATCGGACTATAATTCGTTGCTTTTAGGTACTTTTTTGCACATAAACCACAACACAACAGATAATGCAGATGAGTAATAAAGATGGTATAGATTAGGGTCCTTATTGCTACGCTAGAAAAACTTAGGGTTAGGATTCTGAAAAGATAAGAAGGATTTTGTGAAGATGTAGAACAATTTAATTATGAATCACTCATTCATTTCAATCGTTATACTAAAACACTTTATTTAAGTAGGTCATATAAGGGACTATATAGGTAAACTTAGGTATCTGTCCAGGCATTGCCATTGATATAAAAAAGACGCAGTTGTTTAAGCCACGTTTAAGCGCAATGCAAGATGATCGACAATCACATACGTGGAAATATAACCCTTTTTTACTTTGCACTGTCAGGTAATCATGCCAAAACACGTGCCTTTACAAAATTAAACATAATGGCGCCTAGTTGCAATGATTACTTTTGTTCGTGAATGTATTTATACAGAGTGTTTCGATAGGAAGATATAATTTGCATTTATACCTCTATGCCGTAGAGGACACACCCCACATCATTTTACTTTTATACAGAAATAAACTTTTGCCAAGCTAAAATAAGCTAATAGGCTTTCGTTTTTTAGAGATAAATCAGAATATTTAAAAAGAAATACTTAGATACAATGATAAATTATACGCGCTGAAGTTCACTTAGTTTCAGCTTCATGAAAATGTTTCGCAATAAAATATAAAAGTAATAAAAAAATAAACATACTGTGTGTGTGTATAGACACAATTTATTTATGTTTAAAGAATACCAAGCGCAGCAGGTTGTATTTCGCATTTCTTAATTATAAATGACATCGATGAACTCGTATTTATTTGTTATTTATATTATCTTTCTCTGTTTATAACTTATAACAGTGATCATTTCGTTTTTTAAAAAGCACCAGCCTGTATTTAAGGTGTGAATAAAAGTTTGCAGATGAGAATAAAAATTCGATACACATAGGTAAGGCGCTTGCAAAATTGGCTCAGTCCAGTAATTTTCTGCGCAAAGTGAAAATGGCCTTACTAAATTATATCTCCATTGTAAAGCCCCATTGCAAGTCGGCAATTGCACGTTTATTGTTATTCTAATTCACACTTGGTTACCGCAATTTATTTGATTGGAGTATCGTAGAATTGCCTAACACGTGTTGTGGTTTTTTGCTTATTTTGAACTTCACAAGATTTTGCTTTTGTGTAAACGTTAGAAGTTTATTCTTAGGTTCTTCTCAGCTTCTAACGCAGCAATGAACGGTATCAAAAAGACAGACATAATTTTTAGTATCATATGCTTTTTTTTTTTTTTTTTTTTGTTCAACTAAATGACGTTTTTTCATCTTATCTTTTGAATTTACTGTTGTTTATTTATTATTTACGATCAGCAACAATATTCAAAATGGTTGCTTAACTAAATCTGAGCTTAACTAGATTAGTCTGGGTGGTACTGGTTCTGGACTTTACCTATACATGCCAAAGTTTTACAAATAAAATGTATTGCTTGCATTTTAATTTTTATTTTTTATTTTATTTAATATGACGAACACAACAGTTTACAATCTTTAAATAAACAAAGGATCATACAATACATGTTTTGGGCCAGATTGCTAAACCAAACAAGTGTCGTACAGCTTGATTACTACTTAACTATGTTAAATACACTTGCACAAATTACATTTAATCAGAGCTAAGTAAGTCATATGAATAACTTTGGACTAATTAAAAGAAAAAACAAACAAGACAGTGAAAGAAGTGTTGGATTCCAGAAAATATTACTTTAAGGCCGAAACTATAGACCGCTTGAAGGCCAAATGGTTGGAATTGAAAACGTCAATATCTTTTTCCGTTGCAATAAGATCATTGTATAATCGACACATTCTAGAAAGTGGATTGTAATAAGAAGTGTTATTTTTGTATACTTTTAACAGAAACGACGCAATGTGGCGGGGATTTGATTTGGCGTTTATATTTATATTGGACAGAAAGAACGAAGAAGCAAGGTACGCGTGAAAGATCTTGTGCAAATAAATTAAGTCGTGTTGCTTACATCGAGCGCTGAGAGATACCTGGTTGTATCGAGCCAGTCTGTCTTCATATGAGGGCATTTGCCGACGACTACAGCCCTGTTTGAATTGCACAGAGACCTTTCAAATGCATCGTGTATGTAGTTTATTACACCGATATCTTAATCTTTGACATTCCTAAAACCTCAAATAAACACGTCACCAAATTGAACTAAAATATTCAGCGAGATAAATAAATCCTACCGTATACATTAGGAGATAAACGTGCAATTTATGCAGATTTGACTTCAAAAATGTCAATGGATTTAAATTATTCATGATCGATGGTAATTACGTTTAATCAAGTTGTTTAAGAAGGAAAATCTCGACAAAATTGTACAAACTTCAATAAAAAGCGAAACAGTTTTGTAGTTTTCATGATCGATAGTTCAACCTCTATTTAGTGTCACTTCAAAGAACATTGGATATTTAGATTTACAACTTTACTGTGAAAATAAATTTAAAATTACTTGTAGGTACAGAAAGAGAAGATCCGCAGCAGACCATACGAATACAACCCATACTAAATAGAAGAACATAAAGCCAGCCAGAATATTCGTGTAATTAAACTTGTATGTTAGCCGTCAGCTTATGTACGGTACATCTCCACTGAAGAGCTCAAATTAGGCCCATCTTGGTAGTTTTAGAAAACCACATTGGCCTCGATCCGGGATGTCATGTTCTAATTCTAATTTTAAAATCCAGCTATCCTTTTCGTTTTTATGACCAATGAAAGAGAGGTGTTGAACGAATGATATTCATTTGAACGAATGATAACCGGGGCATAGCTGTCAGTTTAAGAGATTTTTAAGTCGCATGTTTTAAGTGCTCTCTAAAATTGTGCAATCGACACGGCCATAAGGTTCAAATTCGATGTTTGACAGCTCTAATATTAGGATGGCCATCCTGCCCCTTTTCAATCTTTAAAAGGTAAAAAAGACGGACTAACTTAAATTAAGGATTAGAGCGTGACGTCCCGAATCGAGGCCATTGGCTGGTTACTCGACTTCAAACTTTTGAGTTTCTTAGCAGGTGTGTACGTGCGTAGATTTCCACAAGATGTTTTCCTTTACTGGAAGAGCGTAAAAATAATATGTGCATCAGACAGATTCCTTTCCAATGTAAAAGATCAGATCCATTAACTTATAGATTGTCAATAGCGATCCATTAAACAGATGTGACAACTTTAGATATAATCTATCATGTGTGTGCAATACTGCGCAAAGGCAACAGAAGGAATATTCTTTATCTCGAATTAGATTATGATCATTGCAGAAATTAATGATAGTGTTAGTTAACCAACAAACTAAAGAGATACTTCTGGATATTATTATTTTGTAATAAAATATAATTTAATAGAAATGGGTAACTTACAAGGAAAATTAAAAAAAAAAGACAAGTTACAGCAAAAATTGTTTTGTGACATGCAATGGGTTTTAGGTGTAATTCCCATTGACTCCTACTCGGCTTCTGCCTAGGGAGGCCTAGGGGGCGTTGTGATTTTTTTCCATCTGTTCCTGAAGTAGAAGACTGATGATTATGATTGACGAATTGATGATATATATTGAAAAAAAATACAATAATTAAACAATAATACTGACAGTAAATATAATAGAATGTATTCAATATCTGAGTACCTAACCAAAAAAAAATACTGAATCATCAAATTATTTCTCTACTTAAATTATTTCATATAAAGTCTCAACTCTTGCGCATCGAAATGAAAAATGTCCTTTGTTTGGTCACCTTCACTCTTGAACTTCATTTTAAAATAGTGAACATACCTGATTCAAAACGCTTTTTATTCTTGTTATTGTACCAGTTCCATTAATTTTAATTTTCTGTTTCGTTTTTTAAAACATAATGCTCATGTTTTTGATACAATGAGAATGGATTATCAGAGAAATAAAGTGTCGTGAGATAAATTTCCCTTTTAAAAAATCTTTTGCGTTGCGACTTTATAGTCAAGGACTAGGGTGGTCATAATACAATTTCTAGGCACTATAGTTAGGTGATAAGATTTATTTATTATTGTCTGAGTAAATGGTAGCTATATAAAACAGGTTATAATAAAGGTTGTAATAATTTTAAAGACTCTACTTGTGTATAAAAATATTTTACTAATTATATAATTAACAAATCATCATCAACAGGTCATATACGGCCTCAAGGGGCTCGAGCCTACCCTGAATTAGGGCCTCAGTCGACCACGCTGGCCCAGTGCGGGTTGGTCGACTCGAAAGTCGAATTAAGTAATAAAGAGGATCCATTTAGTTTATTTTATTTACTTGGTCACTTTGTAAGGAATATGAGCATGGTTTGATTTTGTAAAAGGATAGTTGATATTACTCTTTTGGATTTCATCCATGTTAAAAACAAAGTGAATCTCTAACTCTTCTGTTCGTATCAAAGTCAAAGTCAAACACAGACACTTTTTCACATTATGTTTTCTTCGGTATACCTTATCTATTTCTCTCTTACTCACTCAATATAAAGTAAAGGCACATTTACAGAGGTGCCAATGCTCATCTGCCCGTGTTAAAGGGCATGTTTACACGGATAAAATCCATTTAAGCCCACGCATACTGCGACCTAGAGCACTTTGACTTGATTTTCGTCCATATAAAATGTGTAATTGTCGCCTTCAGGCGGTCTATTATAGCGATAGTACTGTCACGGCTTCAAGTTTTATTTTATAACAACAAGTATATTGGTTTGGGGGCTAGTTTTCACTTTAATGTGGGGCAATCACAACTTTATCAGGCGGTTTACTCTGGTGTTAAAGTTATGTGGTTTACTAAGGTTGTAACATGGGCAGATGTTGTTGTTTTTGTTTTGTAGGTGTTTCAGATATAACATTATTTTCACGGAATGAGCACTCTGCTTCACACTTAATTGTTATTATTATGTCTGATTACAAAAAACTTGGTATTGCCCTTTTATTTTACGAACTTTTTCCAATTTATCTTTAAAGACGCGTTTGCGGTCAATATTGGCTAGTTTACTTGTTTTTGTTTAGATAGATAGATACAGCGTTTATTTGTTACTGCAGACACATACATATCAAAATTAAAACTAGTATTTACTATGAATGTCATAATATAACCTGACACACCAGGTTATGCAAGTGTGCTGCAGTAGTGCAAAAAGGTCGTAGCTCAGCTTCGATATACATACTCAGGAGAACAGATATCGCTGATTTTCAGCCGCAACCCAGACAAATGTAAATAAGTTAATGCAGTTATTTTAGTCTTCAATTGACTGTTTAATTGCACAGCATTTTTTATTTCAAATCAAAAACACTCACGGTCACGGAAGATCGACTGTTTATAAATGAAAATAGTTAAAGTGAAGGCACTATGTGCATTTTTTTGTCGCAGCTTGTCATGGTTATAATACTCGTTAAGGCGTGTTCTAATTTTAAATTGTATTTAATTTCTATTTGTTTCGCGGGAAAAATTTAAACTATTGTATATTTTCTATTTTCCAGCCGGACTACGATGACATCGATATAAATGGCGCTCGTGTGCCTACGCAGTTCCCGAGAGGCAAATCCGACAAAGGGAAAGACAACAAGAAATATGGTACGTTTTGCGAAGAGTTTTCTGGTAGAAATAAAAAAACGGTGGCTTTTAGTGATTAGCACTAAGTAAGATTAAGTAAGTTTCTATACTTCTCTCTTTCTTTTTCCGCTTGATTCTAAACTTAAGCACTGTATTATAGACTATGATAGTTCCAGAAGAAAGGTCCTCTAGCAGTAAAGAGATTTTTGAAAACACCGTAAGTTTATAGCGTTACGAACCAGCTGACTTTCGGTTTATTATTAGTCTGTAGAAAAGTAGCATACGCAACTCCTTTATAGACACACGTAATACAGCTTTGGAAGGGCACTCCTAAGACCAATCTGTTGCACTTAAACATTCTTTAGCTAAACACATAAACTCGCTAATTTCAATTGAATGTTTCTACAAGACCATCACTTTGAGATTGGCATCTGAAACCTCTCCAAACTAAGTTCACATTAACCCGTTTGGTACTAAATACGACCCACTATAAAGTAAACCTTGTTCTTTGGGGCACTTTGTGACTTGCACATAAAGATTCTTTTGGTGCAGCTAAGTTGCATACCTGTTGTCGACTGTACCCGACCCTAATTACAACTGAACAACTAGCACGCTAAATTGATGGCGGCATTGTCTTGAAACAGCCCAAAACAATGCAAATCTAAAAATAAAATGCAATTAACTGGTCAAAACTAATAAATTTATCCCTATTTGGTAAATACCTGACCGCCATACTAGTACGTTTTTTATAAAGCTTTTTTTATTACTATTTAGATAGATACCCTACTGCACAGTTTACTCATTATTTATTACGTGTATTGCTCTGAGAGTGAAACTAAGGTACACTTTAAAGAAATAAATAAGCAATAAACTATTTAGATTACGAAGTTTATTTCATTAACTTAAAAAAAACTTTGATATTGCTGTAGTAAGTAGTGATACCTTTGTTCCCGCACTGACTATAAGGCAGACTCAGTGAATATCGTTCCATCTTCCTACCTGATAAAGACAATGCAATGTCGCAACTATCTGGCATTTCGGCCTATCCTTGATATTTCCTTTCAATCCAAGTAGGCGTATAGGATACGACGACGAGGACAGGTTTTGCACACATTTTTGTTCCAATATGTGCCAATGCAACAGTGTTACTTGTGGTATTACTTTTGCTAAAATTATTTCGCCTTTGCAATGGAGTAACGGGAAAAGTACCTACGAGATTTTGCTCCTTGAAACGAAAACCATATTAGAGAAATACGTCAGTGCAGTAAATCTTCATTCATTCGTCCATCTCGTCCAAAATATCATTTCCATTTACATTGCAAACTATATTGCGATCTGCAGCAATTTCCTGTTCTGTACGATAAATTCGAAGCCACATTCGTGTGATCAATAAAAACAAATAGAGCCATTTGAATGTCTACTTCAATTTCAATTGTATGATGTCGTGGTATAGTACGCATTTATGAACTTGGAATATAGGCGGTCTCGAAATACGTGATCCAAATTATGATTTTCGTTCTTCTGCGTGGTTGAACCAAATTATATTCTTTATGTACCAGGCTTTATAAAATGATGGTCAATATGTCGTGTGTAAAAAGTAACCATCACGAGTTAAAATCAAAGAATGCAAGCGTTTGGAGAACTTTGCACTATAGTCTAATTCATATAACATTAGACAAAAGGTCAGATGATAGGTACTTATTCCAGAGGCGCAACGGCGCATATTAGTTAATTTATAAAATTATTTTTTTACTTTCAGAGTGTTACCCTTTTTTTTCTAATTACAGACGACCCCTACTACTGCGGTCTCCGCGCTCGCGTACCGAACTTCGTGAAGACGAACGGGGTCAAGCACCTCCCGCAAATGACTGAGCGCCTCACGCTGAAGGAGGGTCCAGTGCCGGTCCCCAGCAAGCGCTTTAGCGTTGCCCACGCGCACCCAGGGCCGTTCCCGCCCCACGTGATGCCTCCGTTCGCGCATGCGCCTATGCCACCAGCGGCTCTGTGGCACGCTCGCTCTTACGAAAGCGGAATTGGTGCGTACGACCGACCGAAAAAGGAAAAGCTCATGTACCAATTCTATCCTGACAGGGAGCGGCGGGTAATCCGGCCACTAGTCATCCAGCAGCCCCGCTAGACCTGTACATACAGACTAACCCGCACTTTAACTCCGGACTCTTCGCTCCAATCTTGGTAACTCCAGTTATTTTCGCTTCGCTTGGTAGCACCGCCTCTGGCTTTCTTACTTCCACATTTGGGGCATTTCATCTGTTTCCCATTTTATTCCAACTCTTAACTTAATCAACAAATTCGATTGAATCAATGTTTTGAGCTAAGCAAGCTTTGCTTCAGTTTCATAATTTACTTCTTTACAAAATGCGTCTTTCCTATGACGATGCAGTTTTTTTTTCAAACTAAGCCTTTTCTCACTGACACTTCTAAATATCACTCATTTCTTACTAACCCCGAATTAACTCCCTGTATTTAGAGATTACTTAGATTAATCTAGACATCTAACCCTTTTGCTGCCGTACTTGAGCACCATCACCAAACACTTACTTACATAGTGAGTGTGAAGAAATAGGTACATCATCGTACCCAAAATGACAGGTATGAAGGTCCTTTGACCAAAAACTATAAAAACCAAACAAATTGGAACGATAGGCATTATATGAATGACCTAAACACCATACTCATATTCACAACCGTTATAGATTTCGGATGTTGAGTCGATAAATTAATTTATACTTACACAAATAATATTTATATTTCTATTATTATGTGAATCATCATTTCACAACTTATGTTCCTGATGGAAAGTTGTTTATTTTCTTGGACTATTCTTTCGAAAAGGGTTTAAAACTAAATAATTTTTTCGGCATATTGTTTTTTTCGGTGTTGACTGAAATTCAATTCGTTAACGGTTGTGAATGCGGGATATATCTAATAAAAATGAAACACAGGTTTCTGAAACGACGGACTTTCCTGGCGATGAATTCATTATTACGCATCTCGTTAAGGAAATGAAAATTGTATATGAGAGAAATTTAGTTTTTACTTGGAATCTCCCGTTTTGTGACAGCTACCAAAGCGTATGATGTGTGTCAACCTCTATAACACTGACACCAGGGTTTGTGAGGTCGGTTGTCGACCTTACAACTCACATGACGAAGAATAGTATAGAAGCTTGGTAGTATTCAAGTAATACTCGAGGTTTAGTACAGTAATATAGATATCGCTAGGAAAGCCCGTCATGCAGATTTTCTATACGAGTAACTCTTCCACATTTAGCACATTTATCATTGCAGATGGCGATCATTACGAC
This sequence comes from Carpatolechia fugitivella, assembly GCA_951230895.1. Taxonomy (NCBI): domain Eukaryota; kingdom Metazoa; phylum Arthropoda; class Insecta; order Lepidoptera; family Gelechiidae; genus Carpatolechia; species Carpatolechia fugitivella. The sequence continues at coordinate 15,824,899 of OX579646.1, read as the reverse complement.
CCGTATGCGCTGTACGGTCGCCTGCCCCTCCCAGGGCGCGGCTTCCCTCCCCCACCCTCCCACGCACGTCACATGTTCATCGGGGAATGGGACTAAAACTGACACAAAGGACTAAAACCAAACGCATTCTAAAACGCCGTTAAAATTTGAATCAGAACTGTCATATGTCAGTGCGTTCCCAACGCACGAACTTCGGTACGGTCTATATTTGTACAGCTGACCGTAATGAAGTTTGCAGTGCATTGATAAATTACTATTCTGTTTAGTGTGCTAGTGAACGTTGTAACCGAAAGCTGTTACATGTTGTTAGAAATTCACTTAATGGTATGACTATATATTTGAAACCTTTTTTATTTTATTTTGGAACGTAATTTTAATAATAAATTAAGTGCTCTACTGATCTTCCATCTTTAATAGACCAATTAGAACGATCCGAAAGGAAGATCCGAGCGAAAGGTCAGTAAAGCACTCTAGGTATAAGTAGCCTTAAGTAGGTAGGTTATTATAATTTTCTGTTAGATGCATAAATGTGTAATAAATTTTGTAAAAATAAATTGCATACAAATTAGTAACTATTTTGTTATTCTGAATTGATTATTTTGTTTGAAGAACCCTAATTTTACAAGAAACAGTAATTGGTAAAAATATGTTTCTTATGCGAATAAATTACATTATTCCTAATACATTGTAAATTATCATCATACAAAATCAGTACATAGCTACATCATTTTTTAGATAACTTGTTCTTAGATGAGTTTAGTTACTAGCTGATGAACTCTAGTTTAAAATAAATCAAATATCAATACGTTTTTATGATGAACATTTGTACTTTTTTATGTATTTTACAAGTATTAGTTAGGAAAACTTTTAAAAATAAATCATAGATAGATAAGTATCTACGTATGATAGGATAGTCTCCACAAACTGATAGATCGCAATCATGCTAATTTATTAAAGAAATCAAGTTTATTCGAGTTCCCTACTTAAAATTTAACCATGAACAGTCAGCGACTGACCAAGTATACATACACACATACATACATACATAAGATCATGCTCCTATCCTCACAAGGGGAGCAGAGCTTTATTTGGCTCTTGAGGTACACACAACAAAACCACGGCCATTTACTGTGTTCCACACATTTAATTATGTATGTATGTATATCGTAAAAATATAACACTACTGTTCTAACTATTTGATCTGCACAGATGTGTTGCTCGTTCAAATAATGTAGCTTAAAAACTGAATTAAATTATCACCTAAAAATGTGCCCGTTCGGCTTGTGGAGACTTGTCCCTCACACCCTGAATAGTATTTCTTTAGCCGTTTTCTAGAACATTTAATTAAAAACTTTCCGTTGGCAGGTCAGCAGTGAAACTAAACAAATTTAAGTTTTTATGCCAGAATATTTTGCAATTAGTCAAAAAATAATTTCAGCATTCATACGTAAATAGCACAGTCGGTTGATCAGTTTGTATGAATGATTGTTTTTCCAAATTGTATGGAATAAAAAACTTGTTCAGTTCATGGACCCAAGTTGTTTTGCGTTATAAAACACGTTGTAAAAGTTCATTTTACTTTTAGTTTACGTCGTTCGGCTATTATAAATAGGTCGACAGTTGCAACATGGTGACCGAAACAAAACCATAGGTGATTAGGCCCTTCTCCTATGAGGTTATTTCGTCGTTGGAGAAGGGCCTCATTTTGTATAGGACTTTATAAAACGGTTAAAGAATAATAATAATAATAAATACGAAAAGATAGAAGGATAGAACGAGAAAATGATCACTGCCACATATTGAACATCGTTAGTTACATTCTTCAATAATGTTAAGGTGTCAATCCTAGTCAAAACAGGGTTGGGAATGATTAGGGCTTGTAAAGTGTCTTATTTAAATAAAATTATACTTAAAGTATAGGATTAACCGTCATGTCAAATAAGTACCTAAATTTTGTATTTTTTTAACGTTTGGTTTTCTGTTAAACGCACGTTGCACGTGTTTTTTTTTTAACTTGACTAGGTTTTAAAAAATATTTTAAGTTTTCTTGTATAAATACATTATGATTAATTAACATTTTTTTTATATTTTATAAATACGTTTAAAAAATACTCAAACATGTTTGTGTGCATGAAACAACCCTCTACTCAGTACACAATCTACTGCAACAGAAAGGGATGCAGCTATGCGAAGGAAAAAGATGCCTTACTACTTTATTTTTCTTTCGCATAGCTGCATCCCTTTCTGCTGTACAGCAGATTGTATAGTGAGTAGACACTTGATGTATGCTCAGTAGACCAAGAGTTTCGTTCCAACGCTTGACTGAAGAATGCTTGTAGATACTTTTAAAACTATTTTTTAATACGTCTTATCACACCAATCTATAATAGTAGGTATATTGAGACTTCTAATAACAAGAAACAATGTATTGGTACATAAAAAAATCACAACTTAAAATACAAAGATAAAATTATATACTTACAATCAAAATTACGAATTTGGAGGTGCTATAATGTTACCATTTCATTATATGAATTATTATAAAATCATTACTTGATATCATAATAGAGTTAATTTTATTTTCGCGTCTTTAAAAAGATTTATTATTCTGAATTTTCATGATAATATTTATTCCGAAGAAAGCAAAATGTCAAAATTTTACTAAAATCGACATATCGAAATCCTTTCGAAATATATTTAGTTTATTATCAACATCCTCAGTGTATTTAGTAAAGCAGGGTGTTGGTTAAAGAGTAACCTAATTTAAGGAAAATGTGTATGAATAAAATATATTATTATTTTCATTACAAAAACTTTTTATTTAAATTCCGAATTATTCCACTTCATTAAAACAAATTACTTACTCACTTCGCTAGCTAGCGACCCGAAGTGGATCTAAAATATAAATTCCTAATTTACTTTTACAAGTCTACCTTACTTGTGGTGTCTATTATTTTGAAATGACGCATTTTTATTAGATCAACTTCTAGTACAGCTAGTTCCAACCATAAACAATCTTTCCTTGTCCTTAGTATTTGCTAGCTTTGACGTCGAAAAATTATTTTATTCAATTCATATTTAATAAAAAATAAAAAATATTTCCACATTTCGTCCCGTATGTCTTTAGGAAAGTTGTTCAGTTTCATGGGTAGGATCATCCCTAGTGCCAGCATTTTGTTTACCACAAGATCAATCTACAACACTATATAATTTACAAAATTGATCAACGCAATGAATGTCAACAGTGCGTAATAGATAACTGTAAATAAATTGAAAATAACATTAAAAAATATTTCATTTTGACTAGTGTCAATTATACTGCGGTCTAGAAATTCTAGTGGTGAATTAGGAACTCGCGGGGGCACAGGCACGCGGTATTGGAGTTCGTATACAGAGTCCCAGAAGCTCATGCGCCTCAGCAGATGCTCATCCCACTGCCATCGCAGCCGCGGCGGCAGCGTTATCTCCATGTGCGGCGTCAGTGAAACGTCACCGACCGGCGGCCATGCTGGAAGATCAGAACCTGCTGGCACCGGTGAGCTGTGAAAATAATAATATTGTATCTACCCTATATTTTTACCTTACTACTGTTATTAACATAATGAGGAAACTGTAAGTCTATATTTTAAAACTTTACTTGTTTTTCTTTACAACCATGTGTGACTGTTTGTTTCTAAAAATAAAAAAATAAGGTTCCGTGAAATAATATTAGTAAGTAATGGTGGTCTAATCCACAAAACTGTTTATAAGCCCATCAAATACGACAATATCCCTTAAATTTTGTAAGATTTTAACTTTTTGTTAAGTAAGTATATGTGAGTGAATGACGACGCGGCGAACGAGATTTTCTTTTAGATGTCGACTAGCTACATAATTATGCGAGCTGTTTTTTATCAGTGAAGACCTGTAATGGCTCTCTAGTTCTAAATCAGTCAGTCAGTACGAGTGTCTTATTGTTTGTAGCTGTGGATTTTCCAAGAAAAAAAATTAAAATAGCTTCTGTTCACTGGTCTTTTTCGTCTTTCATCCCTCTCTCAGTTACATCACAATGTAACTAAAGCGGCGCGGGTTATACCAGGTGTTACAAAACTACAAATAAAGCCGAAAGGGTGTGAATCTGCTCGTAAAACTGAACAACTTTCCCCAAAGAACATAGGTCGAAAAACTATTTAAAAAAATCGCATTCCCATACAAAATGTAGATGGTCTCCATACAAAATTTACGGGTTTTTTTGTAACACCGTGTATATTATTATATGGAATGTTACCCTGAATATTAATTCATTATTTTTCTTCATTACGAGAACCTACTTCCTTTTTTTTGAATAGATATTTCAAACTCATACATACGTACCCTGTTTTTACGAAATTCACCCAAAAATCTCTTATAGTCTTTTTTAACTCTCCATATCTATCCGTAATATTATATTCTTTCGGTACAACTGTTAAATCATTGTATTTACTATCGAATACAGCGTATTTTTGTAGTACGTGACCCGCTCCACGTACGTTTGTATGTGGGATGATAGGCATATCGACGTCAACATATGTATATTCGTATAAGTATATGCTATCATGACCAGCATTTAAATGCATCTTAATCATTCTAAATAAAGGGTGTTTAAACACTGTGTCACTAAAATAATCGACGTATTTCAATATACTTTGTTCATTTATTGATTCATCGCCAAAATATCGTTTTTTGGTTTCGTTTGATATCTTTTCTTTGTCTCTCTCATCTTCAAATATTAAGTTTCCCGGCAAGAATTCGAGGAAATTATCATTCATTTTTTCGATCCAATGATCAAAGTATTGTACATTAAATAATCCTTCCATCTCAGTAAATCCATAGAGCATTGGAACTTGTCGATATGAACCTTTCTTTAAGGTGTGCAGGGGAGGTTCCGTTAATATTTTTATTTCTTGGTGTTCTGTGTCACGTTCTACGCATGGTGCAAAATAGAAAGTCGAATCGTATCTTATGTTAAAATAAGAGTCGTTTCTCAATAACTTTTTCAATGGAGTAGTTTTATAAAAGTGTTCTAATGCGTAAACATCGTCTGTGTCATTGAAGCCCATATGCACCGCAAAACTTTTCGCGTTCTCTACAGGATCACTGACAATGGCGGGAACAATTAAACCCACAGAACTATCGACTATCACTTTGTTGAAGAGACCAGTCGCAGCCGGACTCAAAGCTATAAGATCTACGCATGATCCGCCTGAACTGTATCCAGCAAGAGTGACGTCATTGGGATTTCCTCCAAATGCAGCAATATTCCCTTTAACCCATCGAAGCACTGCGAGCTGATCTTTCAATCCGGCGTTACCAGGAACGTCCTTTGTCCCAAGACACAAGAAACCATGCACTCCAAGGCGATAGTTGAAAGTAACAACTATAACATTGTAGTTCCTCACTACAGTCTTAGGTATCACTAAATTTCCAAAATGAGAGCTAAATCTTCCACCGTGAACATATACGAGTACAGGTAGTTTGTTTTTTTCAGTATCAGGCACGAATACATTTGCTATGAGACAATCTTCTTTTTGAATCATAGTTGAATTGTAGTAATAATGATTCATTCTGTATGTCTGCGGGCAAACAGTTATACTATCAATAGCTTCAAATGGTTCCGTCCACGTAGGAGGTGGCAACGGTGCCTGAAATAATAAGTTAATAGTGTCAATATTTTCTTTATCATCATCTCAGCCGTAAGACGTCCTCTGCTGAACAAGGCCTCCCTCATAGATTTCCATCGTGAACGGTCCTGCGCTAATTGCATCCACCGGCGCCCAGCAACTTTCACCAAGTCATCTGTCCACCTTGTGGGAGGCCGTCTAACACTACGCCTTCCGGCCCGCGGTGGCCGTTCGAGAACCTTTCTTCCCCATCGGTTATCAGTTTGTCGAGCTATATGGCCTGCCCATTAATATTTTCTTTATAATAAATACAAACTGTAAACCAATGTTTGTCTCTGTTATACCTAACAACAAGTGGGTATGTTTTAAAGTAGGATTGTGAGTTAACAGCCTCTGTGGCCAGGTGATCGAGCTTTCGACGCCCATTACGGAGGTTCCGGGTTTGATTCCCGGTGGGGAAACTGTCAAGCTAAAATCTCTTTGTGAGACTTTCCCCAGTTTGGTTAGGACATTGGGTTTACGCGCAAAACGTCAAAAGAGCAAAATGACAAGTGGGTAAAAATTGTCAAAAGCGCACAACGTCAAAGTCGCAGAATGACAAAAGCGCATAATGTCAAAAGTTCTACTTAAACAGTTTAACTGCTTGGATATGGATTTTTGATACCTACTCAAATTAAATATTCATTCGCGATTAAAATAACTAAAAAAAGAGATATTATTATTATTTTTGATTAGATATAAATATTTTTCCTAAAAAATATGAACATTTTATTTCTTTTTCCACTGAGAGATACACTTCATCTTCACACTTACTAAAAAAGGTAAAAATCGACATCCAAGCAGTTAAACTGTTTAAGTAGAACTTTTGTTATTCGCTTATTGCACTTTTGTCATTTTGCGCCTTTGACGTTGTGCGCTTTTGACAATTTTTACCCACTAGTCGTTTTGCTCTTTTGACGTTTTGCGCGTAAACCAGGACATTGCAGGTTGAATCATCTGACTGTCCGAAAAGAAGGGATGATTCCGTGCTTCGGAAGGCACGTTAAGCCGTTGGTCCGGTCCGGTCCGGTTGGTACTATCTAGTCGTTGCACGAGCCAAGTCAGTGGACTTTGGCAGCTCTATAACACTGACGCCAGGGTTTGTGAGGTCGGTTGTCGACCTTACAACCCACACGATGATGATGATGTGTGAGTCAGTATTTATTTATGTTTTTTATGTATGTATGTATGTAAGCACTTTATTGCACAATAAAAGTAACATTACAATAAGAAGTCACAAGAAAACAAGAATGTTATATATGTTTTTGTATTTAGTATGAATTCCTCTTAAATATCCTGTGTGTGTACGCCTTGTCTCGTTCAACGTGTTAGAAAATGTAAGGAGTACTTAGAACAAGTGCTGGTACCTGCTAACCCAAGTAAAAACACCTTCCAATTCAATTTAAATTAGCAAACTTTACTTCTGCATATAGGTTAATGCTTACATTCACTTTTTAAATATTTGTTCTTCTAGCACGAATGTACCTATCCTATACATGAAATATCTTAGGTAGATACATAAATGCTTAACATTATGTAGTAGGTACGCAAAATATAACCTCACCTTAAATTTGTTTGGACCAGTCGGTGCTGTAGCGTAAGGGATGTTGTGGAATCCAAAAATTCCTTCAGGTTCTTTATATCCTCGCACTGGACCTTGTGTCGTGTATACTATCTTAGATATACGGCTTTTATCCTCTTTCAAAGAAACTGTAATACTACAGAAAAACAAAATAACAATTTTATCGTTCTGCATTATGTGCCAACCATGTGCCAACTTAGGTAATTAAGTAATAGTTTACAGAAACGAGGCAAGTAATTATAAAGATATTTCGGCCTCGATAGTATAAATATAGGTACTTGTAACATTAAGCATCTGTTTAAATAGAGTCGCTTCATTCTTCAGATATAAGAGTAACATACATATGTTACTCTTATATCTGAAGAATGTATTTCAATTCTACAAGGCAACATTTCGCTTATAGACATATTATATGTCTTATTTAAATATGATACAGCGTAGTTGCTTTGAGAACGACATTCAAACTTTCATTTTACACTCAACAATAATAATAATTAAAGTTTTTTTTAATAAACACGCACTAAAAAGTATAAATAAATTTTATAGTGATTTTTACTGCTGTAGTACTCTTGTAGGACTTGAAACGAAAAACGTGGGGTGCATGGAATAGATATTCTAAGTAGTAGAGAATGAGATGATAGCTAAATAAAGCTAACGCTATCACCTTTTCATCGTCTTACTTATTTTCCTGTCTGTCTGTACTAAGTACTTATTAATACATTTTATTAATGTAGTGACAATGAATTAATGTTTTCTTATTCTTGTTAGCGCCAGGGGTAGTTATGTCTAGGAAACTAGACGCAGTTATTATTAGTATATTATTTGCAGTGCAAATGAATTGTTATTTTTATGTATTGGGAAAGCTTGCGTTAGACATTATTATCCTAGATGATGGAAATTGATTATGAGGTCAAAGATGGCCATCTTCGCCTTTCTAGGCGATGGGGGGTGATGGGGGTTTTGTCTTCTGATATCTAAATACTGTTTAAAGCTATAGCAAACACGGTTGGGAAAAACGGTTGTGGTCGTATTTATGCTTCAAAATCTATTCCATGCACCCCACGTTTTTCTTTTCAAGTCATACAAGAGTACTACAGCAATAAAAATCACAATCAAACTTGTAACTCCTCTGAACATCCGAGCGAAACTGTAACCGTATATCAAAGAGACCTACGAGCCACGGACCCGTACTAGTACCATGGTATCAACATAGTACAGACCCATGACGACTGCAGTTGTACCGTGGTTGTACCGCTGCTGTACCCCCTCCATTTACTCAAACAGTTTCCATAGCAACGCATCAACAACATCGCCATTGCGCGTGTACGATTCTTTTATCCGTCGTATGTGATAATAATTACAGTTGATATGGATTTTTCTGATTCCAGTACCAGTGAAAGATCTAGTGCGGTCAGACGGCCTGTTTCTAGGAGAGGTTTCAGAGAGTGCGCTAATTCTGGATCTGCTGTTTCTAGGTAGAGACGTGACTACTTTACTATGTTATTTATTTATATTATTGACTATTTTCTATGTTGACGAATGTGTGTTTGATAAATCCCGCATCAGGTGAAGACGAAGTCCTTTTATTGCGCCCTACATTACTTGGTATTTTACAACTAGACTAAACATTTTTTTAATATAGCCACTAGCATGTCCCACTGCTGGATAAAGGCCTCCCCTTACTTTGGAAATTCATTCTATGAAAAACAATTTGTTTGCTTCTGCCATGCTTCTGCAAGTAGTGGTGATAGAGTAACAAATGTGTTTACAAAAAAATATTTTGGTTGGTCTGAAAACTTGAAGGTAACTTACTAAAGGTAAGTATGGCATTTCGAAAGATCTAGCCAGATACTTAGATTTACCTAAGTTCTATGACCTACTTTAAGTTAGTGTTAATTTAAGTACTTGAAGGTAGAGTAAGCATAGTCTATCGGTTTTAAACTAATTACATAGGTCAATCAATCAATCAATCAGCCTATTGCAGTCCACTGCTGGACGTAGACCTCCCCAAGGCCACGCCAAAGCGCACGATCACCCGCTTTCCTCATTCAGCCACCACCAGCGACCTTCCTCAGGTCATCAGTCCACCTGGCAGGGGGGCGTCCCACACTACGTTTCCCGGGACGCGGTCTCCATTCGAGAACCCGTCTGCTCCAACGCTCATCGGTTCTGCGACAGACCCGTCTGCTCCAACATTCATCGGTTCTGCGACAGACGTGGCCAGCCCACTGCCACTTCAGCTTGCTACACTTGTGGACGATATCAACCACCTTGGTCCTCTGCCGGATGATTTCGTTTCGGATTTTGTCCCGTAGTAAATACCAAGCATAGATCTTTCCATAGCTCGCTGAGTGACATGTAGCCGGTGGGCCAGCTTCACCGTCATGTTCCACGTCTCGGCTCCGTATGTCAAAACTGTTACATAGCTAACTGCCCAAAAAAAGGAGTGCTGTAATGTGTTTAGGGTTCATGTAGGTATGTTTCTTTATTCCACCATAACTTCTAAATGCCTGAACATATTTAGATGTGTGGGGTATTGTTAGAATCCTTACATAAGGCCGAGGTGGGATACTGGCTATTTTTTTTTGGCATCGCAGTCTTGTTTTTTTAGTTTTGGATGATGTCTATAAGTAACTTAGAATATCGTGATTTGTGATCGAGTAATATATACCTACCTAAATCGACAAAATAAGGTTTCAAACTGTAAAGCTTTAGATGACGATGTTGAAATTTTATTGAACAACATAAAATTTGGATCGCTTTTTGTTTAATAAAAAAAGTAAAATACATGATGATGATCTTTCCAATTCCAACCGCTTTCATGGCGATCGGCGGCGGCGGCCAAAATACATAATGAATGTTCTGTTATCTATTTTTTATCTTTATTGAAGGAGCGGTACCATGAGACCGACTTCAGCGTATAGAGGCGGCACGGCGTCCCGACTGTCCACTGCTGGGTTTGGACCAGCGCCTCCAACGGCCAGTCGCCAGCCGACAGCAATCACTGGTTTTTCTATGGTGAGTATTAATTTCCACACAAGCACGCATTTAAGCGGGGGGGGGGGGGAGGGTCTTAGGGGGTTTAAACCCCCTCTAGGAGTCGATGCCATTCTTACGCAAGGAGCGCGACTTTAAGAAATAAGCAGTAAGCCGTTCGGCAATCGCAAAGTTCGTTTTCGCGTGTTTTTTACTTTTTTATTTACTGTTTTTCCAATACATATATTTATCTACTTGCCGAAGAGTTTTTATGTTACTTAGATATTTTTTCCAAGTTATTAAACTTTAGCTTTAGACATAATGTGCTAAAATCCTAGATTGCATAAGTATTTTAATAACTAGTGGCTTTGTGAGCAGAAGACCTCGCGATTCTGTTTTTCTTGCGTTCTTTTTTTAAATATTTTCCATCCCTTCACACCCCCAACCCCTTGTGTCATTATTGAACATTTTCTGAATTGACTGAAATAAGTTTTTTTTTACATTTTCAATCCTCACATCCATCATCACATCCACGCCACGCCAAATCTCGCCATCGTAAATAATCATAATATTTCGGCCATTTCGAAAAAATTTCAAACTCGCAAGGCTACCGCACAATCTTTTATATTTAAGATAGGGTAAGACCCAATGTAATTTAATTTTTTTTTTTCTTTTGCTTTTTAATCTATAATAAACAGCTTATTTATTTTTTTTACAGCTCACAGAGCCACTGGTTTTGGAGTATACATAAATAATAAACTCTTTGGCTATTGTACATTTTAATGCTAGTGAGATCTTCGAAAATTACATTTCCGCACAAAATGACATTATAGTAGATCTCGCGAGTTTGTTTTTTTTTTAGAAATGGCTGAAATAGGATTTTTTTAAGTTTAAACCCCCATACAAAATTCATCAATCAATCAATCAGCCTCTTGCAGTCCACTGCTGAACGTAGGCCTCCCCAAGGGCACGCCAAAGCGCACGATCACTCGCTTTCCTCATCCAACCACCCTTCATACAAAAATAAAAATAAAATAATTGACCTAAAAAAATCCGTGTAATTATAAAACCTGCTCGCTCATATCACAAAATTTCAAGAGAATCGATCTGTAGGATAAAACAGCCGGACATCTACCGGACAACCAGACATACGAAAGCATTATTGCCCAAGCTGAAACGGAGATGCTTCGCTCTTCGTCGCGCTCGCTTGGTCAGCTATAGTCCTCCAATTTGCATATTATAGCTAATGAAAAAATTCGCTTGTATTTTTATCCGATTGTGTTAGGATTTCTTTCCCCGTCCCCTCAATTGCAAGACGTTCCGGTCGGATGAACAAATCCGTTCGTAAAGCCTGATATATATACACAACACATTATAGTGCATGTAGAGAAAACACTTGTATCTACTCATTATTCAACGTAAGTGGTGTTACGTCTATACGTACGAATTTTAAGTATAAATTCCAAGTACGAACATACGCGTATTCTGTATATGCACATGCACTTGTAATAAGTAAGCTAGGGTCTTTGATAGATAATTAATATGGTACAGATTAGATCAGCTTGCCCTTACCAGAGAACAGAGTTGTTCCAATCACAAAGCTATTTATTTGATACTACTACCAGTTAAAAAATGATTCAACCAAAGAGTAAATGAATTCAACAGATGTTCCTATTAAAAATGTACCACGTTATAGATTTAGGTAATCACTAATAAAAAATATTTTTCATTAGATTGATCGCCCCATAACCCAACAAGGCTTATCAGGGCTTCGAACGGGCACAGCACGGGGGTACCGTACTAGGCAGTTGCAAGATAAGAGATACTGGGAAGAGCTGATGCAAGTCAAAGTAAGAGAAATGAAGGCAGAAATAGCAAGATTGAGCGAGCAAGCAGAAGCAGGAGAGAGAGAGAAATCTGCTAAGAAGCATTATGAGAAGAGAGTGAGAGAGTTAGCGCAGGAGTTGACAGGTAAATTGATTAAGATGCTGAAAATCTTGATAGTGATTTGGGAGAAATAATATCTACTTACGCTATATTAATTAGGCTGAGACAAATCTTTGTCAAGACAACAAACGAGCAGTCCTAAAATCACTGCCCCGAAACGTCCGGAACAATATTGAATATTGAATGGTGTAGACCATAGGCAAGCTGTTGTAGGGAGATAAGTAATAACAGATAAAGCTGTGGCTAAAGACAATATAAATACATATTTTTAAAATTAAATTAAAGAATTAAAAAACTTCTGTTCTTATTAAGAAAGACTTCTTCCCTTGATTTCGGACCCTTTGCTCAGTGTAAGACAAATTCTGAATTAGACAATTTGAGATTTGAAAGATTCGTTACCCGACAGTTTAGTCAAGTCAAAGCACGTCATAGGCAAGTTCAAATTTGGCCAAAGATATGACTGGATCTGCGTCTAATTAAAACATATTATGGTCTAGTAAGTATCTTTCTCATACAGCAACTCGTTTACAGATTTACAAGGTCGTTTAGCAGACTACAACACAGCTATAAGAATAGCCAATGGAGAAGCAACTAGGCAGTCAGTTGAAGAACAAACAAGAGAACTTGAAGCAAGCAACCAAAAATTACAAGAAGAAGTCGAACAAGTGTTCCTAGAGAAACAAAGGAAGGAAAATCAGTTGAGGCAATTGAGAGAGCAGATGGACAAGGTAACAAAAACGTAAACTATTACAAAGAAGTAAAAATCGGAAAATTTTTATTATGGTTGAGTTTAAAGATGATGCATGTATAAAGAGACCTTATTTTTTTAGGAACAATCGAATCTTACACAGTTTTTAGCAGAAATGACACCAGAGCAAAAGGATCTGTACAATGAACTAGAAACAAGTGCTGCTGCATTGCGGGAAGAAGTTGAACAAGTAAGAACTCAAATAGACAATCTCAATAGAGAAAAGGAGGAATTCAATAAAGAGATATCAGGATCACAGGTAAGCTCGAAAATTGTTCAGCAATAAACTGATTTAGGTATAGAACGTAATTTATCATATCAGATGTTTACGATTTTTTAGTTAAAATTACACTTGTTGGAGTTACATCGAAGACTGGTGGGCGTGGAGCAAAAACGCGATAATATGAAGAACGAAATGAACAGTCGTTTAGATCCTCAGGAAGAAAGAGAGAAATTGTTACTACAGGTAAGTTTTAATTCAATTTGTAAGAAATATAACTTAGTTGTGTAAAAATATTGTTTGAAGCTTTTAACCATATATTTTTCCAGGTCCGTGAGGACAATGCAGCAATTTCTTCTTTGGATAGTAACGCTGCAAGCTTAAAAGAACAAATAAAGAAAGTGCAGGAACTTATCGAGCAAGCTGAACAAGTAAGAGTTATAATATTATATAAGCAGATACTTATCTACTTAATGCCAATAAGATTTTATTAATATAAAAAAGACAGTTCTATTCGAATAAAACACGCGCGATAATAACTTTTGTTTACAGGACCTCGAAGAAGGAAACTCTGAACGCCATCAAAAATACCGTGAACTTAAAAAGAGAGAAGAAACAATGGACGCATTCATGTCAACTTATGAAGAAAATTTAAGGAAGGAAAAGGAAAAGATTGAACAGTTAGAGAAAGACATTGTTTTTGCTTTAGATCACAGTAGCTCTAACATTGATCTGGATTTGAGCGAGATTGACAATCTGAAACAGAAAGAAGGGTTTACATCGCATTACGATGATAGCAAAAAATCTATGGAGACGTTGACGAAAGAGTATGACAGGTTCCAAGCGAATTTGAAAAAAGTAAGCTTTTAGATTCACTTTATTTGGATAGGACATAAAAAATGGTAGGTAAGTAAGCAAACTAAACAGTTATGCATGTTAACAGGCAGAATCAACTCGTGAGCGTCTAGCTACTGAACTTCAGACATTGCCAGAGAAAACTCAAGCCATGAAGGAAGAACTCGTCACACTTTCCGATTTAGACAGACTAAGAGAGAAAGGGGAAGAAGAAAAGAAGACTTTGGAGACTGAAATGAAGCTGTTAAGAGAAAAACTGACACCGACTGAAGCTGCTATTGTAGAAGCAGCGAATACATTCAAGAAACTACAGGTAAGTAAAGTTGTTATTGAGCTGCTTTGTTAGAATGGGTACCAGACAACTGATATACATTACATAAATAGATTACTTACTACTTACTAATATACATAAACAACGACCAGACACAAGGCAAACACAAGTGCTCATCACACGAATGTTTGCACTGGCCAGGATTCGAACCCGTGACCTTGTGCGTCGGAGGTAGATACACTACAACCTGGGCTACGGAGCCGCCAAATATAAGAGAGAGAGGGAAATATAAATTAATTACGTTCGTTCAGAATCAGTGTACCTCAGCGACCCAAAGCAGATCTTAATTTTCACGCAAATTACGCAAATTCTCGCGAGTGTAAATTAATTCAAAATATTTTCTTTCTCTAGGCAAGTTTAGATGGCAACGAGATGTATGCAAAGCTGAACGCTTTGGAAGAACAACTAGCACAGTTAGAAACAAGGAAAACGGTACTAGAAGAAGACATAGCGTCGATTACTTTGAAGGCGGATTATGAGCCATTGAAGAAACAGGCTATGGAAGAGCTGGCCGCTTTGAATAAAAAAATAATTGAAGATCTGAATAATGCTAAATCGTATTAAGGATTTTTTAAGGTCACCTATATACCACAGAAAAGATAAAAGGAGCAGTACTGCAACTCAGCGCGATCACGCATCTGATATGACCATAACACTACACTAAAAATGATTGCATGTAAGATTTAAACTTTATTCTTTTATTTAGATAAAATGATTTGATTATACCTAAGCCAATGTGAATAAGTGGATTCGAAATTGTTTAGTAATAAATGCACTAATTCATAGTACCACACAAAATATTATTTTTCAAGTACGCACTGAAAAACACACGGCCCTTCATGACAGAGTTACAACCCCGACTATGGGAGCCTGAGAACTACTTAGAAATCGAAGCGCGCCAAAACGGCGCGTTTGTATGGAGTTAACTACTGCTCCTTTTATCTTTTCCGTAGTTGTCCAATAGTACTTAGGTACCTGTTTAAGACAGTAATTCATCAAAATATTTTTCTAAGATATTTGTGCCGATTTTTTTACTTGTACAAGTACATTTTATAAGTTGGTCTATTATTCGATAACCTGTAAAGTCTACTTGATGTCGATAAATTTTCTTTCTAAATTCATCATAATGGACTACTACCGTGAATTTTTTGACATTTCCAAATACAACGATTTCGCTGGTAGACTCGACAAAAATAAAGTACTTTAAAACAAAATATTTTTGAAACGTACACTAGCATCGGAGAATAAACTTTACAAACCCCCATTATTTCTAAAAAACCTATCTAACGATACCTAACACTATAAGGTAGTCGCGATTTAAAAAAAAAACCCCACTCAACGTTTTCCAGAGGAACAAAACCCTAAAATGTATATTATATTTTTTTTATGATTTTATTCTTCAGCTTTGTCGGCCAAAACCCTAAAATGTATATTATATTTTTTTTTATGATTTTATTCTTCAGCTTTGTCGGCATGCGATTCCAGCCAATAGCGTTAGAGATTAATTCATCAATATGTATGTATATCCATGCCAAATTACAGCCTTCTAGTACTAAGAGTCTGTGAGCTAAGACAGACAGACAGACAGACGGACATGACGAAACTACCAATATAAGGTTTCCTTGTTGACTACGGAACCCTACGAACACTTAACCCCGGAACCCTAAAAAGATATCTTGACTTTTTGCTAAAGAAATTCTTGCTTGTCTAGTTGAGAATCTGTCGAGCTGCTACTACTACAGGTATTTACAACATCAATATACACCGTTGAATAATAAATAATTTAAATCTCAATGTCAAGGATTAAAATAAAACTTTCTAGATAAAACAGTTATTATTTTATTTCTAACACGTTAATAATTTAATATCACAGATATTTTATCAACTCACTAAATACTTAATTTTAAACACCGAGTTGTCAAATACGACTAGGTTACTTTGTAGACCTAACACAACTTGTTTATGATGATACAATAAGTTAAATGTAACAAAAATTAAAATTACTTACCAAGATACTACTGTAGAAAAACAGGGTGATGAAAAGATTAGCAGACGAACAGAAATGTCACTAGAGTCCAACATATTACTTTACCAGTCTTACAATACAAAGCTTCCGTTTTTAAACTATGTGCTAGAAGCTTTTTGAACAGCTTTCTGTGCAGATTTTTGCTGTTTGTCTACTAGAGCGACGATTTCAGGGGGTATCGGCTGGTTGTTCGATTTGGCCATCGCAGTCAATGTTCTAACAAACTTCTGGGAGGGCGTGACGTTGAGTTCCTGCATCTTCGTCCACAGATCTAGTGCTTTTTTGACGTCATCGTCTCGTTCTGGGAAATAAAATGATAGACGACCTTAGTTTTTATAAAACAGAAGCATTTGTCCGTAAGGAAATTACTATATAGTCTTTTAATATTTGTCAGTAAAATATACAACCCACACGATGAAGGAAGCAATTAAAGTTGTATAATATCAAACGGGTTTGGTCAGTCACAGGGTTTTATTAACCAAGTAAAGAAAAGTAAAACCATTAGTTCGCTTTGTAAACTTCGCGATGACAAAATTTTTGGGCACATTGTACGTAGTTTTTCGCACGGCCCACGTAAACAAAGTCGCGGGCACAGCTAGTAAAAAATAAATACTTGAACTATACGGACCAATAAAGCGCACCTGTCTTACTAATTAAAAAAAAAATAGTTCGATAGATGGCGTTGACGATTCGTAGATCCGAAAAAATCTGGCGAGTCACCCAGGGCCATAAAAGGATTTAAAAAAAAGAATCCACGAAGTACACCTGGCGCCATCTATAGTCTCAATTAGAACTATTATTTTTATTTTTTAAAGAGCTGTCAAAAAATCCCCTATTAAAAAAATCAATAAAAAAAACTTACGATACACGTCCAAAATCAGGTCGTACACATCAGCTACGTCGACATGTCTTAGTTCCTTGCAGCATTCGGCTACGGTTTCCAAGGCGACGACCTTCTTCTCATCGGCGAACCTTTCACAGTGGCGCAACAGGGCGTCCGGGTGGAACTTCACTGTGGGGTCTAACAACACCTTCCGTAGAGTCTTCTTGAAACCAACATCGGCTAGTGCTGCTATTAGGGTGAGCTGTAAATAAATAATAATAAATATGTGGGGACATCTCACACACGGCCATCTGATCTCAAACTAAGCAGAGCTTGTACTATGGGTACCAGACAGCTGATATATATACATAAATAGATAAAACACATATATAGATAAACAACATCCAGACACAAGGCAAACACAAGTGTTCATCACACGAATGTTTGCCCTGGGTGGGATTCGAACCCGCGACCCTGTGCTTCGAAGGCAGGCGTACTACCAACCTAGGCCACGGAGCGGAGCCGTCAAAATAAAATGAAATATTTACCGGTAAAAGGGTTAATTTCCCTTCTTTTTTAATGGGAAATAGTTTCTTTTACCGGTAACGCTTTCTATTGTTGATTTTTATATACCCCTAGAGATATATCCCTATAATATCCCTATAACCCTAATATATATATATCCCTATAACCCTAGAGATCTTCTCAAGGAAATTTATTTAGCACTAGCGCAATCCATTATGATTTATTGCATCTCAATCTGGGTTGGTGCCACAAAAAACAAATTTCTTGCTGTAGAACGAGCTCAGCGATGCCTAATTAAGGTCATGTACTTTAAAAAGCACAGATTCCCTACCAAAGATCTATATAAAACTAAAACTTTACATCTATAATATGGTCACAAGAATGCATAAAACTATCCGTTTTGACCCGACAATCCTAACTAGAAGAAGGAGGTTTATTGTAGCTAAAGTACCTTCCACAAAAACTGTTTTCGCGAGTAGGCAATGCTACATAAGATCTCCTAAGATGTACAATCTTCTAAATAAGGACTTAGACATTTAAACTAAAAATTGCTATGATTGTAGTAAGGTGATTCTAACATGGCTTGAACCCAAGTCATATGAAGAACTGGAGGAACTGCTGGTTGGTTAGTGGCTAACCATCTAACAATTAAGTAGGCTTCACTTCACTTTTCTAACAAAATCACTCACACACACACACACACACACACAATTAAGCAGTGGAGAGGCTGCTGACTGGTTAGTGGACAGTATGATGATATTAAACTGTATACAGTAACCCGATCCCAAAGCGTAGTTGCCGTAGGGCTAACAACTCAGCAGCTCTTCTCCACTCCTCTCTTATACATACACACCCTCTTTCACACGCACACACAAACTCACTCACACACACACTATCAAGCAGTGGAGAGGCTGCTGACTGGTTAGTGGACAATGTAATGATATTAAACTGTATAGGATAACCCGATCCCAAGGCGTAGTTGCCGTAGGGCTAACCACTCAGCAGCTCTTCTCCACTCCTCACTCTCTTATACATACTCACCCCCACTCACACACACACACACACACACACACCCGTTTAGACTCTGAATAACTTGGCATGTCTAACTAAACTAAATTATTTCTAGCTATTATGTACCTACTTAAACATAGACTTAGATTGTAAGAAGGAAAGTATGATAAACCATGAATAGACTGCTTAGACTTAGAATAACTCGGCATATCTAAAGGTAGCATTCGGATCTCGGCGGTCGCTGCCCAGCGGCGCCGCCGTGGGCAGCGCCGCCCGGCAGTACCGCCACAGTACTGCACCGCTTTGTAGGGATTTGTATGAAACGCATTCCGATGCACGCCGCCGGGCGGCGCTGCCGAGCGGCGCTGCCCACGGCGGCGCTGCCGAGCCGCTCCGGGAGCAGTATGGCGGCGCCGCCCAAACATTACGGAAGGCAAAACAACGGTTCACACCGACGACTCCTTGTTGACTACTGCACGTGGCAGTCGCTGCCGGGCGGCGGCCGCTCCTATCCGAAAGGACCTTGCAGCGCCGCCGGGCAGCGCCGCCGGGCAGCGACCGCCGAGATCCGAAGGCTACCTTAACTGAACTGAATTAATCTATTTCTAGTTAATATGTACCTACTTAAACTTAGACTTAGATTGTAGGAAGGAATGTAAGTTGAACCTATAATCTAATAATGAGCTTAAAACTACTTTAGACCTAAACTAAACTTATCTTAATTATACTTACCTCTTTTTCCATCTGTATGAACTTGTCATAACATTAACTTATATTATGTTAGTTTCTATGAAGAGCGATGCCTCCCGACACAGGCAATAAGCCTTTTGGGAGACACTTGCCCCACTTTTCTAACATAAGTGTTTTTATATAATAAACAAATATTTTATATATATTTTTTTATATATATTATTATGTCAGGCAATTCTTGTGTATAGCTCGTCGTCCGTCAGCCCGACAGCTGGTCACAAAAGGACAGAAGGATTTAACGGCAGTAAGAATTGTTATTTTTCACACGTATTCTGATAAAAAAAAAAAATCCCGGAAACGACAATAACGCTGCAAATCCATCAGAGATGTGCGAGACAAATAACCCGTGCGAGGATGTGAAGCAGAGCTGTCAAAATGTGTGAGCGTTGTGAAGATGAGCGGTGCGGGGAAGCGTAGCGGACTCATTTTAGATATCTGGACTTGTCACACGCGTCACTTGCACACATTTCTCGCACACATCGCAATTTGTTTTGACAGTTTTGTATGTAGAAAAAACTTCGCTTCCCTAAGCCTTACTACACCAGAGCTTATCTGAATTAGGGCGATTAGGCCTTAGTTGACCACACTGGCCTAGTGCGGGTTGGTCGACTTCACACACAACCCCTGAATTTCTCCGCAGGAGTGTGCAGGCTTCATCACGATGTTTTCCTTCACCGTAAGAGCGTCGAATAAACGTATGAATTCAAAATTCGAAAACACATTGGTACGTGGTGGGGATCGAACCCGCAACTCCCGGACGGGAGGCAGCGGCCCTAGCCACAGTGACCACCGATGACGCTCTACGTGAACACTGCCACAGAATAGATAATAGCAGTACCTAACACTGCCAACGGTGATCGCTTCCACGGCTTCTATATTTCTTTCATCTATTCAATATATAGGTAATACCTGCACATCTCCCGCGCCGTGCACGTTCTTGTTAACAGTGAGCACCGTCTGCGCAAGTTTGTTCAGTTTCCCATTACATCGCTCGTTGGTTAGGAAGTTCTCTTCGGATATGCCGTCGCTCATGTTCTGTAAGATGTTGCATAACAGCTCGTGTTTCAGAGGTGTTCGCTTGTATTTTTCGGCTATTCGGACGAATTCCATCACCGCTTCGTCTAAGTTGTCGCTGAGGAAGGATGTTGGTGAATTAGTTCATTAACCACTGCCTCTTTTCCAGGTATTTTTCGGTATGAATCGTTCAGACAGCAGGAAAAACTTAATGGCTGGCTGGCTTTTTATCTTTTCTTCAAAGTCAGTGACAGGCTATCAATGCAATGCGGTTAATATTTTCTGTGTCGTACATCATTAACTGGTGGTGGCTGGATGAGGAAAGCGGGTGATCGTGCGCTTTGGCGTACCCTTGGGGAGGCCTACGTCCAGCAGTGGACTGCAATAGGCTGATTGATTGACATCATCAACAGCTCATATACGTCCCCACCGAGGGGCTCGAGCCTACCCTGAATTAGGGCAAATAGGCCACAGTCGCGAACCTGCTCAAAAAATTTCACGAGATTCAGTTGAGAAATGCCACCTGTAGAGTGGAACAAACAGGCAGACAGACACACAAAAGCAATTTTGGCCAAGCTGAAACGGAGACGCTTCGCTCGCTCGGTCAATTAAAACAATAGATACTTACACCTTCATATGCGCTCGAATCAGAGGCCCGAGAATGACGTTGCTGGGTTGGCAGTAGCCGAGGTTCGACAGCAATTCGAACATGTTCCTGGTTTCGACGTGAGTGTTGTTCGCTGCGACCGCGTCCAGCAACCGCCAGCAATTCATGGAGATGTTGCGACCGCCCGTCACATGCCTATTAACAATAATATAATTATTTAAACAAATAAATTAATCTAGTCCGCGCCAGCTATATTACCAGTTTGGTATACATGGCGATTAGGTCAGTAAGAGAAAAAAAAATGACAAATGACTGTCGTTTATACCATTTGTACTTTACAGCTTATATGCAATGCTAATGCACTCTATGAAAACCCAACAAATCGGGTAAATCCCACTTTACCCATGAATAATGGACACTCTTGTGTGTAGTAATAGAGAATATACATAAAAAATATATGTTTTTTTTTCATAGTTCATTTGAAATATACAAAAATAGAATACCGACAGTCAAAACAGAATCGAAATTGATCAAAAAACAAACTAGTTACAACATTATTAAACAAATATATCTGTCCCTCTTACGAAAACAAAATTTTCTATAGCGGATGTATGGCCCGCGTGGGCCGCGTGACATATGACGTCACAGGTCACGTCGTCGGACCTCTCTGTCTAGCCATCAACTTTGAAGCCTTATAACTTTGTTTCTGAGCAAGATATTCGAAAAATTATTTTTTATGTGTTTATCTGGAACCTGAAATATTTCGATTAATGAATTTAAAAAAAATGCACATTCCTTATTATAGTAATTTCTATATAAAGTATCAATATCCATGAATAAAGTGGGATCCACATTATCCAATAGCTTTTACCTTCTCTTAGATTGTTCGTTGATTAACTCAAAAGCTTGTAGAATCCGTTTTCTGTACACCATGAGCGTGGCGAAGTCAATGACCTTGTATTCGTCGAGAACAAAGTTAGGTGCTGTTTTGTTCAGATCCGCAAGGGCTATTTCTGCTAGGTCGAGCTCTCCCATTTTTACGTGAAGATCAAATATGGCCGCTTTCATGCCAGCCGAAAGGAAAACCTGGAAAATATTTAAAAGCAGATTTTTAATCAAGTATCAGACTTGACGCACTGGCACACCCCGGACACTTCATACAGCCGTGCCTACTCCTTTTTACACACGCATATGTGTGAGTGAACCATGTAGGGTTAACACTTGTCGGAATTTATAATTACTGGCATGACTAGACATTATTATAGGTGCCATCTAGTAAACACTTACCTAAAATATTGTGTAAATCATTCGCTAAACAGCTACCTAGTTATCACATAAAAAAGTTATTGAAACACCAAGGTTTTCGTAACTGTAATGAACACGGTTAATCACACCATATAGCGCTCACATTTAGTTCTTATCAATCCACAAATCAAAAAACGTAAAAATACTTATCATATTAGAAAAGTTAACTAAATCAAAATAAACAAATAGCCGCACCGCACGCGACTGCGCGCGTAAGCGATGCACGGCCTTTAATCCAGTACCCCCTCGCTCGCCCCCTCGAATGTCAAACTGCGGAGCGGGACGAGGTAACGCCGATTGGCGGGAGGAGGTGAGTGACCATTCTGGTATTATACTAATTCTGTGGCACTGGGCCAGCGTGGTCGACTAAGGCCTAATCGCCCTAATTCAGGGTAGACTCGAGCCCCTCGGCGGGGACGTATATGCACTGTTGATGATGATCAGTCTTGACGATATTAGTAGTTCAGGAAAATAGAAAAACAGAACTGCATTGCGACTTATTTGCTACTGTAGGACATGTGGAAAAACAAGAAGATGATTTTATTTGTGCAGGTATGGTTTACAACTCTGCCAGATATTTTTATTTAGCTTGTTTGCCCAAATTACTAATATACAATGGTATAATATATATTTAGAACCGCCTTAATACCGTTTTATGTGATAACGATTTAGTGAAAAAAAAAAACATTCACACAAAAATTCTAGGCCGCCATTTTGTATTCTAAAGGCGGGTCCAATTGCCTTCCCTTCCAAAACAAATCCCTTAGGCACTTGCTATGACCTAAGATAGCCGGTATACCGTTTTCAACATCTGCAGCATGAATGTGCTATTCAAGGCTACTAATACCGTTTATATAATGATTCAGTGAAGAAAACAACATTAACACAAAAAGACTAGGCCGCCATTTTATATTCAAAAGGCGGGTCCAATTGCCTCCCCTTCCAGAACAAATCCCTTAAGCACTTGCTATGACCTAAGATAGCCGGTATACCGTCTTCAACATCTGCAGCATGAATGTGCTATCCAAGGCTATTACTATAAAATCATGATAAATAACATAATTTGATCAGACTTCAACTTACTCCCTCCGCTTGACATTTGTCGACTATTTCCCTCGCTGCTACAAGGTTTCCCGATCTGCAGTATTCTTGCAGCAGCTTCCTCAATACGCCTCGTGTGTTCAACCCTTTTGCTTCCAGTTCGTTGAGGTGAGCCCGAAGTGCCTCTTCGTTCATGTGTTTCTTAAATTAAATTCAAGTTATAAGCCGCTAGCATAGCAAGCACGTGAGCCATGTAAAAGGCCTTTGGCGACTCAAGAACTCTGACACCAGAGTTTGTGAGGTCGACCTTATAACGCACTTGATATGATGTTAAAAGAAGATTTTCCGACAGCCAATTAAAAAATATATATTTTATAAATCTTCGATAGATGGCGTTGACGATTCGCAGATCCGAAGAAATCCGGCGAGTCACCCAGGGCCATAAAGAGATTTAAAAAAAAGAATCCACGAAGTACACCTGATCGTCTTAACTAGAACTATTATTTTTATTTTTTAAAGAGCTGTCAGGAAATCCCCCATTGAGAATTCGATTCAACTCACGGGATGCGGCATAGAAGACGACGAAAATATCTCGCCCTCATCAACCAGCTTCTCATCCGTGAGGCAGATGAGCAGATCTCTGAACTCCTTGATTTTATCCTCGGGGTACGTGTCTGGGATTTTGTTCAGGCATAAGTCTGCTGCTGATGTGGATATCTTCACGTTACGCTTCTTAAGCTCCTGGAAAATAATATTTATAGATAACAATTTGATAGATAAATGCAGTGAATCAATGATTTATAAATTACCTGGGCCCCGTTTCACGAAGCAACAAGTTACAATTTGATATTCATTGCGTAGTTAATTCGCCTAAACTGTAAAGCCTCATCGTTTTAATCTCACTGTCTACGCAATGTACATCGAATTGTACTTGTAATTTGTAACTTGTAGCTTCGTGAAACGGCTCCCTGAATGGGAATCGAACTTCGGTTCGCCCAAGCGGAAGGCAAAAGCAATGTTAACTGAGCTACTACGTTTTATTTTATTTATGATTTTCTAGATAGATTATAATAAAATCTAAGTTACTTCGATTAAGATTTTAACTTCTCGTGTCGTTTGTCGACTTAATCAGTCCAGCCCAAAAAGTATCCAGATTCAATAGCCTCATTCGGGTCTTGCATGGTGCAGGAAACAGGACTGTCAGGCCCAGGCAGCGTCACTTGGACGGCGGCCTTCCTACCCCGAGACACTGCCACTACGCTAAGTGAACCCAGAGGAAGAAGAAGACCCCCAAAAACGGAGGTAGGGAAAACAGCATTGCTACACATTTACAACAATCTTCGTCGCTTAAGAAGATAGTGGCTTGGAAGCAGTGCTCCGCATGGGGAAACCCAAAACAAAGTCAGTACTAACCCTAACTATGAAAAGTAAATCATTCAAGTCATCCTTCGATTTCTTCTGGTGTATGAAGTGGCACAGAAACCTCCCCACCCAGTCCTTATGTTTGTCCGTGGCCCTCATCGCCATGTCCTCCAAGATATGAACTGTGGACTTCTCATCCATGCTTATCTGGTATCCTTGCATTAGCGGCTTCATCAATTTTCCACCGTCGATTTTGCCTTGGAATAACTCGCCTGGGGACATAAAAAAAATGTAGTAGAATAGAATTCGAATAGCGAAAAACGTCGTAATAACCAGACCTTGATCATTATCATAATCTTAGCTTGCAGACGTTCACTGCTGGACATAGGCCATCCCCAAGGATCTCTATAATGACTGTTGGCCAGCAAACAGAGGCTTCCCAGACCGTTGGTCCACGTTCTAGGCTGTCTTCTTTTTCTTCCTGCAAGACTAGGAGCCTAGGAGAGCTTCGGTGGTCTAGTGGCTAGGGCCACTGCCTCCCGTCCGGGAGACGCGGACCCCCACCACGTGCCAATGTGTTTTCGAATTTCGAATTCATATATACGTTTATTCGACGCTCTTACGGTGAAGGAAAACATCGTGATGAAAACACTTTTAGGTAATAACCCAGTAGATATGCACACTCCTGAAAAGAAATTCAAAGGTTGTGTGTGAAGTCGACCATCGCACTGGGCCAGCGTAGTCGTCTAATTCAGGGTGGGCTCGAGCCCCTCGGTGGG
Organism: Carpatolechia fugitivella; assembly: GCA_951230895.1. Taxonomy (NCBI): domain Eukaryota; kingdom Metazoa; phylum Arthropoda; class Insecta; order Lepidoptera; family Gelechiidae; genus Carpatolechia; species Carpatolechia fugitivella. The sequence goes on along the minus strand of OX579646.1, from coordinate 15,799,319 downwards.
GAGGTATATGAGCTATTGATGGTGATGATGATGATGAAGGCTAGGAGCATAAACATACTTACAAATCTCGCTAGCAGCTCTCACTTGACCGGTTTTGACCAGTGTCACCATCATCGGAGTGAGGACCATGGTGGCAGTGAGGCCGGCTTCCAGAAACTTCTTCATCAGATTCTGAGGAGATGTGAAGCTCACGTGCGGAAGGACGTACTGCATCATCGTATCGTCGTCTGGGATCACTTCCATTTGGACCATCGTTTGAAGGGTGTTCATTATTCCTAGAATATTTATGATGATGTTTGGAAGTAAGGAATTTAGCACCAAGTCTTTATCGATAGTATTATTATTACCTAAATGAATATGTTACTTAGTACCAACATAACAAAGAATGTTCATAAAAAATAAGCGAAAGCTTATTATGAGCTGAAGAAGTTATACCTTTTTCTCCATATGACTTTGTAGACTGAAGAAGTATAGGCCAGAAGTAATGACACCTCAACGGCATACCAAGTTGCTTCATACGTTGGAACATATCCAGAGCTAAAGGAGTCTTGCCTAATTGCAAGGCGGCTTCCGCTGCATTTTGTAAACCTATGGGGTTGCGACCTGAAGCCATCAGGTTTTGGGTGATGAGTCCTATTATACTGGATGGCTAGAAAAAAAATAAAAAAATTGTCATCATCAACAGATTAAACCTAAGAACTAGATGGCGCTGCTTTTGAGTATTCCTAAAGATTTGGATTGGTTAAATAAATGTCAGATGGATTGTTTGACGTTTTGCTGTCCAATCGCATACATTTAGGAACACTGAACAGTGGCGCCAATTCGTAGTTTTTCACATTAAATAATTAAAAGAATGTTATAGATAAATTAATTAGTTCAAACATATATAGGTAGCTAAAAAAACATTGTAAATTATCATAAAATATTCGATTACAATACTTACCATAGCAGCTTTAACACAATCCCTGATAAGACTCCGACCATGCAAACCTTGGTCATCTTTAGGCCCAAACGAAGGTACCGGAAGGGCATTGTATATGGCGAGAGCAGTCATTGGCTGGTTGCGAAACACCAGCTCCGTGGCTACTACCTGCATGTAAGGAGATATTGATGGCGATTGCAGAGTTTCAGTCGGTAGGAAACGTAGAACCTGGAAAAAAACATCAATTTAAGAAAAACAATCTAATCCTAATTTTAAAATTTAGCTATCCTTTTCGTTTTTATGACCAATTAAAGAGATGAGATGAATTCAGATGAACGAATTATATCATTTTGACTGAATGATAACCTAAAATAAAGGCGTAGCTGTCAGCTTAAGAGATTTTTAAGTCGCATGTTTTACTCTCTAAAATTGTGCGATCGACGCGGTTCAAATTCGACGTTTGACAGCTCTAATTAGAGTGGCCTTCTCTTTTCCCTTTTTAATATTTAAAAGTTGAAAAGGACGGACGAACTTAAATTAAGAATTAGAGCGTGACAGTGAGAGTTAGCCTTTATAAGAAATTTATTTGATATCGCACTAGCTGATAGTGCGAACAATGTCCAATGAAGAGGAAAACTGGTAATAATGGTGCCAATTGACTGTGCCAATAGCAAGAGTAAAAAAAGCTCTGCCTCCACTAAAGTTAAAAAGCTATAAAAAAATATACCGTTTAGTTTAGGTTTAACAGCAATAAGACCTAGTTTTAATCTTTTTTTATGTAAGTGAGGTTTTCTAGCAGAACTCTCGCACAGCCTCGTGACAGGGATTTCTGCTTTCATCCATGAAACATATTAGTAACTATGCAGCTTCTCTATAGTTCTGCTTTGTGCTAAATAATCAGCTGACATTTGTGTTACAGTTTTTCTTTACATCAGCTAAAGTTAAAAAACTTACGCTGCAAACAAATTCATGCAACCCGCACTCTGACACAGACTTGACAATCTCCATGATGTGTTCCTCTTCGAAACGAGTTCCAATTCTATGGGCACTGGATAGTTCCTCTAAGATGAGGTCAGGTTTCTTGTTCCACGCCAGCGCCTTCGCTATGGCCGTATATGTATCCGCTGATCGCTCTATTTTGAGTGATGTCATCATAGTTAAAACTTCCTTGATGTTTTGAGGGTTACTGAAAATGAAAAAGATAATATTTTAGGTAGGATAATTTCTATGACGTCAAGATTCGTTAAATGCAGCTGCATCTAAGGCTTTTTTTTTTCTTCTTCCTAACTAATGGCGACACATCTTATGTAGACGTATTTCGCCAGTGTCGAGTGATATTTGTAGGTTTAAGATTTATCTTTGGATGATTGTTCAGTGAATTGAGCTCAGTAATGTGATAGTACAATTACTGAAGCCACCACGAGGCCTCTTGGCATCATCTAAAATGTCAGCAAAGTGTAAGCGATTCAATTGTTCTATTAAAGTTTATAGTCCCGAAACATTCACTGGATAATATAGTACACTATCAAAATTAAAACGAAGACACGTCCGCCATTGTCAGATGCTGACAAAAGACCCCATCTAAGGTTTATAAATACATTTAGTTGATATTATACTTAAAACCGCGTTTATAATTAATTGTAGCTCGTAGTTTTCGTACGACGGAGTTTCATACTAAATTGAACCCCTCCTTTCCCCTTTAGGGAGGGAATTTTCAAAAATCTCTTTTCTGCTTGCAAAGCATATTTTTTAAATTGCCTATAAAGTAATAATAAGATTTCTTACCCAGCCTTTCCTTGGCAGAGTATGAGAGAATTGAAGACACTCTCAGTTGCTGGAAAATTTTGTGCCTTCATGTTGGCTATCAACTCCATAGCTTGGTTCAAATCTCCTGCCTAAGTGTTAAAAAAATGAAACAAACAGATCACAAATCATTAAAAATATTTTAAAATTGGTTTGTTGCATAATTGATTATTTAAATTAGTCCAAAAAAAGTTCTAACTTTAAAATTACTTTGCTTTAAAAATACTTTTATTGTGCACATATCTCAAACAAAATTATTTAGCTTATCCCAATATGACTGAGTGAATACAGCTGTAAAAAAGTTAAACTACCTACTTATTTCTATTTTTTTTACCTCTGCTATTGCTGCCAGTAACAACTCATAAGTTGTAATATCAGGTTTACATGGAGTCATTTTTGAAATGAATGTATTGGCAAAGACAGTTCTTTTGTTAGCAATATACACTCGGAGTAGCTCATTATAATGGTTCACTTTCAAATTAATGAGTGGCCTGTAAAGATGACAAAAAAATGATCAAATGTTAGAGAATGTGATCATGTTCATAGAAAAATTGTTCTAAGTCATAAGTACCTATGTTGGTAGTCTTGGTAGAATAATAGTTCTAAGTACTTAGTAGGCTAAGTAGGTATCTACCTAAATATAACACCAATACCTTAAGTAGTAATTAACTATGCTTCGCTCTTGGGAAACTGTATGCAAAAGTTTTTTTCTTTCATTGCATCAAGGTTCTAAATAAACTGTGATAATAATAGAACTACATTTTTCAAACAGTCCAATTTCAAGGCAAACCCTATAATACTAATTTAGAAAATATGCAAGTGTGCCTCTCTGTCTATTCTGGTTTTTTTACAGATTACAAATTTAAAGTTTTGCACAGTCTATTATTTTACTCCCACTTCCAAAGAACAAAGGCTACTGTTTACCACGGGAATAATCTAAAACAATAAACGGGACTGCTATAGAAACCTGCGGCATAGGTAGCGTTACGGGAGGGGGGAAAGGGGGTTGGGGGGGGGAGCCCCCCTGGTGGTGGGTATTGCCGGAAACCCCCCCTTTTTGAGATATATTTTTTTTAAATGTAGGTCATTTTCAACGAGAAAACGCCCCAGGTAGGAGGAGGAACCCCTACAGAGGGGGGGTTAGTGCTGTATTTCTCTTTTTACAAGCTTTTATTTAGTTTCACCTGTCCCGTTGTCTGTCTGTCTGTCTGTCTGTCTGTCTGTCTGTAATCAAATCTTGCAAGTTAAATTTGATCCACTTCCCAGTTTCCGATTGAGCTGAAATTTTGCATTCATGTATAAATCGGATGACAATGCAATATTATGGTACCTTGGAGCTGGTCTGATGATGGAGACGGAAGGTGGCCATAGGAACTCCTCTAATACAGAACACAACCTAGTCGTGTTTGGGCTCGTTAGATTTGTCTTAACAAGATCTTTAGCCATACGTGATATCCAGGGTCTCATGATGGAGCCGGAAGGTGGCCACAGGAACTCCTTAAATACACAACACAACCTAGTCGTGTTTGGGCTTGTTGGATTTGTCTTGACTAGATCTTCAGTCCTACGTGATGTTCAGGGTCTCATGATGGAGCCGGAAGGTGGCCACAGGAACTCCACAAATACACAACATAACTTAGTCATGTTTGGGCTTGTTGGATTTGTCTTGACTAGATCTTCAGTCCTACGTGATGTCCAGGGTCTCATGATGGAGCTGGAAGGTGGTCACAGGAACTCCACAAATACACAACATAACATAGTCGTGTTTGGGCTTGTTGGATTGGTATTGACGAATACTTTGATACTAAATCAGACTCGATGATGGAGCTAGAAGGTGGCCATAAGAACTCCGTAATTAAACGACGCAACCCCACCGAGTTTGGGCCCATTTGATTTGTCTTGACGAGTACTTTGATACTACATGGTAACCAGGGTCTGATGATGGAGCTGGAAGGTGGCCATAGGAACTCCGGAACGACGCAACTCCATCGAGTTTAGGCCCATTTGTTTCGTCTTGTCGAGTACTGTGATACTATATGGTAACCAGGGTCTGATGATGGAGCTGGAAGGTGGTCATAGGAACTCCGTAATTAAACGACGCAACCCGATCGAGTTTGCGCTCATTTGATTCGTTTTGACGAGCATCTTAGTTGGCGTGAATATGCAACTCCAACAGATTTGGGAAAAAGTTCGTTCCGTTTGTTATGAATGTGGATTATTATATTATTATGTCTGATTGATTAGATGGATGCCCCAATGCCAAGGTGAGCACGTGCCGAGGGCTGAATGGTATGAGAGTGTATAAACATTTCATATCGCTAACGTTGCGCCTCAGGGTACCAGGGCGAACCCTGTTGTACTGAAGCCCTTATCCCTCTACAATGGACCTCGGCAAGGATGGCATTCACATAATACAGCCTAAATCAATTCAATTTCCTGCTAAATTTAATTACGGCACAGCTGAAAGAAGAATGCTTCCGATTGTCTTGTCTTGGGCTTCAACTGTGCACAAAATGCAGGGAACTACTGTAGATCATGCTGGTATTTATCTAGGCTCTAAATTATTTGCTGCTGGTCAAGCTTATGTGGCTTTAAGCAGAGTTAAGTCTTTAGCAGGACTTCGAATCGAAGAACTTGACTGCTCCAAGTTGACTTCGAAGAAACCTTGTAATGTTGATGCATTAAAAGAAATGGATAGAATGAGAAATGTTACAAATAACTAACTTGTGATTACATAACTAATTTAAACATTAGTTTACCCTACTACAAACAAAAAAAAAGAAATATTTAAATACAAATAAAATACATAAACTTTAAGTGCTCAAAGCAGCACATTATTATGTGAACGTACTACGGACTACATAAGGGAAAAACGCTGCTACGCGCTACTAACTACGTCGTAGTAAATCTCGAATTAAACAAACTAAAAAGTTAAAAATAAAATTAAAGAAAAAAAACCTTTTTTAAAAACAAGCTTTTATTATTTGTTAAGAAAATGAACTAAAAAGTTAAAAATAAATTAACTCTAATTAGAAGTATAACACTTTATAAGTTCATTGTAACCTTTAACGATAATTAAGCTTCTTTGTCTACGACAAAATAATTCCATATCGTAATCATATATTTTTAACACCAAAACTTTACACCTTAATTATTAAATCTTCCCGTTTTTATTACAGTCTCAATTTTATAAATAATAAAAGCGTGTTACATTTTGATGGTATAATTAAGCTATCACAATGTAACACGCTTTTTTATTTATAAAATTGAGACTGTAATAAAAACGGGAAGATTTAATAATTAAGGTGTAAAGTTTTGGTGTTAAAAATATATGATTACGATATGGAATTATTTTGTCGTAGACAAAGAAGCTTAATTATCGTTAAAGGTTACAATGAACTTATAAAGTGTTATACTTCTAATTAGAGTTAATTTATTTTTAACTTTTTAGTTCATTTTCTTAACAAATAATAAAAGCTTGTTTTTAAAAAAGGTTTTTTTTCTTTAATTTTATTACAAGCTTTTATTTAGTTTCACCTGTCCCGTTGTCTGTCTGTAATCAAATCTTGCAAGTTAAATTTGATCCACTTCCCAGTTTCCGATTGAGCTGAAATTTTGCATTCATGTATAAATCGGATGACAATGCAATATTATGGTACCTTGGAGCTGGTCTGATGATGGAGACGGAAGGTGGCCATAGGAACTCCTCTAATACAGAACACAACCTAGTCGTGTTTGGGCTCGTTAGATTTGTCTTAACAAGATCTTTAGCCATACGTGATATTCAGGGTCTCATGATGGAGCCGGAAGGTGGCCACAGGAACTCCTTAAATACACAACACAACCTAGTCGTGTTTGGGCTTGTTGGTTTTGTCTTAACAAGATCTTTAGTCATACGTGATGTTCAGGGTCTCGTGATGGAGCCGGAAGGTGGCCACAGGAACTCCACAAATACACAACATAACTTAGTCATGTTTGGGCTTGTTGGATTTGTCTTGACTAGATCTTCAGTCCTACGTGATGTCCAGGGTCTCATGATGGAGCCGGAAGGTGGTCACAGGAACTCCACAAATACACAACATAACATAGTCGTGTTTGGGCTTGTTGGATTGGTCTTGACGAATACTTTGATACTAAATGGTAACCAGAGTCTGATGATGGAGCTAGAAGGTGGCCATAAGAACTCCGTAATTAAACGACGCAACCCCACCGAGTTTGGGCCCATTTGATTTGTCTTGACGAGTACTTTGATACTACATGATAACCAGGGTCTGATGATGGAGCTGGAAGGTGGCCATAGGAACTCCGGAACGACGCAACTCCATCGAGTTTAGGCCCATTTGATTCGTCTTGTCGAGTACTTTGATACTATATGGTAACCAGGGTCTGATGATGGAGCTGGAAGGTGGTCATAGGAACTCCGTAATTAAACGACGCAACCCGATCGAGTTTGCGCTCATTTGATTCGTTTTGACGAGCATCTTAGTTGGCGTGAATATGCAACTCCAACAGATTTGGGAAAAAGTTCGTTCCGTTTGTTATGAATGTGGATTATTATATGTCTGATTGATTAGATGGATGCCCCAATGCCAAGGTGAGCACGTGCCGAGGGCTGAATGGTATGAGAGTGTATAAACATTTCATATCGCTAACGTTGCGCCTCAGGGTACCAGGGCGAACTCTGTTGTACTGAAGTCCTTATCCCTCTACAATGGATCTTGGCAAGGATGGCATTCACATAATACAGCCTAAATCAATTCAATTTCCTGCTAAATTTAATTACGGCACAGCTGAAAGAAGAATGCTTCGGATTGTCTTGTCTTGGGCTTCAACTGTGCACAAAATGCAGGGAACTACTGTAGATCATGCTGTTATTTATCTAGGCTCTAAATTATTTGCTGCTGGTCAAGCTTATGTGGCTTTAAGCAGAGTTAAGTCTTTAGCAGGACTTCGAATCGAAGAACTTGACTGCTCCAAGTTGACTTCGAAGAACTTTGTAATGTAAAGAAATGGATAGAATGAGAAATGTTACAAATAACTAACTTGTGATTACATAACTAATTTAAACATTAGTTTACCCTACTACAAACAAAAAAAAATGAAATATTTAAATATAAATAAAATACATAAACTTTAAGTGCTCAAAGCAGCACATTATTATGTGAACGTACTACGGACTACATAACGGAAAAACGCTGCTACGCGCTACTAACTACGTCGTAGTAAATCTCGAATTAAACATACTAAAAAGTTAAAAATAAAATTAAAGAAAAAAAACCTTTTTTAAAAACAAGCTTTTATTATTTGGAAAATGAACTAAAAAGTTAAAAATAAATTAACTCTAATTAGAAGTATAACACTTTATAAGTTCATTGTAACCTTTAACAATAATTAAGCTTCTTTGTCTACGACAAAATAATTCCATATCGTAATCATATATTTTTAACACCAAAACTTTACACCTTAATTATTAAATCTTCCCGTTTTTATTACAGTCTCAATTTTATAAATAATAAAAGCGTGTTACATTTTGATGGTATAATTAAGCTATCACAATGTAACACGCTTTTTTATTTATAAAATTGGGACTGTAATAAAAACGGGAAGATTTAATAATTAAGGTGTAAAGTTTTGGTGTTAAAAATATATGATTACGATATGGAATTATTTTGTCGTAGACAAAGAAGCTTAATTATCGTTAAAGGTTACAATGAACTTATAAAGTGTTATACTTCTAATTAGAGTTAATTTATTTTTAACTTTTTAGTTCATTTTCCAAATAATAAAAGCTTGTTTTTAAAAAAGGTTTTTTTTCTTTAATTTTTCGGTTGGACCTACCCTGCGGTCACCGACCCCTGCCAGGGTACGCTCGCTCCGCTCGCTCGGCTCCCTCCGCCTGTTGTTGACATCAGTCTAACCTAACCTAACCAACTGTTTAGACTTCTGGGTAGAATTTTTTTTTTTTTGCGGGGGGCGAGCCCCCCCCGGGGGCTGCGCCCCCCATGCCCCCCCTTCGGGTAGCGCCACCGTTCAACATTAAATATTGGGTATCGTTTTTTGAAAAGTGTTTGACTTTTTTTCATTCAGAAATGTTTTTGACCATAGATTAACATAATTAATGTGTAAGAAAGAGCAATCACTAACATTTCGCACTAGAATCTGTCTCATTCTAACATATTTCTTATTGTTTTCAATGACAGTAAACAAAAAGACGTAAAAAATATAAGAAATTTCAATTACATATTTCTCAAAAACTACGCGTTTCCGGCAATAAGTTCTTTCACCAGGGATATCTGGGAATCATTAGCTTTCAATTAAAAGCAATGTTGACGCCAGAGTCGTGCCGCAGGTTTCTATAGCAGGGCCCAATAAACGCTTAGCTGTGGCTTTTATTTTTTGTAATTTAAGTTTTTATAAACTAAAAAGTTGTGTAACTAACGAAAAGTTAAGTAACTCACTTTATAGTATTCCATACTTCTTCTGCCATTGCCATTCTAGATGAGATGGGCTCGTCTGGCAACAAATTAGTGCAACAATGCAGCAGCAGCAAGCCTTGTTTCTCGGAACAAAAATTATACTCTTTTACTTTTGCGAGCGCTCTGTGGAAATCATTCTTATAAATCCTATGCTTTGTGTAGATATCTGTTGACAAAGTAGCTATAAATCTCTCGAGCAGCTGTTCCTCGTTCAAAGTTTGTGTTTCGGATTTCTTTAAAGTTTTCTCAACATTTTTGAGGTTCTTATCCTTAGATTTAAGGGTTGAGTAAGATTTGATTTGGAGGTCTGGTGTTACATTTTTTGTTATAGTTTTAGTCACTGTTGACCTGTAAAAATAATAGAGAATAGAAAAAAACGTGCAAAATGCACGAGAATGTACGTAACAATATAAGAAATGCAGAACCAATCTAACCTAGAAGATAACTGAATACACAGACATGATGGTAAATTACATCTGGAATGAGTTGAAATATTCTTATAAAGATTGACTTTTGTCGAAAGCGTAAATTTCACTAATCGTCGAGATAACATTTTTACAGAAAACAAATTTTGAAACTGATTTTGAAAATTTTGACATCCAGCTGAGAATTACATTACATCAAGGAATATACTAGACTGCTCACTGACGTGCATTACATACATACAAGGCAGACAACTTGACGATCTTGACCGCGTTCCGATTTGCGCTGACAGCACTTTGAGTACCCAAAACCGCGTACCGAATCACATCACTGTCATTGGGATTACGGCAGCCATTGTGACGTCACGGATTGCGTCATGACCGCCGCCATCTTCCGCTAACGGCACCCATGCTCCAGAGCGAAATTCACGTAAGCGTAATGTCAAATTTAACTTTGACATATTGTTTATTTATTTTTAAAAGTTAAATGTTTAATGTTTAAATGTAAAATAAACGTGTCTTGGTTGAATAAAATTAAAAACACGTTATTCAATTATGAAATGGCGATAAATTACTGAAATATTTTAAATCAATCAGTTTTGTAGGGTAGGGCTGCCAGATGTTCGATAGTAAAAGTATCGAGTAGGTTATGTATATATTACGATAGTTTTGACTCAGGCACATACATACATAAGATAATATCATAGGCAATCTGATAAAATATAAATATAAATATCAAACATTCTTTTTTGTATTTTTTTAATTTCAGGTGCCAATTTACATCTCCATTTTTAAAAACTCGCATACCTTTTCTTATTTTGGGTACTAGCCATGCGAAAAGTGCTGTTTTCACAGCTGTATGATACTTTTTTAATACGTATAATAATTTAGAATTTTGCCAGTTTTAGTACGGTAATCAACATCTGGCAAGACTGAGTTATAAGCAGTTTCAGCGCGCTCAAACGCCGTTCCGTTTTGATTTCGCTCATGAGCCGTATTATAGCGATTTTTGAATCGGTACGCGAGTAATCGCTGTCAGTACTTTGAGCCGTGAAATCTGATTCGGAATACAGCCCTTGAATTCTTGACATTGACAGATAAATGTTGCCCCTGCTGGGGATAATATGGCAAGCCTCCGTTTATAGCCGAGCAGCGATCGAACGTTCGAATCTTATTATTGAGAACCGGGTTAGAATCCCAGTAGGGACAGTGTGGCACAAAAGAGTATAAATTAAATAAAGATGGAACTAAATTCTTTACTAAAAGCAACACCATATTAACTGACAGTGATTGGTAGCCAAAAACAGGAAGTTCCAATGATTGGCTGAAAAATCATCAGTATTGCCAATTTACTCCGTACAGCGCCCTCAGTTTTTGTCTGCTCTTTTGTGTCGTAGGTACATACTGTAAACAAACAAGTTCTTTTGGGTCCTTTCAAGTTGTAATTTGTAACCCAAAAGATGGAAGAACATGAAGTTTAAATATTTTTGCACAAGATAATAAAATTTGTCCAGATATAACTTTTGAAAATTTTAAGTGCCTGTCTGTATTCGAATTATCACATAACTATGACTATGTTGGTCAGACTGTTTTACTAACTTCACACACGTCAAGTACGTTTCATTCATTGAACGTGGCCGTGGCGGCGCTAGTGTTTTATCGTTTTGTGTCAGTCAACTGTGGAAATTGGAAATGGTGTTTTGTGTTGTGTGAGTGAATGGTGGTTGTAAAATTGCAGAAAATCGTGTTGAGTGGTGAGTTTCCTTTCGTTATAGTCGGGAGAATAACTAATTTCATCTTAGAATAAGGTAAAAGTTTCGTTCGTGTGGTGAATGTCTGCCGTCCGGTGGCCGTTATTTGACCGCCATCGCCCAACGAGACTAGCGGCTCTGCGGCTCCGCCTTTATGATGATGACGATATTTTTCGATAATCCTCATGCAGCATTTTTTAATCCCCTTGCGGATTTTCGTTTCCAACATCGGGGTTTGATACCATAACCTATGAAGAGCCAAGGACCATTAGTTCAAACTAAGCACGTTCAGAAATGCCTCGGGATTGGCTAAAAGCGTGTTGCAAGCTTCCCGCCCAGTTATGATTCACTCCGTGATTAAATTGTCACGATAATGTCGGTACTTTGGAGCGGCTGGGAAATCAATCGCGATAATGGTAATAATTACAATCAAATGGAAGCTTTAATAAAAAATAATCATAATTCCAGTGTAAGCTGAGCTTTGACACAAAACAGTAACTGAGACCTCACTTCAAATAGCTTATGAAACTTGTTGTGGCATCTCTAATCTGTATCATATTTAACACCTTCTCAATAATGTCTTCATGAAGTCTCTCAAACACCACCTATGTGTATTTTTCACCAAAGAAATTATACTGGGTGTCCAAAAAGGGTGTTGGCAGTTTATATACGAAAATCATAAATGAAAAATATATCATTTCATAATTTTATTACTATTTGCAAAAAGTACATACAATGGAAAGTTTACGACGAAAAAATAATGTTGTCCAAATGACGTCCATTACGATTTGACACTCTTCAAGTCGTGGCCGTAAACAAAAAAAAAAAATTGCCTAAGACACATTTACATAAAACGTTAGTGATTTTTGTTATTTCACTTGCAATATTGTTTTTCAATTGGTTAAGAGTTGCGGCTTATTTATGTAAACCTTACTCTTTAGGTAACCCCATAAAAAATAATCAGGTGGACTTAAGTCCGGGCTCCTAGGGGGCCATTTAAGGTTCCCGTTTATTGAGATAACTCTTTCTGGGAATAACTCATTCAATGCTTCAATAGATCTTCTACTCGTGTGACATTTGGCACCGTCCTGCTGAAAAAATGTTGCCGAATTGTAACCTCTAAATGCCTGTAAAGATGTTGCCAAAAATCTTTCAATCATGTTACAATATCTGTCCGCGTTAACTGTAAGTGCATGTCCCCTACCGTCCTCAAAGAAATAGGGGCCGATTATGCCCTTGGCGGACATTGCTGCCCACACTACCACCTTAGGGCTGTGAAGTGGACGCATATGCTTATAACGAGGATTTTTATCATACCAATAGCGACAGTTTTGTTTATTGACATGGCCATTTAAGTAGCAATTTGCTTCATCGCTAAACATGACATTGTTGAAGTTAAAAAGCGCGCAAACATCTCCTGAACAAAATTTAGTCGCTGTTCATAATCTGTGGGTTTTAATTCTTGCACTAATTCAATCTTGTAAGCACGTAAATGCAAATCCTTCTTTAAAATCAGGTGCAATGTTGATTTTGCAATGTTTACGGATTGACTTCGCTTTCGCAGTGATAGTGAGGGATCTTGTTCTTACTGCAGGTAGCCTTATTGCTATCGGACGTCCACAATCAAAGTTTTTTAAAGTTGACCCTGTAGCCTCAAATGTCTTAATCCATTTTCTAATGATATTCGCACTGGGAGATAAAGAAATGTCCCGTACATTGAATTGCGCGCGATATAAGCGGCGAGCTGTTATTATCGAATTATTGTTTTGATAATAAACTCATACACAAAATGCACGCTGAGCTCCGGTATACGAATCCATTGCAACTAAATTTCCAATAAATTCCACATATGACATTATATATTTTTTTGTTATTCTACCTTCATTAAGACGATTTATTGATATTTAAAAGTGCAAATACCCTTTTTGGACACCTTGTATTACGTTGAAACCAATTGAAATAGCAATGGTAAACCATTTAATGCCAATTGGATAAATCATTAAATATTAGGATCATGATGGTGACCTAAACCTTGTTTTATTTTTAATTTAGTTATTGGACGTTAGTACTTAATCATTAATTTATTGTTATTTAGTACTATTGTATGCTGGGTTTTTTTGCCTGAATAAAGACATTTATTATTTTTATTATTATTATAAGCCTCCTTTTTGCTGTGCTGTGGACGACCCTGGTTAGAGGGTCGCCTTCAGTGAAATACATAACTGAAAAAAAAAATATTACATTATAAATAACAGACAATTTAATTCCAATATCACATCTATAGGTAATATACATTTTGAAGACTAAGCTTATAACATTCATAAATAATTTAATTTCTTCATTTGAAGAAAATGAGTTATCACAGGTTATAGCTGGGTAAGATGTGAGAGAAGTGTTTTGTTTATCTGAGTGTATGTACTAAATCATAATAAGCTTCCTTTTTTATGGACAGTCATAATAAATCTTGTCATAAATATTATGATGATTTATTTTAGTCACAAAAGGCACCTTTTCAGCTAGTTATTACTTTCTTTTTATTGTATCCACCTACAGCTCACCACTGATTTAATGTGTGCGTATCAACATATTTTTCTATCTAACATTTTTAGTTTGAATTACACAAACTTTAAATTTTGTTTCCCTAGTAGGTAAAGAAGAGAGCTCTTTTTCTAATAAATCACATGAATTAGGTACTAAATTGCTGCTGCAATACAACTTTGATAACAATAATGTTGTGTTCCAAAGGTAAAATGTTGTGTTATCAGCTTTACCTTGTTAGAGATAACGGTGTTTCTATGTAAATGTGTTGTTTCATCAAAATTCTAGTACATTGACCAGGCTTAGTTATTGTAGGTACAAAATTGTTAGAGAAATTCAGGCAATTGTGGTGGTTAATTTGTAATTCATATAAATGCTAGGCAGTAATATAATATAATACAGTAAACTAGAACAGGTAGAAAAACCATTTTATAGATAGACACATATTGTCACATACCACGGAAATGTAATTATAGGCCGTCCAACATAGCTCTGTGATTTTGGCAGATCGTTTTAGAGATGTGATACGTCCACTATACTAGTATAACTGCTATTATAATTGCTATTATAATATGGTACTAGCTACCGATATAAAAGGTAATGACTAGTGTAGGACGAGTTGCTAATTGGTATGAACTTATAAATTACAAATAAAATAACATGTTTGTATTTTGTAAATTAAATATTTATCATAAAATAGGCGGTATAGACAAAGTATTTTTTTTAAGTATTTTTTTTAACACTGAACTTCCCGGCTAGGCTGGTGCTGTTATTGTATACCCCTCAGATACACAACGACATACTTGGGTTAAAGGTAACAATAATGGTCCGCCATTTTGAGATTCGCGTTCGAAGTAGTTGCGCAAACGAACAATGAATTCAGCACAGAGCACAGTTTTCTTCGTCTTTTTAGGCATTTTACAAAAAGTCAACAGAAACAATAAAAGGAAAACAAACACTCGTTCGGACAGTAATGACAGTGACACTGACTAACCAGTGTTCTCTTGTATCTATTTTTTAATTAATTAGAAAAGAGCTAAACAAAGAAAAGACGCTACCTTTTTTTAGGGATAAGATGTTTTTAAAAGCATTGAATTTAGCTTTAAAATACCTTGGCAACATTGAAAGCATATAATTCCGTTTCACTTACTAAAAAATAAGTAAATAAAACACGTAATACCGAAATTGTTTTGCTAAGTTACAAATACAATAATAGTAACAGTTCTATTATTTATGTCACAAATCTAGTAAAAATGCCCGTACATGTGACCTTGCATGAACGGCGTTCAATGCAGCGTGTTTATTCATCAACAATTCATATACGTCCGAACCAAGTTACCTTGGGGTTGCAGCGAGGGGCTCGAGCCTACCCTGGAGCAGGGCGATTAGGCCATAGTCGACCACGCCGCCGGCCCAATGCGAATTGGTCGACTTCAAACAAAATCTTTGAATTTCTTCGCAGGAGTAAGCAGGTTTTCTCACGATGTTTCCCTTTGTAATAGTAATGAATGAAAATTATTTTTTCACGTTAAAAGTGCGTTTTCAATATACGTACTTGAATAATATCGTAATTTTTTAGTCGCCGCTTCAAAGTCACGTACAAGCACTTATCTGTCAAAATCACGGAGCTATGTTGGACGGGGTATAGTAATTGATTTATATTTAAGAAATCCTTTCACTATGTGAGAAGAAATGCTTTATTATTAAATCCGAATTCAAAAGCTAGGTAATACCAAAAGCAGACACTCAGTAGGTAATTTTTTGGTTAATTTGGTTTTGCCATTTATCGTCTAGTATAAATATTAAATATATAAATTATTGTTTCTACCACTTACATTCAACAGAAACTATCAATAAATAGGTAAAGTAAAAAAAAACATTGGTGTAGGTAAAGTGGTGTCGTACATCAAATTTTTCAACGCATGCAGGGACTAGTTTGCCATGCGCGACGGCGGCGCGGCGCGTGATTACTGCGGAAGGCAACCGATTCGTGGAATGCGCACGGAATTGGCGTAGAGCGAATTGAGCAAACTAAAATTCATAACAATCTCTATCAACGTAAAGGAACAGGTAAAGGCAAATTCAGACATCTTATTCCACATTTAGGTATACATGATTTTGTAAGCAATCATCAAACCAAGAGATCAGGGCTATTAAGGTATTGGCCACTTAATGTACAGGTTGTTTCATAGCGTCTTACATCTAAGGTTATGAAACAGGCCCATGTTTAAATCAATTCGTCAGGGACTGGACCCTTTACGATTTTGATCAACGATGTCTCGTACTCTTATGCTTTATAACTTTTGCAAATCCAACAGGGTAACCCTATCAAGGAATCTGATAAACATATATTTATTTTAATTATCATTCTGTAAATACTTAAAACCCTAACGAAGGGGTCAACGGGTAGTCCGGTCCCTGCAATTCGTGAATCGATCCTACAGCTGTCTGTAGGTGCAATTATCTTCTCGAAGTTGTACGAATGTGAACGAAAACGCGCTTAAATATTTTACAGAAGTAGCTCCCTTTGAAGTGAGCTCCCTTTGGCAGGATGCCAACGCGGTAAAATTTTAAAACTTCGTGCTTTTTTTCTAATTTCTCATGTTGGCGATGGCGAGTGAAACATGGTGAAACTAAATCGCTTGTACTCATCCGATCGGAACTGAACAGTCTTTGTATTGTTTGTTTTGGCTTTAGAATAGGACCTTATTATATAAAAATATAACTCAATGAATTTTAGAAATATTAACGCCGGAAAGATTGCTTGTAACGCGGCAAGGCCACTTTCGAAAAAATGGTTCGTTTTATAAACTTACAATTGGACTCTTGTAAAAAGTAGGGCCGATTCTACCGATGTAGGTATTTTGCTTAACCAATTAGCCTATTCATAAACCTTAACCTTTCTGGTATTGCTCACGCATCTTTCAACATTCCCTACACGCTAAACCGTCTAATAAAAAAATTATCAAGTAACTTAGTTCATAAAACCACTTACAAAGGATAACTTCGTTCCGAAATTACGAACAACAATTCCTGTCGCCCAAGGGATCAACAAATACGGTGGGCGGGTAGCAGAAATATGAAATTTCATAGCAATGTTCCACGAGCGAGTAAAATGTTGTAATATTCATATAAGAATTCAATTTTACTGTTCAGTGATTCGTAGACGATTGACATTATCGAGCTTTTGATAAAGTGAAGTTTGACTAAAAATATTATTTTGCACCCTATGTTTTTTTTTTTACTATCAGATTTTTGTATCAAGATTGTATTGGATTAGTACCTAATCGTTTTAGAATTTAAAAAAATAAATAAATAAAGAGAATTAAATACCTGTCTATAACTTAGTTTTGAAAAAAATTATATATTTTTCTGCTTTAACACACATTATTTTTGTTACAAATCAAAAGTTTTCCTTAAGCTGCGTAGTCTTTACTGTATCACAGCAAACTAATTTATTTATTGCAGATTTCAAGATCGATCAATACATATCTTCTTATAAGTAAAGTTGAAATTCGTTTCATTATCATCGATTTCAGTAAAAATTGTGTTGAGTCGACGATTCAACATGGGAAAGTCCTATTTATGTCTGATTTGCCCTTCGGCCTAAATGGGAATACTTCACGCACATAACTTCCATACCTAATGTGACCCTGACTAATGAAACATAATCCAATGTTTAAGATATTGTACAAAATGTTTTAAGTAGATAGAATAAATAAAGAGTAGATTTTAAAGGCATATTAATTGAAAGATGTGAACTTGAAAAGCTTTCGAACATACTTAATGTTTCCTAAAGAATCATTTATCTTATTAAACCTCTTTAATAGCTCTAATCTTATCTGTACCAAATTATTTATTCTCGACTTTCTTTTTAGCACAAAAATGAATAGGTATAATTATAACTAAATTGGCGGTGGCGCATCAAGATGGAACACACACTCACACACAATGCATTTAATTCCGTTATGCGCGAAAAAACATACTTATACAGACGGAAAATCTAAAAATAATTATTTTGGCTTCCATTGCTTTTATGAAGACCCCTTTTACGAATATTTTTCTTATAACTTCTATGTATTACATACATTGGCCAGTTACATTTTATATAAATATCAGTGCCAATTACGTGCCAAATTTTCCATAGCTTTGCGCTACTGATGAGCATTAGGCAAACAAATGAATATTTCCTGTAAATCGAGTTCATTTTACCTTATTTTAATTTAGGCAGATAACAATTTCAGGTTGGCATGACTACTGTGTAAACACGTGTATAAGAGATTATACGTCGACCTTGCAAACACTCTGTACCTACTACAGTACTGTCTAAGAGCTGATTGTTTATTAGGTTATTTTATCATTTCTACATATTTTATTTTTTGATATTTCTATTCGTGCAATACGGTATATTTTTCTAAGTTTTATACCGTCGCTAATAGTAGCTTGGATACCCCAATGAAATTCAGTCTTTGCTAAAATTGGTATGTGATGCAAGTATCTCTGATTCGTAAATGCAGAGTAAACAAACTCATCTACCTACTAGTATGTACAATCAGCAACTTTTCCGGTTGACCACCTTTAAGGCAAATTTTGTGTGCAGTAGCTAGCGGCAACATCTGCTAGGCTCCGCCTTACTAGTTTTTGTCCGCCAATAGTCATCGACGACGTTCAATAAAAAAAGTTTTTTTAGAGATCAGCTGATTTTGTAGGCTTAATAAAATAATGTATTGTTAAGTTAATGAGATGAGTTTTCATAAAATAGCTAGGGAGCTACCGATCATATTTACAGGAAGCCTATTGTCGGAATGAGTTTTTTTTTTAAGAATGTAATGTTTATAGTTATTAATTAAATATCTTTTTCATCAGTGAGAACGAGAATGCCTCTTGAATGATCGAGATTATCAAGTGTTTATAGACGACGTGTTTCTAAATACTGCTGAGCTTTATATTTTTATTCACATTTTAATTCCCAACAGAAAGAAAGAAAGAAAGAAAGATATACTTTTTATTTAGTATTAGTTAATCACTACAAGATGAGCAAATAAACAGAAAGTAATTTGCTCATCTTACTAGTTAATCAAGTAAATAATGTCTTATTACGATAAAACAATAAATAAATTAATAAAAACGTTATTTAATATTAAATGGATACCTCACAAATAAATACAAATTTATAAAATCTTGATTGAAAACATGCTAAACTTGAAAACCATCTTACTTACTGTAACAATTCAGTTTAAAAGTAATTTTGTTGTTAAAAAGGTGTAAAATTCAAATTATATATTTTACAGCATATATTGTATACACAAATGATAGTGCAACAAAGAGACTCATATTATTTTATCATCATAAAAATTAAATATATTATATCTATATAAATGTCTTTATATTATAGTATCGTGCAATTTATAAACTGTAATAAACAAACTCAATTTTTTTAATACTAGAAATAAAGATAAGTTGGCTGCTCATGTAGACTGTGTGGAATAAAACATTAATTTGTATTCGCATTTATAAAGAGGTCCCTATAATTTAAAAAAAAGATAGATATATAAGACGTAGTAGCGGTAGTTAACTTTAGATAAGTTCTAGCTATCGTTAAGCGGAAATTGTATAAAAAAGCTTATTATAGACAGATAGACAAGTATAAGATGACAAATATCCATGGGAACAGATAAATCTTGAATGACAGGCTGTTTCAAAATGCAAATCAGTCCGCAGTCGCACATTGTGTAATGAATGAAATATGAATTCACCCAAAAAAATTCAAAAAATTAAGAGTGTCATCCAAAAGTTATAAACAAAACTATTCACAAACTATAATTTACTATACACTACAATAACTTATAAAAAATGTTCCGTTTGTTATCCACCTATTGTTATTAAAAAAACATTGAAAAAAGTGCTAGTATAACATTTGGAAGCCATAAACGGCTCGCGAGCATAGTAAAAGGAATGTTGGCGCTTTTGTCAATGTTTTATTTTTGGATACACTGCGCAAAAAGCATGGATCATTACTACATAGTATGAAATTGAACCTGCAATGAATGCAGCCTCAATCACCGGCTTTGACGGTGAGCGTGGCGCTAAAAAATATTACTCGTTGAGACAACCAAACTATTACCGAGAATACAATAGAATTTCGCTAGAAATTTTACACTTCTTGCCTTATAATACATATTTCGTCCATCCGTCATTATATCCTAAATTGGTGCCACGGCCCGCTGTGAATGAAAAAATAGAATTATGAGTATATAATAATAGTAATTTTGTCTTTATAAAGAAAAAGTAATTTTCACCATGGCAAGTTACCGTAAACAAATTGACAAGTTAGTAGATATTATTAGTATGAGGATCGAAATTGACAACTTTTAGTTTTGTAATCAGTTTAATCCTCATCATCATCGTATGGGTTGCAGTGGCGAAGGGTGAAATTTTGACTAAGGTAAGCCGGAAGGGTGTGATCTACATAACTAATGATTTTGTTTTGTTCTTGAAAATGAAATTCAACGTTTACCATTTATATTCTTCATTGAACACATGAAACCTGCTTACCTGCATGTTAAAACTTTATGTAAGGATGAAGAAGCTTTCAATAGGATCCCAAAATAATTTTATGAAGGTTCTCCTTGCTTAGAAATAGCTTATTTAGATCCTAAATCCCTCTTATCTCTATGAATAAATACATCACTTTTATCCTAAGCCACTTTCCTCAACATTTGTATTTGGCATCCGGATCCTTTGAGTATGGAAAATAAAACTCTTTTAAATTGTTGTGGAGAATTTTAACTATTTATAATCGACTGTTTATTTTACTCATTTCTAAGAAAAGGCAAGAATCAAGTAGAAAAACGTACCGTTACCTATACAAAAGTAAAAAAAAAATATTATAAATATAATATTTCACCTCTAAACAATGCTTACACAAATATTCTTTATTGACACCAATCACAATCTATATTTATATTCACAATAAATCAATTTACAATTCTCACTCTTTGAACATTTTTCCTTATTCGTTCCCGTAAGGTTTGAAGAAGGAAATCTGATTTAGCTGTAGCCAGTAGGTGCGGAAATTGTATGAATATTTGTCTCAATAAAGAGGGACGACTAATTTTCTGTCGTGTGTATCTATTTTTTTTTGTGCTAGTATGTTGATTCATACATTCATTCATTCATTGTTAATTTATTCATTGTTTTGTTGTTGTTTGATTCGTTCTCATGTTAGTCACTCGTAACTAGTGTTCGTTGCACACTGAAGTACCTACATATTCACAGCATCCTAATTAGGATTCCGTGCCGCGGAAGTGTTGATATATATAACCATAACACAAACCTAACATTCGTTTTAGGAGAATACGACAACTTGAATAATAGGATAGGGGATCGGACTGTTCCTAAATTTACCATATTTTATGAATTGTTTTTAAAATATCGATTAGTAGCAGACGATTCGCGAAGAAAAAAACAGGATCGGTTGAAAAACAAATTTACAGTGATTTTTTAAAGTTTTAATAATAATAATAATAATCATTTATTCAAGTAACTAAGACTCAAGTAACTAAGACTAAGACTCAAAGGTGTTAGTAGGTATAAATTACAGGCTATGTTAGAAATACATTCACAATTAATTAATAAGCAGAGAAAAAGAAGAAAGTCATGGTATACAGGTCATTTCTGCCCCATCCCATGAGAAATGGCCCAGCAATGACCCACATAGCAGCAATCAAGCCGGTCCGCGATCATGCTGAGGATGACATTGGAGGAGCCTCGCACTCGCCGCACCAGGGATCCACATCTTTTGCGCATTATTGTATAAAAACAATCAACTCTGGCATCCGCAAACATCCCTGATGCGCTACAGTATCGTGGCAACCCCAATATCACCCTAAAAGCATTATTATACTGCACGCGAAGGGCGTTATAGGATTTCTTCGTATACCTAGCCCACAGGCTGCACGTGTAAAAAGATGTACAGTATGCTCTGAAAAGTGTTATTTTAACTGAGTCTGAACAACGTGCAAACCTGCGAGCCAGCATGTTCGCTCTCACTGATAACGCCCTTCTCTCCCTTTCAATGTCCTTATCGTTTTAGAGGTCTGGAGTTAGTACATGCCCTAGATACTTAAAACTAAATACTCTATCTATATGACAATGATTCAGCTTAATAGATGGTACTGTATCTGGACGTTTATTTCCAGCCTCAAATACCATAAGTTTACTCTTTTTGACATTGTAAATCAATCCATGAATAGCCGCATACTTTTCACATATTGTTAAGAGCTTCTTCAGTCCACAGACAGAAGCACTCAGCAGCACCATGTCATCCGCGTAACTAATATTATTGACGCATACTCCGTCTATGTGACAACCGACTCTGGTGCTGCTGAGCTCGCCTATCAGTTCATACAGGTTGAAAAGCGTAGGTGAGCTCAACCCCCCCTGCCTCACCACGCATTCCAATCTGTATGGACGTGAATAAGCTCCTCCCCAACGCACGCTGTTGACCTGATTTCCATACCAATATTTGAAGATGTTAATGAGTTCTATTGGTAATTTAGCAGCTTTAAGTTTATCCCAGGGGATATCATAGGAAACCAGGTCAAACGCCTTGGAGAGGTCTAGAAAACAAGCGTACGAGGGCGTTTCTCTTTTGGAGTAGTATGTGATAGCATGCTTAAGACACAGCACAGCGCTTTCCGTTGATAGACCTGGCCTAAAGCCGAATTATCACATGAAGTAAACATTTTATTTAATTGTGTGTTAAGCATGCCATCAAAGACCTTTGAGATCACAGTCGCTAGAGATATGGGCCTATAGTTATTCTTATCTGCCAAGTCACCTGTTTTATTTTTTACAACAGGCACTACAATTGTCCGCATCATATCATCAGGCATATAACCATGAGCTATGCACAGGTTGAACAAAATAGAGAGCACTCTAGGTAAATGCGGACCGGCAAACTTCAGGTGTTCGATACTGAGCCCGTCGTGGCCAGGAGATTTTCCTCTAGACATTGATTTGATTACCAAAGAAATTTCCTTAGCTGAGAATTTAACTTCTCTCTCCACATTCGTCTCAGCATCTAGCTCCGACCGTGAAGGTCCTCGAGGCGATTTGACAAAAAAGTGATCCATGAATAAATTGGCTATGTCTTCCGAGTCACTCACGCCACCGACGCTCACGGGTAATTTTCTGCTTTGGCGGCCACAGACAGCCGCTTCACTTATAGCAGACACAAAATATTTTAATTGTCATCATAGAGTTTTATTAGTTTAATCAAATAAGTAAATTATTATCAAAACACATAAACAAAAATAATCAAATACAATAATAGAAACGATAAAAAATCATTAAATTTTCTTATTGTAAAAAACATAGGTACTATTTATTATACATAAAACCGAAGCTTAATTGAAATGATTAAAAAAATTGCAAGTTGTTTCTATCTGACTGTACCAAAAATAATGTTTTGGTATGCGTTTGGAATAGATAAAATATTTTATTTAATAATTATAATAATAAATAATAATAATATATTGGTATTAGAATGTGGGATTTGTTTGGAAGAAATCTTCTCTATAGGTAGATAGGAGAACGAAGGTGAAGAAAGTGAACGGTTATCGTGGCGCACTTTGCCCAGCTGTGGACTTCTTTCAGCTGAGATGATTTGAGCCACTGTCCGATTGATTAGCCTCCCCTCCGTAGAATCCCATAATCTCGAAGCAAATATCAATTTTTTTTACAAACAACAATTAAACTTATATAATTAACCTATTAATTTTAATTGAGGAACGTCTCGTGTAAGACAACAAAATGGATTTTTTTTTCCATAATAATTTATTTATTCAATAATTACAATGCGTTTTATATTGTAACTCTGGAGCCTCCAGGCTCCAAACAAACCGAAACTCCTACGCCTGTTTCTGAAATTGATTGATTAGGAGGAACTTCAGCACGAGGCAGAATGATAGCGATATGTTGTGTAATTATTACGTAGGTTAACTTTTTTTTAAAGATTTACACGTATTTAGCCTACGTATATTGTTATAGTAGTACGAATTTATGGGTTTTGCATCTTACCTCTTGGGTTTTCTTGATCCATTAGACAAGAAAGTCTTTATTATAGAAACACCTTTATATCCAGCTTTTTCTATATATATATATATATATATTTTTAAGGACGCAAAAATTATTACTTGGACAGTAAGTAAGATAGTTTCGGGAGGTTATATTTCATGGAACGAACCTTTGCTGATTGACAAGGAGGCTTGGTGTTCGGATGTTCCAGCGCGACACAGGAAACATTAAGATATTTATTAATTATTTGTAAACAACGTTTTTATTTAAAATAGATAAGTACAGAAGATGCGAATCCTCTGGAGTTTCTTCCGGACGTTCTTATGTTGTAGTGAACGGGCCAACTTGCTCTGATGTCAAAAAATGATTTTGTTAAATCTTACTTCGAATTAGTTCGAATAAAGAAATTTTTATCTTTATCTTTAACCCATTATAAGTAGCCCCATAGTTACCTCTGCGTGCTATTTAATAACCGAAATATGAAACATGAAATTTTTATAGTAATTTATCAACTTTATATTTTGCTGTAACTGGCTGTGATGTTAAAAAAAATACGTTATTAGCTTGACCTATGTTTGATCGAAATGGTAAACAAATCGGCGATCTTTGACCTTCACGTGTATAAATAAAGGGTCAAGGAGAATTTATTTTCACATGCGATAAACGTTGAAATATAAGGCATAGTTTCTATGTTAGTAAAATAAGGTTTTTCTGTAACAAATTGTATTTTTTCTTATTAGTTCGCATAATTTTATAAATACACGTCGAAAAGTATAACTTTTGTTTTTTTTTAATGCAGTCTGCATTTCTAGGGCTGATATGTCATGCGTGATTGGCGGTGAATAGATTTTTAGTGTTTTAGCTTCAGTGTTTCAGATTTTGTATCTAGATAACATACAGACAATTCGCCTCGGGCTTAACACGCTTTTTTGAGTGACATGATAGTGCACGCTAAAGTTTAAAATAATGTAGGTATTCTGTAAATTTCCTTTTTTTTATTAGGGTTATCAAACGGTTGTACAATAGAGTATTACTTATTCTAACTTACAAGCTAAACAGAGTTTATTGTGCAACCTGCACCGACAACCACAGATTACTAAATATATATACGGTAGTTCATACAGTTTCTTACGCTTTCCCGACAAAACCATAATGATTCGTCAAACTTAAATTAATATTTATATTTTTATGACTTATAAATGTTATGATAATGGTCACGATTCAAACAGTCACGCTCTAATCCTTAATTTAAGTTCGTCAGTCCTTTTCATCTTTTAAAGATTAAAAAGGGACAGGAAATGGCCATCCTAATATTAGAGCTGTCAAATATCGAAATTTTAGAGAGCACGTAAAACAACCGACTTAAAAATCACTTAATCTGACAGCTATGCCCTTATTTTAGGTTGTCATTCATTCAAAATAATATCATTCGTTCGTCTGAATTCATCACCTCTCTAGCTGGATTTTAAAATTCGAATTAGAAGATGACTTCCCGAATCGAGGCCAATGTAAATATGTTTGATTAAATATGGCGCTAAAAAAAACCTAATATTATACTAAACTATGTAATTCCATTTGTTGCAGGCTATGTGTGCGTATCGCTAGATAAGTATCAGCTGGATCTCGGATCCGACCGTGTGGAATGGTTCCAGTTAGTTGGCGATTTACTGATGTAAGTAATGCGTGATTAGCTTCTGTAATGGCCTAGTTGTTAGAGATCTTAGTTCTGACTAGTTCTATATTTACTGCTGACTAAAAAAAAAATTTCTTGAATAAATGTGGTACCGATTGTAATACTAATTTAGCAGATGCATTGAAATGACTTGTTCTCAACAGTGTGCGTTAAAAATGATGAAAGTGGTGATTTAAAATCAATCGCTAAACGTTGAGCAACGATAGGTCAAAATCAAATCGAATTAAACATCAAAAATATTTTATTCGATATGAGATCTTTATAAATCGTTTCTCAACATCAAAGCTAGCATATACCAAGGACAAGGAAAGCTTGTTCATGGTTGTAGGTCATATTGTGTTATTTGTATTTCGTACTATTTGTAGAAATGTAACTTAACATTTTATTGAATAGCGTAATGTACCTCTATATGAAAACCTAGACGATTATTTTATAGGAAAAATTTGTAAAAATTTCGATCTTGGTCAAAATTTGAACCCGCATCCCCTCGGCAATCCAGTCCAAACACATTCGTAAACAAATGTAACCTGTAAAAATTCTAATAATACTAATGATATTACCTTAAAGAATAGACGGAATGAAATATACCTTGTCTTTCTACTTTAAGATAGTTTAATATTAGTCCCACATCCTGTTCCTTCTGCTCTAAAGCACCTGGAATTACCTTCCCTCAGGAGAGCAACCAGCTTCACCCATGACATGAATTTTAATTGCCAACCCTCGCCCAACCCAACCGACTTGGGGAACTATTTACACTTATCCGGATGTGCTTCTCAAGCCAAGTTACTTCAGTGTTTCAGAGTATGTAGAAATCAATATTTGATTGGTTAGGAGCTAGTCCTATATAAGGTACTGTCTACATTTAATCGTATTTGTTGCTAGTACATCGGTCGACGGTGGCTGTGACAAAGTACTGGGCCCAGAAAATATGATGTTTTATCATTGACACGAAGAAGAAGAAACCGATCGATGCTTAGAAAAGTGGTTCTCCTAAGTTACTTTTTTGTATGCGAGGCTGTGAATTATTTGATAAAAACAAAATTGATACAATGCACACGTATATTCAATTAAAGTTTTAATCCATTTTACCTAGTTTAACAAAAGTAGTTTATCATATTTTCGTGCAGCTGCGTGCAATATGAATTTTGTTACGTAGTACATTGTCATAATGCATAAATGTGACTGCAGCAAGCTCCCCTTGTAAATCGGTGTTCTCTTAGTTCTATTGCTTAAGGTATTCATCTTAAAATAGTTTTTTGCGAATTCATGCTGTTTGTTAATCTTTAGTTGCAATTTCGAGACATATTTAATTAATAATAACAGAAGACAATGCGGACAAAAATCTAGTCAGTATTGTCAGTAACGATGGGCCTAGACGATAAGCCGAAGAACGTTGAATAAGGTCGCCACGATTTGCCGATTCTCTCAGTTAAAAAGATATAAAAAAAACTCATGTTTCTTTCGTGGCCAGCATTTACCAAATCATTGATTCAAGTTCACCCGAATCAGATTCACCTTTATAGTGAAAATGCGAAACCAACTGCTCCGTTTACGTTTCCAATTAAAACTAGGACTACTTTACATCAAACAACTCGAATGTAGTTAAATGCGCCAAGTCAGATTTTACGTAGGCGACGTGGTTCCAGTGACATTTTATGCCCACACGATTATGAAGCAACATTTTAGTACTAGTTTTTAGGTTTACATAAATTTTAGATGTAGACATAGTTCGAAACAAATTGATTCTATGGCCAGGAATCACGACAACTGCTGGAGGAATCGACAAGATCACGAGACAGCACAGACTACTATAAAAAAACTACTTTAAATACTATGACAGTAATGTTTTCCTTTACGTCTTGCTAAACTCAAGATTCTTAAAGCTTTCGTGACATTATCGATCGCAACGTTACGTTTGAGTTTAACATATTAAATATTACAAATATACTGTAATTCTTGTGTTTAAGAAAAATCATTTAAATAAGACATTAGTACATTGTCCCGTTTTTTTAGAACAAACAAACTAAAAGGATGAACAATTTGCAGAGTAAGAAATTACCTTGCCGAGAAGTCACGATCGACGCTAGTAAATTGAACATCACTTGTCATAATTTGTATACGTCGTTTTGTAACAATAACATAAAGCAACTATATTATAATATATGTATCTCTAGGTATTGTTTCCATGCCTCCCGCATATCTATTATAGACATGATCAGTATGCATAGTGCAAATACAACGGTTGTCATGCATGTAGGTACACATAGACAAAACGCCAATCGTTAAGGGGTTTTTACATCACTGGTGCTCTGTTGTAGCCCAGGCACAGAATATCTAGTCGTTACTAAAACAGAATGACTATTTTGCTTTCTGTAAGGCCACTCCACTTCCGTTCACCTTAAACTAACGTATTAAACGGGCTTTCACGTACGGAAATAAAATCATGAAAAATAAGCTGCTCTGACACTAGTACGAGTGTTTTGTTCAAAAGCTACGGAGCACTATAATTTTATTTAATGCTGGGTGGGATCCATTTAGCCTGTTCCGATAAATAAGGCTATTGACCTCGAAGCACTAACTGTACCTACTCAACGTTTGAAATCAGAGGTTCAGTAAAGAAACTCACATACATACATACATGAACCCTAATAACATTACACTCCTTTTTTTGGGCAGTTACGCTTTTTACAGTGCCTTTTGAAACTAATAAGCTTCCAATACGTAGTGTGTAGACAACTTTATACATGATCAGTGTGCCAACTCAGCCAACGCTGCTGGGTCGTCTGTCGTGATCTCTGTAGCTACTGGTTCTGCCAAGTGAACATTGGCCTTAGATTATTAACGTTTTGGCGAATTGCACGTTTCTTATCGAGGTGCCATGCAGTCTATTACATTAGGTATTTAATTGAGCCATGTCAGTGGCCTCTGGCGGCTCTGTAACGCTGACACGGCCAGTCATATGTTACATTTGAAATAGACATAATTGCGGTAAACTGGCTATTTTGGTATGTTGTTTGGGTCCACCTAGATAGTATTTATCCAGATTTGCAGCAGTCTGAAATTCACGCGCGCTGTGTAGTTGCTGAAAAACCACCAAAAACGATATTGGAAGGCTCTAACGACAAAGTTCAATACTACTTTTTTAAAGTGTACAAAATTCCTGACAGTTTGAGCCCTAATTCAATTGTGTAGGTCTAATAGGTCACTAACTAACATTTCCAATTTTCCAACATTTTGGGGAAAATAGTGAATATTGGGAACCCTGTATCGTGTAACCTATTAGACCTACACAATTGAATTAGGGCTCAAACTGTCAGGAATTTTGTACACTTTAAAAAAGTAGTAGTGACCTTTATCGTCAGAGCCTTCCAATGTCGTTTTTGATGATTTTTCAGCAACTACTCAGCTCGCGAGAATTTCAGACTGCTGTAAATCTGGATTAATACTATCCAGATGGACCTAAACAACAAACCAAAACCAAGCAAGTTTACCGCAATTATGTCTATTTCAGCCTTTTTATTTGTACGATATGACTGGCCAGGTTTGTGAGTTGGCAGTTGTCGGCTTATCAACCCACACGATGAAGAAGATTTGTCTTTGATTTTTGTAATCCTGGATTAATGTTGAAATTATTTTTAAATGTAAACAGTAAGCTGATGAAATCCTTACGTAATTTACTGAACATGTTGTAATTATTTATCACTAAAGGAAAATAATTGCAAAGAAGTATTTATGACCATGTTGTTGCATAAGATATTATCGCTTGGTATTTTCCTATTACAAAGAGCATTAAATATTTTCCTTAAAACAATGTTTACAAATTTCCATAGATTAAACCAGCTCATTAAAAGACCGCTAACGTGACGGGGTAAAAATATTTCTTAATTAAGTAACAGAAAGTGTTCGTCAACGTAATTATAGCCTCAATCTACTGGAACACCGCAGTTTGTTTACCCAGGCTAACAGGCTACATTTTGGTAACAAAAGGGGCTGTCCTCTCCCGGATATTGGCAGTATAAGACCCTCTATACACCGTGAAATTTACATCGTTTTGTTCCCGCCGTGTAGTGATAGTACCCGTCAAACTGAACAACTTTTCACGAAAAAAAAGTTTCCTGCGACAAAAAAATTTTTGGCCTCTCCATACAAAGTGAGACTCCCGACCGACCCATTTTGTATGGAGAGACCAAAATTTTTTTAGAGATGTATCCATCCGAATAGTGAAATTAACAAAAAGTCTAGTGAACGCCGCTTTTTAAATTGGTACTACTACTATCATGTACAGTTATAGACAAAAACAAGTCTAAATCGCAACTGCAGATTATTTTCTAAATGGCCTCTTACTTAAAAAAGACTACAAATCCGATGTCATTTAATGCTGAAAATTATTTTATTGGTGTTATAATTTTTTAAGCGCTGCTTAGCATATTTTGGCATAAAATCAATCATTTCAAATTTTCTGCTACGTTGAAAGCTTTATTCGTCAGCTTTTTTATAATATGACCGGCTACTGGTCTATACGGGTCTGAAATACCATCGCCATTTCGAAGTATGCTACTAATTTGTATTCATCACTTGTTTCTAACGGTTTCGCATTACACCTGTCCTCTCTCTTGAATACGCTTGCTGATTCCTTTACTGAGGTTTAACTTTGGGAGAGTATCATTTTCAAATAACATTTAATCCCCTTCAACTACTATCGAAACCATAGTTTTGTAACTTGTCACTAATTAGATTAGTATTGTAATTCTTCTTTTGTCTTGTCGATTTCTTGTAAATTTTAGATTGCATTGTATTTATAGACATTTTTTCCTGTCGTCTGCACATGGCCTTTAAAACTACTCATATTATAAACAAAAAAATCTGAATAATATTTTTTCATTTGTCACATTTCTTGAAAGCAGTGACCTAAAAATTTCGTCTTATAATCCATTAATCTCCTATCTTGTACCGAGCCCGAGGTGTTTATAGTCCAATGTTTTATCTGACGTCTATCTCGAGCCGTTCTTCAAAGGGATCTCTAACGCTATTCACAAAGATAATAAAACAAACGCGCCTATCCAAATACAGGAGTTTCGTTTATCCGAAGTTTAGTTACAAATTTTGACCATTGGCAGATAGGGATAGACTTGTTTTATTAGTTTTCTTTATAGTGTTTCTATGATAGTCGAATCTTAGCGAAAATGTGTAGCGTTTATCAAATCTTGCTGCGAGCTTAAAGGCACGCAGGACATAATATAATTTGCGCCTTTTATATTATTGTAATAAAAATATGGTATAGGTTTTTGATGCACAAACGATCAGTAAGCACAGATTGAATATACTATCCGTACCGTAAGAGTGTGTGCTACAGTTTTCGTTCTGGATAGGAAGTTGGCAGCGGTTCGTTGCCAACATTTAAGTAAAGTGACCTCTCCTTGACCCCCCCACATCTGGCTAGGAAGATCAAAATACTTGATATTTTTTTGCCATAAACTGTAATTTTCAGGCTTAGGTCTTTGAAATGTCGCCTTTTCGAGGCACTACATCACACAAACAAAAAACACTCAAGTCTTTTGGAATATGTAACATGATTATAAATAAAACACTAGGGAGTATTTCTAAATGGGTTAAACAAACGACACATACTTTTTTTTGCCGTTTTACTGATATTTAGTGATGGCGCCTTTAAGTTCCAACATTTCTCCTCGGCGTAAAAAGGTGGATAAAAAACAAAAAATATTCTAAATATTAAACGTAAAGAAAAAATAACCAAGCTCTCCGACTTCACAAAACGCTTGTCGACATCCACATATGCAAAAATAAATAAAATAAGTAATAATTAAAAATCCTTTTTAAACAAGCTTTTAAAGCCGTGGAGTGGAGTATCCTTGTTAAGACAAATCCAACGAGCCCAACACGACTAGGTTGTTGTGGTGTGTATTTAAGGAGTTCCTATGGATACCTTCCGGCTCCATCATGAGACCCTGGACATCACGTATGACTAAAGATCTTGTTAAGACAAATCCAACGAGCCCAAACACGACTAGGTCGTGATGTGTATTTAAAGAGTTCCTATGGCCACCTTCCGGCTCCATCATGAGACCCTGGACGTCACGTATGACTAAAGATCTTGTTAAGACAAATCCAACGAGCCCAAACACGACTAGGTTGTGGAGTGTATTTAAGGAGTTCCTATGACCACCTTCCGGCTTCATCATGAGACCCTGGACATCACGTATGACTATAGATCTTGTTAAGACAAATCCAACAAGCCCAAACACGACTAGGTTGTGTTGTGTATTAGAGGAGTTCCTATGGCCACCTTCCGTCTCCATCATCAGACCAGCTCCATGGTACCATAATATTGCATTGTCATCGCGGTTACATAAGTATACCAAATTTCAGCAAATTCCAATGGCAGCAACTGCTTCAAAATTAAGTTGCAAGATTTCGCCCGAACATACCCACACACCACCCACCCACATACAGTGCAAGCTAAATAAAAGCTTGTAAAATAAAACAAAGTGTCGACTCGTCGCAACTTGTGACAGTCTGGTGAGACACCCGTCAACAGGTCACTAGTTGATGAAGTGACGTGGCATCGGGTGTCGGGTGTCGGTAACAGTGAGCGTCCGACATGTAATCGTTACTTTCGACTCGATACGACAACGACTGCGGTTTGTTCTCTGAAGTGTTTTCGATTTGCGGGGTTGAGTTACCATGTCAATAAGAAAGAGACTGGTGAAAGTAGAAAACTGAAAAAACAAATTGCATTGCTTGATAATTGGTGTTGATCTGGAAAAAGTATTTCAATCAATCAATCAGCCTATTGCAGTCCACTGCTGGACGTAGGCCTCCCCAAGGGCACACCAAAACGCACGAATCCAAATTCCTACCTATCTTCATTTATTATTGGGTAGAGTTCGACTAAAAATGTTATTTTGATTGCTATACACATCAATCGCATTAATCTTTCTCAGTTTCAACGTAAAAAAGCTTGTCATGTCAGCTACATACATACTTGAAAGCCAATGTGGTAGGCAAGGCACATCGATTATGCCATTGTTTGCGGGGTGGGGTGATGGCACCATTCCATGCATGCATATATCGGGGTTTATTCGGGAATTTATGCTCTTAACCATAAATTAAGTTCTTCCGTCCTTTTTGCCTTTTAGAAATAAAAAGGGGACAGGAGATGAACATTTTAATTTTAGAGCTGTCAAACGGCGAATTCCGACCTTTTGGGCAAGTCGATCATTCATTCATCTCCTCTATTTCCTCGGTACGAAACGAATAAATATAAATACGAAACGAATAATTTTGTGCATGAGTTTCCGGTTCGTAGCCAATGACACCGGTTCTTTCTGTAGCGAGCCGTAGCACTCTAACCCTTTAAACCCATCTTGCCCTTTTCGTCTTTTCTAAGAAAGAACAGAGACAGGAGATTTAAATAAACTTGTCAAATATCGAATTTTGATTTATCTGGTGAATCAAAAACAGGACGAGACGACCCTACGTTAGAACGTGCTCAGCAGAATAGTGGCACATGTCTGAGGATCGCATTTGCCCCTTGGCCTGTTTGTCTCTGCTAGGGTTGCGGTCTACACAGTCCTGTGAGCCCCGCATGTTTTAAATATCAATACAGTGATGTGGTTGGGTTAGTTTTGAATTCGACGAAAACAATTTTAACACTTTAATTGAGATATGCGTCGATGTAGGTATTCTTTATGCATGTATATAGAAACTCGTGTAGAAAGCTCTTTCCATTGTTCTATTGAGATGTATTTAGTTGTGATTTGGGTTACTTAGTTGTTGGTAGTGGTACTAAAACTAATAACTGGTACCTTTTATATGCCAACTTTGTCTAAAAAAAAATCGGTAAGAAATATTTAAGAAACGCGCGCTTTTTAAAGCATCACTTAAGAAAAAATCACTTTATTTTCATATCGCTTACTGACAGAAAAGCAGCCTAGAATGCTGCATCTCCGTTATACATTTCATCTCCCATTTATGTGTCAACCCTTTCGCCTAGTTAAGCGACTAAGTGATGTTTACATCAGCTGAACGGACTTCAGGGGACGCTTACAGTAAAGTTTATTGACCCAGAACACATGTTCACATGTCAACTTGGCTGTATTGCAATCTGTTACGACTCGACGCTTGCCTACACATGCTGTTTAGTACTTTTCTACGAACTTTGACATTTCCAGTTTTTTTATAGTTTTCGAACAGCGACATTCCAGTTTAGGTGTTGAATCCTATTAGGATCTTTGGTGTTGAATTATGTACTGTTGGTTTGGTGGTGTGACCTAAAATCTGAAGTTGCTTACCTGTTAAGGTCGTGGTTTTTTATGTACGTTTTGTTACAAGTATGACGTTTACCTTGAATGCCGGTATTTTTCTTACCCATTTATTCCTTAAACGATAAGGTGTAGTTAATCAGGCGTGCGTTTCGCCCAAAACTTTTGCTGAACACTCATATCATAAATCTTTACAAGGTTTTTACTATATTTTCTAAGGTATACACCTAGACTGCCAAGTTCTGTTGACTCTTATTGTAAATTAATAACTAGTTTCGGAAGTAACTCTAGTAGGTGAATCTTTCAGATCAATACTAACCGTAGATATCTCCAATAATTATTTAATTAGGAAACGCCGCCGAAGATATAGTAATTTATTAATCAATCTAAAACGAAATTCTAATTCGTTTCAGTTCCCACAATTTAGCTAATAATTAAAGCAGGTAACTATTTAATTCATTTGTGTTCGCTTTTTCCTTGTTTCCATAATTAATTCTATTTTATAATTAGAACAGCTTTGTTCGTTCAATTCTTATTATCTGCTTAAAGTTCTGTGCCCACAATACGTTTGAATTGTTTTAGCAGACTGCCTGGCCTGATTCGCGCAGAAAAGCTCATTTGAATGTTTTAGTGCCGTTTTTTTGTTCTTATTTTAAGTATAATCTACAAAGTAAATTTTAACATGAACCCTTTGTGTTATGTTGAGTCGTGTATAAGTCGCCATTGAAAAAATACGCACAATCAAATCGTGAAACAATAAAAAACAGACCTTGCTTACTTACTACGCATAATGTACAAAATATCAGAATGGAACTTATTAGTTTTACTAGCGCTCCGCCCGCGGCTACGCTCGCGTTTTGCGAGATTTTCCCGTGGGAATAAGACTTTCCCGTAAAAAGTATCCTATGTGTTAATCCAGGGTACAAACTATCTCCATTCCAAATTTCATCCCAATCCGTTCAGTTGTTAAGGCGTGAAAGCGGAACAAACATTCAAATATATTTTCACATTTATATTATTAGTGTGATGGGCTAAGCTACCCAAGAAGTTTTGCTTAATTTAGCTAACACGTAGTACCTACGAGTATAGTAAGTTCCGCGATCTTATTTTCATTACTTCCCTTACTTTAAAATTCGCTAAACAAGTAATGTAACAGAAATAACCTGTTTTTCTCACTTAAAAAAAATTCAATCTATTATTTTCCAGACAGTTGGGTTTTAATGTTTTTAAAACTGCACAAACGAACTAAGCTCTAAGGTAAACCTTTTGAATATAAATCCCGCTATAATACAGATCTCGGTTTCGTGCCTGAGTAAAATCCATTGCGGTGAAGTGAGCACGATTTGCGGCTGCGACAGTGTTTGGAGCCGGTATGCGCGGCCTGGCTTCGCTTTGATTTATATCTGCAGAAGTGGAATATCCTGTAAAAATATGGATGGGTAGGTTTTATCGTCGGAATAGTTGACCTATAAAATCATAGGAAACGCGTTCGAGTCTTTTTCCCTAACTGAGCTAATCGCTATGTATACCAAAGTGGTAATATAGCGGGCGCGGACTTGCGGAGGAGCAGAGGGCTCGGACCCCGTAAGGTCGACAACCGACCACACAAACCCTGATGTCAGTGTTATAGAGCCGCCAAAGGTCACTAACTTGGCTCATGTAACTAGCTAGTAGCCGGGACCAATGGCTTAACGTGTCTTCCAAAGCACGGAATCATCTTTCTTTTCGGACAATCAGGTGATTCAGCCTGCAATGTCCTAACCAAACTGGGGAAAGTCTCACAAAGAGATTTTTGCTTGACATTGTCCCCACCGGGAATCAAGCCCGGAACCTCTGTAATGGGCGTCGAAATCTCGACCACTCGACCACGGAGGCTGTTACCCTCGTTGTTGGACTCGGCCAGACTAGACTTGGAAAAAGGCATATTTACAAACGCAAAATTGTTTAGTTCGATACTTAGGCTATTTTTTAGAAGTGGGTCTGGGTGTTCTCCGCACATTTCTCATGAGAAAGTAATTTGTAGTTAGTTATTATCGCGTCAAATAGCGATTATATTGTACACTTTCAAATAACTCTAGATTTTCGCGATCGAGCGTTTGAGCACCCCTCTAGTATGTGATTTTTAAACGTGCAAAAGCTCAAAAAAAATCTGTCCTGAAAACTTTGCTATACTTGAAAAGATCCTTAATTTTCCTCGCCTTTTATTACGATACGCAATTAATTGTAGCATGTTTTGCGATACTTTACCTAGGTTTTGAACGTATCGTTACCTAAAAGTGCTTATGAGTATGGCAATAGTAAAAGTATGAACATTTCTGCATATTTAAATTGTATGTAAATAGAGCTTTATGCAACTGTACTTCAAATTGATATAAAACTCTAGCTAGATCACAGATAGATAACTTCAAAATTCCGACACGGGTCCTAAAATGTCCGCGTATTATGCTATGAATTGCTATGGAAATACAATTTACCTACAGAAGGCCTTTATTCAATCATAATATTGTAGAAAAGGATGTTGTAGATACTAAGTCGATATGTAAGCTTAATAAGTTTAACATATTTCTGGGGCCCCGTTTCACGAAGCAACAATTTACTAGCAATAAGTTATTAGTAATAAGTTACAATTTGATATTCATTGCATAGCCAATTCGCCTAACTAAACTTGTAAGCCCTTTTCGTTTTATCTCATCGTCTACGCAATGTAAGGTACATCGAAGATTGTTTTTTTTTATTTACATAAGAATTATTATTCAATATCATGCCCTCCTTTCGTTCTTGTAAAATGCCAAGTACCTACTCTTCGACTCTTCGTGAGTGCTCAAATACTTCGGTATGTTATTCTACTTGTAAAAAATCCCTTTGACTCGGTCTAGATCCTCATGTAAGTCATTAAATATTACTTAAATAATACCTTGTCATCTACTTGTTGTACTTGAACTTTACCTTAATGATTCACGATGACAAGACGTGTCTTGAACATGATGTCATACCTATACAATTGTATAGTAATTAATATCAGTTGAAAGATCTAACTTGGAAGAGCACTAAGAAGTGTTGATTGTCGTATTTAAAATAGGGAGCAACCGTTTTAGAACCTTAATAAAATAACATTTTCTCTTAAAATAAATAATAATGTAAGCCAAATTAAACAAAATTGATGTATTAAAAACACTTTGTGAACTCATTCTTTTTCATAGTCTAAAAGAGACTTCCATTATGCATATTTTATTTAACGCTACCATTGATACACAATTTTCACTTAAGAGTGTTAATTTTGCTTTATCGGTTTTTAATTAATTATCGCAGGCTTATCGCAAAACGGAAATATTCGCCGCATTAATCATGTTTTTAATTAAAACGCGCTGCGGGAAAGGTGTCTTTTCCACTGGATTTTGGTTAAAATCCATTTTACGTAGTCAGTTTGAGAATTGATCATGAATTGATATTGTGTGAGGGCGGCACCGAGACTGCTTAACATGACTATATAAGGTGTAAATTTAGCTGATACTATTTTAAAGGATCGACCCACCCATGAAACTGAACCCAAGAAACATAGGCTGTCGGACGAAAAAAATATGCATCTTCCATAGTAAATCGATTAGCTGGCCGTGCGGTTTTGTATGAAAGGGACAACTTTTTTTTGTCGTCCGACAGCCTATGTTTCTTGGGGAAAGTTGTTCAATTTCATGGGTAAGTTGATCCTTCAAAATAGTGTCAGCTAATTTATTTACACTGTATAAATAGTCACACTATGACCTAGTAGGACCTGCGGTAACTTAACTTTATATACATCGTGATTCAATCGCGTACTCTAAAAGTAGCTGATCTTGAACAAAAGGCTCGTTTTCGCTACATGATCGTTAACATTTATTTCACTTGATTTTCAGAGCACGTTCTATTGCTGCTACATCCGTTTTAATGTCATAGGTGGACATCATACCGATGCTAGCTAGTATTTGCTATACCAAACTTATAATTTGAGATTGTTCAAAAAAAGATTGCGCAAGTGGGAAACTGTTGATTTTGAAGTAAGCTTCATACAATTAATTTTGGACTGAACACTCTACCTTATTACAATTAACTCCTACAGGAAACAGATGTAGATATTTTAAATAATTTCGTCTAAAACCTTGTCCGTCCATTTCTGTTTTAAATTTAGCTTGATTCCGGCTGACCATAAATATTTTATGACCTAATGAAAAAGTTAAGGGTTTGTAAATGCCATTATCCACGTGGCTTTAAACAGGTTTCTGTCTGTACCCTACTCTGCGATATTCTCGTTTCTTAGTCTTTTTGCCTATACCTATAATATATTCCGATATTAAAATCAAATTGTATACATCCTTATATGACTTATTTACCTTCTAACTCTTGATAAACTTTATAACATCGCCTACAAGTGTCGTGCCACCGTTCCCTAATTTGATTACGTAATATCTGGCTTCCCATTGTCACAGCCTACGAGCGCGTGTATTCAGTTTAACTGAAATATCTCAGTATGTAGGTTAAAGGTTAATTTCTACCAAGAGAATGGGTTGTGTGATGTAGATTGTTTCATCATTCATTAAGCTTCTTTGCGTAACGAACTAATTAACCAACTATTTAGAGTAGACGGGCAGAATTTTCGAATTTACATCGGGTCGTAGTTTTTTTTGTGTAGGTGGGTATGTCTTATGATCACTATCATTATTGTGGCAAGGCAACTAATATATGTATGTTTGTTTATTCTATAAGAAAAAAACTTGTAGATAGATTAATCGGCTTAGTATGATTGATCCATTCTTTGTACGATAACCCATATCCTTGAAAATTTGAAATCTTGCTGTGTATGGTGTTGATGGTAGTTGTACTTACTTTATGAGACTATTCGTTGGAATGTTATTTTCAATATAAAATACAGTTGCCTGTCTTCTTCATGACACAACACAGTTTCATATAAAATTGAACAGTAGTTCATAAACCTAGCGTCGACCCCGCCGACCTCTCTCGAAGTTACGTAATGGAAGGTTCGTGCACGTTATCGCAAAGTGCAGGGAAGTGCAGTTAGTTTAGTTAGTTGACCCACTAGATTTGCAGTAGCTGATCTAGTTGCATGGCAGGTCAAGTCGGTGATGCTCTTTTGACTGATGAGAGGAATTTAGGTCTTTGAAAGTAAACGCTCCTAGACTAAGGTAATTATAGACGAACGACTATCGGTGATGACCTTCAGGCGCCAGGCGTTTACTTATCAAATAGCCAACTACCCACTCTGACTATTTCTCGTGGTGACTACTTCGTAACTAGCCTACTTAGCTAACCTATTTCGCATTGAGCCTAATTCTCAAAGTGAAATACCTCACATGCCTAGAGGCTCCAATTGCTGAAATTGAATGATCAATATTTTTTTTATTTGAGATTAACGTGGTCTGTTCAAAGAAAAAACTCATTTGTAGGTAAGCAGATTATTATGATGAAAATGATCATGTCTATGACTTGTAATCACGATAGAACCGTTATAAATGATAGCAGTGTTTATAGGTGTAGGTTGATGTTACTGTACATACATGCAAACGATGTACAATCTTATAAGATCCTTCTAAGGAGTTTTTAAGTAGAAATAAATGAGCTACTTACCTTTATTTGTGTACTTTGTGAGATGCTCCCGTGGGAGTTCGACATTCGCAGTGA
Organism: Carpatolechia fugitivella; assembly: GCA_951230895.1. Taxonomy (NCBI): domain Eukaryota; kingdom Metazoa; phylum Arthropoda; class Insecta; order Lepidoptera; family Gelechiidae; genus Carpatolechia; species Carpatolechia fugitivella. Next base: position 15,759,682 of record OX579646.1, on the reverse strand, counting down.
AAATACATTTCGTATAATAATAACTCATCTTGTACTTCTCAAATAAGGTATAATGAAAATAAAAAGAATACTTCTTTTCTTACTAATGAGAACTGGCACGTGTAACACAAAACAATAAAAGAGCATCACTAAACTGCCTGCGAATATTTCCCATATTCACTTTCATCTAAGCATTGCACTCTATAAACAGGGTTCCAACAGTGAAAGCAGCTGGTGTAAATTTAATAACCATACTCAGTAGATATCCACTTTCTTCGCATCGTACAAACCTTTAGGTTAGGTCGTGAACTCACAGAAAGCTGCGCGGGCGCGAACATTGACGATGCACTGGTCCAACCATCATTCCAAGTTAATGTTTCAAGTTCTTGAACGTTACTGCTCGCTGTCATTCTTATCTTTCTGCAGACTCGAAGACGGTTAAACAGAATTTTTTCTAGACCTTAGTCCTTCTATACAAAATTTACTGCCATTATAGTGTCACAAATAATAATAATTTATTTCAGGCAATATTTACATAAAGATCTTAAATATGTAAACAGAGGCCCATAAAACAAAAAAAAAACAAAGCGTCCTTAATTGGTTAAAAAATAAACTGACAAAGAAATATAATTTTGCCATTCTATCTAAATCATAAAAAAAAAAAATCCTATCAAGTTTTTTGCGAAAGAATATATAATACAATCAATTTTATTTATCCGCTTTCCGCTTCCTGCTTTTACATAGTGTCAGCGTTAGATATTCCCAATGCGCATTCATTCCCACGTTCTGGAATATTTTTGAATATTTGAAACGCGTTTTTTCTGCAATAACGTGTTTTATGATCTTGCGAAACGATCTCACGGGGAGTTTATTAACTGTTTTCTGTTACTACTAACTGTTACCGTTCATTCTTGCATCCGTTTGCTTTATTGTAACTTTCGTTCTAGGTTAGATATATTACACGGTTAAGATTTCGCAATTCCGTCAATGATATGACCAGTGAATATGGGTGATCAATCAAAATCAATTTCCTCGTTATTAAATTCGATTAATGTTAAACGTTTATTACTCGTATATGAAATATGGAGATAACGGATCGAAAACAAAATCCTATCAACGTGACCAACTTGAGTCAGCTAGATACAATTCGAACCCCACACCCTTACTATAACAATAAATCTAACTAAACTACGGAGATGACAACAGGAGGGGCCGCAAGACCATAAAATCCAGTTGGCTGAACTATGATTGCTTGGCGTAAACTATACGCGAATTACTTGTGGGGTGCCTTTATTGTTACCTGAAAGAATGAACAGTTAACTAATATGGAAACATTAGTATATAAAAGTTCTCTTAGGTCCACCACCGGTCCGAAAAGATCTCTTCTTGTTTCGAAGAAATTCAAATAAGTATGTCGTTTTTACATGTGGGGAAAATATTATTTGTTTAATGTGATCTGAACAGAGAAGTCAAGCAATAATTCTGATTCTTCATCATCTCAGCCGGAAGACGTCCACTGCTGAACATACTGGGCACTGGCCTCCATAGGTTTCCACCGTGAACGGTCCAGCGCTACTTGCATTATTATTATTATTATTTATCTCGACGACTTTCCATATTGTTAATCTATTATACAGTGATCCTTGATCCTTATCCTTTCAGCTTCATCGCAAATGTCTGTTCCCGACGGATAACTCTTAATCCAGCATTCTCTAGCGGAAAAGGTTTCCTTTGACGTAAATTAAACGTTCCACGTTGCTTTAAAGGATGACTGCCATTTTTATGATCCGGAGTGTCACGTAAATGATACTCGTGACCTTTTACCCGTATCCCTTGCACAGGTGAAAGCAATCCGGCGAGCCATCTATCAATGTCAGAAATACGTTTTGAATTATATACTTTGCGTACTTATAATATACGAATAACTACGGAGCAGAAATGTTTACCTATTTAGAATGTGATCGTGTTAGTAGAACTAAGTTTGAATTAGATGAAATTACTTTACTTTTCCGGACCACGTCTGAATCCGCAACTGCTAAATCTGAATTAGTAACCAGTTGCTGGCAAGTTTCTAGGCTAATCAGCAGTTGCATTGACGAATTCGTATCGGTTTTTAGCTCCCAATACGTAATCTCTGACTTGAAATTTTGTACTGTTATTTCCAAAAGCCGTGTTATTTTTTCAAAACTAATAACCGAACGAAGTTTTAAAGCTCTTGATACTTATCTACACTCACGTAACTTTCCAACTACCCGTAGAATTTCAATTCCTTCTATTTGGCTGGGGATACACGGAATACCACCACCACCCAGCAACGGTCGTATCGTTGACTTTACTGGCATCGTAAAGTCGCGGCGACTTAACCTCGTTTACTTATCCTGTTTAAACTAGATAAGTAACTAAGCCCAAAGATATACGATGTCCACCTAAGAAAAGAGCATTAGATTGATTAGTGTATTCGTCCCGACGCGACGAGTGTATTTGCTTGTGAATTAGGGAAGAGAAAAATGTCCGCGGACATACCAAGAAATGTTGGTTTTGCGTGGGCGGTAGTTCTTTTTTGTATTGAAGACCTATCGTTTCAACGATCAATACAAACCCTCAATAACGTCATCAGCCTATTAATACCTCCAGGTCTTACTTTATATAAGTCTGGATACTATTTATCTATATATTATAATGTCTATAGCTTTAGATACCTACTCAAAACAATAAAATTGAGCTTATAGATAGCACCGTAAAAATGTATTTAGATTTATGTCAATCACCTAAAAACGTTAAAATATTAGAATTTTCTTCTTATAGAATGAACAAAATTGATAAAATGTAAGAGTGTAGTGCCTGTATAAATTAATGTCAAAATGTACCAATATCAAAACGTCATGGATTTGCTTTTTATCAAGTCTATATTAAGCCGTACTCCAAAGATTACTTGGATTTGCCTGCTTCACTTTATATGCTACATGTTCTCTCGAATACTGCTAACTCTGCCTGTCTGTAGGTATCTAGCTGTGCTATTTCAGTACGAACGTAGACTTGTGTATGGAATTAACAACGTGTTTGTACTAAAATTTACACTGGTTGAGTTAAGTTTGTAAACTTGGTTTAACTAATACAGATGTTACTGTATTGGACTGGATGATACTGTTAGCAAAGAATGAAAATCGTGCTGTGATATAATTTAATTTTAAACTTATATGAAAGCTTAAAAGAACAGCAACTAAAATAATGAGGCGCTTGTCAAAGCTTAAAATTCAAAATAATATTGATTTAAAATCTATTGCCTAGCATTTAAGCTACCCGTATAAAAACAATTATATTATTATTTTTATAATCAGCCAGTAATGTCCCACTGCTGGGCAAAGGCCTCCCCATTGTTCCGCCATTTCTCCCGGTCCTGGGCAAGCTCCCACCAGTCCAGTCGATAGGCGTTTAACTCGTTAGAAACAATACCTTATTTTCTGAAGAAGTCCTTTTTACACTTTATCCTCGTAGACAAAGCATATTTAACTTTATAAAAGGTATTCATGGAAAGTAAATCAACTTTATGAACCTTTGTTAGCTTCCAAAAAGCTTTTCATTAGTGTTAAACAAGCATAGAGTGCTTCATGATAGTATTACCTTTTTTAACTCGCGCGGATTTTGCACATTTTAACGTATTAAAACAGAGATAAGCCGCGTTTTAATTTATGTACACATTTATCTTCATTGATGTAGGTCGGTACAGTCATGTACAGTCACTGTTAATAGTACTTTGATAGCATAGAGGTGAGGTTGCTTTGTCTCTTTGAGTTTCAATACTTGCAAAGCAACAGGGGCAAATCTGGTTTTCCGGCTACATGTCTCTGTAACAGGATTTCGTGATTGAATGTTACAATCCATCGAATCCTTGTCAAAGCAGAGTAAAAAAAGCCTATTATAGGTAGCTGTATTTGTTTACAATGATGTTACGCTTTGAAACGTATTTCCATACTCGTATCGTATTATTAATTACATGACATGTCGACCCCTAAACACGTAACGTGGGACAAGAGCAGTATCAAAAATAACGTATTCACGTTGTTTTAAAAGCATGAAGTATAGAATCATACCTAAGTAAAAATTATATCTCAATTATTGCGATCTAGGTTCTAAATAACAATATTATCGGGATGGATTATCATACATCCATCAACAATATTATTTATATTCCTCGAGAAATACGCTAAAGTCAATAAATTGAAATTGATAAGATTCGGAGTTCGTTAATTTGAACTTGACAGATGCTCCGAGCGTTGGTTGAACTAATACTTTTCACCCTGAATACGGTTTGTCAGACGAAACCGCTTCACGGTCTACCAAAAGGGATTGGGATTGGTGGGAACAAAAGATATGGATTGGTTTTTATGATAATACCGACTGACTGACCCGCGTCTCTCGTGCGAATGGCAGTTCAGTCAGTACCTATGTTTTTTATTGTATTATGACTTTTTTATTTTTCATGAAATCTTTAATTTCTCATAAACTTATAATCTTCATTGTATCTTTATTACGCTAGACTTCACTATTCGTTGCGAAATATCTGTCCCTATATTCGTAAGCATCTCTTTATTGATGTTAAAACCAGTATTTTATATTTATGGATTCGGTTATAAGATTTAGGTGTCACAAAATTTAACATTATTAATGCAAGCGGCGCGGCTGTTGATAAATTATTATTATTATTATTAGCCTGAAGTGTCCCACTGTAGGGCAAAGGCCTCCCTCGCTTCCTTCCACTTATCCCGATCCTGGGCCAAACTTTCCCACTCGCCACAGTAGGCAGCGAGTTCGTCTCGCCACCTCTTGCGGGGCCGACCACGACATCTTGCTGCGTTGATAAATAAATAAAATTAATCCTATATTGCAAGTGAGCATATTATGCTTCTCTTTATACGACTAGTACAGTAATATTAAGTATACTGCATATCGATTCCTTCGTGAAACGGAGGTGTCGCCACGTTGTCTAGAGGGGGAAGATGAATGCTGTGCCCACATGCGTTATGTAAGTTTGAAAAAGTAAGCTTTTGTTTCTTTTTGCATATAATAATAATAATTTATTTAAAAATCAAGTAACAATGACAATGATTTTGAGTAGGTAGGATTTAAAAAGTGGTATAAAGTAACTCGAATTCCCTAAAACTTTTTAATGTTTATTATAAAGTACCTATTTGTAGGGTGTTGTATTTTTCGTGAACTATATCTACCATTTTTCATATTCAAGTAGGATTGATGATACACAGAAAGGTTAACTATTATACCTTTTAATATGGGGCGTCTTGGGAGTAGTAGAAAAAACCCTTTCACCTCTCCACCTCGGAAAGTTGGCTTTTAATGCCCGAAAACAGGGTCGAAAATCGCTTATTCATTTCTAGACATGCAAACCATTCTCATGTCTAGAGAGGAGAATTAGTTTGAATTTCGAACATTATCTTACACAGGAAAAAAGTTTTCGTATATCCGCGCGTAAAATAATTGACGTGTGCCATATTTTTTTTATTGGGTGTGTTCCGAATCAAACTGTCAACGCCGCCGTCAGCGATCAGAAAACCAAAAGATTGTATGCGTTTCGCCTGCCTTTGAGTGCGCTAAAATCGATTTCAGCGCGTCTCGGAACATAGGGAGAGGTTTTCATACAATTTTGGAACGCACCCAAAAAAACATAACCTAAAAGTTTGTTTATTATTTTGGTTGTTTATTTTTATCTTACTAAAAATTTAAAAGAATTATGATAAAATACAATAATTTAATCACAACTTATAGAATTATATCTAAAATAAGAGAACTCATGTACCAATATTTACGTAGGTAAGTAAATAGTTAAATGATTTCCTTGCCGGAACAGGTGAAAAATAATGTGTTGGGTTTGAGAGGAATCTTATTCTCACCTCGAAACTTAGAATCCCTCGCGAGCTTCAGGAGTCTATTTTTAGAAACACTTGCTTCGCTCGTGCTTCTATTACAGACTCCTTCGCATGCTCTGGATTCAATATCACTTCTCTGAGGAAAAATCAACATTCCTCTCTTACCTAACAAATAACTATTGCCTCATTTGCAGGTGACTTCGTCGACATCGGTGGCACACGTGTCGTTTCCGTCGCTATATTGGATATTGCGATGCGATGTGATCATGTGATACGTTTATACTCATACGCGTTTGTCGCGATATTGCGAATGTCTGCGGTATGCGGTATTTGAATTTGAATATCGTATTGCTTGGAGATATGGCTCCAAACGTACTGTCACTTGCCAGTGTAAGAAAGACTACGGTTGTGCTTTAAGTTATGTTGTAGTTGTTCCAGATATAAAACATTTCAAGTTTTTTAGGGTTATTTCAAGAGGGTTAACAGTAACTACCCATTAATATTTCATCGTTCTTTTAAAACCCACTTGCACTGCCCGCTATAGTATTCAATACAAAAATAACTCTTGATTTTACTTGTACGAGTATAGATAGCAACATGCTTTAATTAAGTATACCTATAGAACAAGCTTCCTCGTCACAAAATGTCATCGAGTTAGCAGATCAGTGGCTGACGCATCTAAGTAGTTTTCTTTATGTTAGTGAGAACATTTCTTGCGATGACTGCCGTCACGCGATATCAAATTTGTCGCAGCTCTTCAGTCCGTTGACTTCTGTTATGACGGTAAATTCTCTAAGCGGAACGCTTGCCAGTTGATATTCTCAGTGACTTGGACTGGGCATTATTAGATTAATTTAGGTTACTTTATTGTTTGCTTGCAGTGCGCGTTCTCAAACACAAAGCATTTTTAAAATATTCCATAAAAGTGTTTTTTTAATTTAATACACTAAACACATTTCCTACAAATTGGTCAAAAACTCTTTTTGTATAGGACGACTAAAAATAATATATTTTCTTATAGCCTGTGTTATGTCCCACCGTTGGGCTAAGGCTTCTTCTTTATCACATAGGCTTCTCGATCGAAAGCTAATATGAGCCAGAAGTCGTCCCACCAACGTGTACAAAGCCTACATCTTATATAAATAATAAAAAAAAAATACATTCAGAATCACACTAATATTATAAAAATGTGAAAATATATTTGGATGTTTAGATGTTTGGATGTTTGTTCTGCGTTCATGCCTAAACTACTGGACGAATTTGAACGAAATTTGGAATGAAGATAGTTTGTAACCTGGATTAACACATAGGATTTTCACCGGGGAAAGTCTTATTCCCACGGGAAAACCTTACTTACATAGCACGAGCGTAGCCGCGTGCGGACCGCTGTCATCAATAATGTTGACACAATAGGAGATCGGACTGTTCCTAAATTTACCATATTTTATGAATTATTTTTAAAATATAGATTAGTAGCAAACGATTCGCGAAGAAAAAAAACAGAATCGGTTAAAAAACGAATTTACAGTGATTTTTAAAGTTTCTATATGTCAGTCTCTTTCAAAAACAATTTTTGTATGGAGATTATATGACGTTACTAACAAATGACGTCACAAGTGGGTATGCGGCCTCTCTGTCTAATCTTGAATTGCAAACCTTTATAACTCGGTCAATTTTAAAGATAGCGAAAATTCTTTTAGTTTTCGATAGCAGAAACTAACAAGTTTGGATTTATAAAATAAAAATAAAAAAGTAGTCCTATCCCCTATTTTGTGCTCTGAACTTTATTTTGCTCTCAAAAACCACACTTTTAGAGCTTTTCATCTTTCGGTTCACTTATGCTGACATCAAATGCAGCATCTTTCCGATTGCAATTCGCTTTGTGAATTATAAACGTGCCTGAACAGAGAGTTAGCTTTGTCAGTCTCTGGTTTATTTTTGTCTGCTTTGGCCTACTCTAAAACTGGGCCGAATTCATCTGATAGATAGTAAAGATTTAGGCTGTTTTATTAATTAGGCATGCTCTAGATCTTTTCCGAGTTGGGATTCTAAAAACCTAAATTAAGTAACAGGTTTGATACAGACCAATGCAGAAAGCCTTCCAGCTCGAATGACATTGCTAGAAATGAAACGAACTGAATAGAAAAAAATATCCTTACCTATCCAATTTCCGTTTCTATGAGGGATCATGGTCAGCCAACTGAATATTTACTATCAGCGGTCTCCATATAGACAAGTTTGCGAATACCTACCGAAATGAAAACACCTCAGCGTTTTTCTACGTCGAAGTATGCAAGCAAATTCTGTAGTTTCTGTAATCGATTAAATTGGTACTTACGTATGCCTACACGAAGTCAAGCTCCTATCCATAATGAAGTATAAATAAGCAGAGTTCGAACACTAACTAAAAAGTCTAAATCGCGGTTTTATTAAAGGACTGTCTCAATCAATATGCTGCGCAAAGTAATTAAAAACTAATATTCTAACGAGGATTTTTTTAGAAAAACTGATTTTTACTTCGTATCGCATCAACCAGCAGTTGTACCGTTCACCGTTATTTGCCGGATGACCGCGGCCGTCGCGGTCCGTGAAGTTTTTTCTCATTTCTCACTAACCTAGAAATTGAGCCGGCAACTCGTAGACAGGTTATACAGGTCGGAATGAGCATTTGTTTTTATATTTCATCGATTATTTCTGTGCTTGGGTTACTTTTATTTTGAGCGATGGTGGGATAGAAAGTTTAGTGTGTAGTACACTGTGACCTAGATGCAGATGCTGCTAGGCGTCTAGCCAGAGTCCTAACTTTAGATATTCTTATGATGAAATATATAACAAGTATTTGCCAGCTCTTGGGGAAACTTTTTATGGGTTAGTTTTATTTAACCCCTAAATAAATATACAAGGCTTTAACCCCCTAGGCTAATATTAAATAGATAAAAAAATATATATTATTATCAAGTGTCGCTTTTCTTTTAACATTCAAACATTCTTAAAACACTTTTTTTATTTCGCAGAAGTTGTCATCATCATCATAATTAAAATGAATTTTACTTCTTCGATTTAATCGACCGGAAATTATGGACATTAGCGTGTCACTAAAACGCAGACGAAATTTGGCAGTTTTCTTTCTTAACTTGGTTGTATATGGTTGGTTGTATGGTTTTGTGGTTATTCCTATTTGTGTATTATTTTTCTATTCTGTGTGTTGTGTCTTACAGTGAACAAATGTGTTTTCTATTCTATAGGTATATACCTACTCGTACAGCTTTGCTCGTGCATTAAAAAAATATGGCTGGATATCGCAGCCGTTGCGGCTTCGAGCATCCGCAGTTAGCATACTCAATATTGCTAGCGACTTCGTACTTAATATTTTACTAACAGGATATTAGCTGCGAGATCACCGATATCGGAAATTTTTAGTATTAGGAAAAGGAGCTTTTTATAACAAGTACATAAAGGACACCCATCCCTTCTATGAAAAAATCATAATGATCACGTGTTCTATTTTTTTTTTTAAATATTTACTTTTGTCTTTATACCCTATCGATTAGGTACTTAACTAAAGAAAAATAATCTTGTTAGGTATTTTTATCAAACACACATATAACACATTCTAAAAATGTGCTATAACCGCTAAGACATTCAACTATTTTAACTGTTATTTGTTTTCTAGGTAAAAGATAAAACTTATTTAAAAATGTGTTTTTCGATAAAAAGTCGCACAAAGAAAATCTTAAATGAGAACTGAAGACCTAACTACTCATATACCTAGTTTTAGTTGAATAGACTTCCGATATGGCGCATAGTCGGAGTTTCTTGGAAAATTGCAGCATCTGGTTGAAAGATCTGTGTTAAATGGAGCTCGTAATATTAATTCTAAAGATAAGATCTGAATTTAGTTCTACAAAATGTTAAAGAAAATAGTTCTGTTTTTGTAGGGTAAAATCCTACTTTACATAGTCAAAACCTAATATATTAGAGAATCAAATATCTAAAGAAATTCTGCTATGCAAATTGTCAATGATCGAACATTCTGGCTTAAATCCAAGAAAGCCTAACGAAAAATAAGACCTAGGAGGTAAATAATACGTCTTACATTAGCTGCAAGTAGATGTAATAAATGCCCTGCCTAAACAATAACAATCATTCACATTGTACTAGTATTATTTATTAGCATTATTGATACTGTATGGTACTCGTTAATTGGCGCAGCTCTAATTTAATAATTTACATGTCAATTTCTTACAGCGATTGATTGTGTAGTTGAATACTGCAAATAACTATGGTTTAAGATACCAAATTACCAAGTTCTTATATATATATGGAATATTAGAGACGTAACTATTCTAGTTATTGAAAGTTAAAACATAGGTTAAAGTAAAGACCCATCTTGTTAAAATTTTTGGGAGGCTCATGTGATTTCAAAATTGAATAGGCACGAGTATCTGCTAATTTTACGAAAATCAATTTTGATATATTAAAATATTATCTTGAAGAAACTCTACCAATCCATCAACACTCAATCCAACCAACCAACCAACCAACCAACCTCGATTCTCATCCTCTCGATCCCGCAGTTACTTTCCCATCTCCGAGAAGGGTGCTAATTTATCCGAGTCACAGTATCAGCCTCGGCCAGACGATTCGCTCTAACGGAGATGAATGAACAGCCCTGTTGTAGTAATTGGCGTAGATCCAACGCCTACGCTCTTGGTGCAGATCATCAGCCAAGTTAGTATACTTGCTAACAAACGTGGGTTTGTTAAATGCTTTGCTCAACAATATTTAGAATACTACATTTGAACATGACATGACGAGTTGATTAATAGGGAGGTTGTTTGTAGCTGTACAATTGGACATATTTTAATGTATTTTATTTTAACCTTGGTTGTTTTCACGTGCAAATGAATGACTCAGCTGGTTATGATGAAAATTAATTTCAGTTTTCATGGTTTTATACTAATTAACTGGTTATTCTTAATACCAGTATCAATTCTCCTCAGTATCAGCTTCCTTTAGGTGCAAATTTAGATTTCAAAAGAAAAGAAAAGTACAAAATATGTTTTAATAAAAGAATGTAACCGTTGCTGCTGCTGTCAAGAAAGATTTCAAGTTTCAAGTTGAAATATAAAAGAAAATTCTTACTGCGTCATAAAGAACAGATTTATCGTGGATTTCCTTTATTCCTCCTTCAGATGTGTGAGATTATTTCCCCATATTGATATAGATTGGTTTATTGATCACAGAAGAAAACGTAGGGTGAGTCGGACTGCAATTGGCTTGCCAAAGGAAATGGCTTGAAAATTGTTAACGCCCTCAGCTCAAAGCTGACGGAAATAGAAGGGCGAGGTCATATTACTCATATCGCCGCCCTGCAGTCATAGGATGGGCTTAAATCGCCCAGGGGCCCTGCGTTTTAATTTCACACATTGCCAGTATTTTTTCGCTTTACCCCTCAGAAAGTAATTGAAGATGTTTCCAAGAAATTAGGTCTCTTTCCCCTCTGGCAAGAAAAATAATGAAACCTTTCCTAACGAGAACAATTCTTTATTGCAGACAAGACAGATAATAACCATGTTAAATTGACATGTTATACTATATTACTGGGTACAAAATAATACCATTACCTACTTAAAAAGTGCTTTTATTAGTGTACTATGCAAGGTCGATTTGATTCAACTTCATTATAAGGCCTTTGTGAAAACGTTCTGAACTTCGAGCCTAATGAACAATAGGCAATCAAAGATTATTGACGGCGTACCTACATCTAGAACAGAGTGCTCTTTCATAACTCTCGAGAATTCAAACTTCATTCATACATCAACGTCAACAATTAGTGTTTGTAATTTTGCTAATTTATTACCTAGAGATTAATAATGTTCTTTCTACGTTCAAATTTGACTCTTTACACTTTAATGAAGCACTTTGCTACTGCATCAGCAAGTTAGATTTCTTCGGGTATATCAGAGAAATCGGTTCGCGTTAGACCACTGTCTCACCCGATAAAAGTGTCGACGAGGTCGAAGATGGATTTCGCCTACCCAGAAGATAACTGTTCACTTTTCCTTTCAATACACCTAGGTTACATGATAAACACACAAACGATTCCGATACTTTGTTAGAAATAGCGATTAGGTCCGTCAGGGAAAAAAGATTCCAAAAGCAAATGAAGCAATGATTAGATCTCTTTGGATCTAGTAACTAATTCGAATTAAATTGCTCATATGGAACAGTAAATTAGCACTGCATACAACGACAATAACCTGTATATAGTTTCCGAAATAATGGAAAGTGTAATCGACACTCACTTTGGCTGCTGAAAAAGAAACGCAATAATACAGCCATGCGAACCCCCACCCGCCTCGGTAGGTGCGCCCCATACTTTCGAGGAATTTGATAATAGCGCAACTACGACGCGGGCCGCGCAGTCACATAAGAAAATTACTGCACCTACGAGGCGGGTTTACCCGCACCGCAGTCTTAACACGCCATAGCAGGCATCAGCTCATCATAAATGCGGCTTAGCCTACTTCAGAATTATTTTAATTCTCTAAGTCAGTAATAGGAAAAGCCGCTTTAATAGAGACTGACGAGAGACCGACAGGCCCTTTCACTTAGCTTTTACTAAACGTCCATCATAGTTTCACTTTTCGAACTTGGAAGTTAATTGTATAATAACCACGACCTAACAAGAAAAGACTCCAGCCAGGCCCATTTTATACTCACAAGCGTTATCATTGGCTCCGAGTTCCGAGTCTCGCCAAAATACAGTCGGATTTAAAAGATCCTAGTGCGTCTATACTTTGAAATATCTTTTAAATAATATAACCCATTGCGTATTTTTTTATCCTTGTAGATACAGTCCAGTACACTTATACGAGTACATAACAGCGAAGACCGAAAAGAAAATACTTTGGGAAAATTGTTATTTTAAAGTATAAACGCACGTAAAAGCGTGTATTTTTTAAATTTAAGGTCTCTGTTTTCTGCAATATTTCTTGTGTTTGTTTGAAATAAACAGTTGAATATTTTTTTATGTGATATCGATCCACTTATAAACCTATACGATGACTGTAAGGTACATATACCACTAAGACTTACGATCTCATGATTTGGAACATAATCCAGACCTGCAACCGTCTGCTAAGTTATGTCAAAGGCTGTGTGTGATGTCAAGTCAAAGACTAACCTTGATCGATCTACTTTAGGACAGGTTCAAGCTCTTCTGCAGACTAAGAACGTCGTCACTAGTCTGATCAAGAATGTAAATTGTTCAAGAGCGTATTGCGTCATTAGTTCCAACGAACTTAGTTCACGTTCGTTACGCTTATCTTTGTGTAGTTGCTATGTGGGAAGCGGCTCGGCGTCGGCTATCCTAAATACGTATGTAGGTAGTTAATGTTTAGATAGACATTGTAGTGTCAGTGTGTTTGTTTGCATATGCCTTTGATATGCCTATTCGCATTTAGCACGCGTAACACTATCAGAAATAAGAAAGTTTTTATTTAAATTGAGATTTTGTACAAAATAATTATTCTATGTCAGAGCTAGCGAATGCCAAGGTCAAAAAAAGCTCGTGGTTGGCACGTTCTTCGTTCACTACTGTAGATCAATGCGGAGAAGGAATTTCACAGGACTCGTATAAAAACGCCCCAGCCCCCGCTGCATGACGACCGTAGATAAAATAAACCGCGCGATATAAACTTGGATACTATTGGCGGTCACTTTATATGTCGCGCGATTTATTTAATCGACGGTCATCATGCAGCAGGGGCAGGACTCATATTGACTAATTCACCAAATAAGCATTGTTGCGGCTCTCAAGTTAGATATTACACTACTACTGGTCCGAAACAATGTTTTGTAAAAATCTTAATTCGAATAAAAAAAAAATTGACTTTGACTTTGACAATCTCATACATATATTATCAATCACACTCAATTTCACTTTCTGTGAGCACATAGGTACAAATAAATTGGCAGTAAGCTGAAACCATACTACTAATCTAGATTAATAATGTAGCATACCTACCAGAGTAACAGTTGACAGTACTACCTACTCGTAAGTAAATGAATGTCGAGTCTCTATTATTTTATGAGGTGGATGTAAAAAAAGATTGAAATCATTTGTCTTTCAACTGTTGTTTTTCCCTCACTCGGTCATCACACTAATATTATAAATGTGAAAATATAATTTAGATGTTTGGATGTTTGTTCCGCTTTCACGCCTTAACTACAGAACGGATCTGGATGAAATTTGGAATGGAGATAGTTTGTATCCTGGATTAACACATAGGATACTTTTTACGGGAAATAGTCTTATTCCCACGGGAAAATCTTACAGAATGCGAGCGTAGTCGCGGGCAGACAGCTATTAGTAATTTATAAGTTTTCTATATTTCGATTCGGCGTTTGTTTTATTATCACCCACGTTGTTTATGAAAGTTATTCAGCTACTTCAGATGTAGGTAGTTAAGTTTATTCAACTACCTATTTTAAGTCTGTTCTCCGACGTCGTCGTCTTGAAACCTTTTAGAGTTCAGAAAAGTAATGACTTAAGAACATTCAGAGACTAAGAGAGAGGACATCCGACCTAATTTAGGGTTGTGCTAAAACCGACCCGGCCTCATTGCGACTTTTACGGCGTCGAGCGCAGTTAAACCTTTGTATAATGTCTACATAGGTGTTACAGCTTACCAATTAAAATATTGGATCATTTTGGGATTCGTCATACTTACGTCATATTATCAAACTTTGACGAGTTTACTATAATACATTATTTACCACGCTGATATTTTAAATACACTGATTCCGCGCCGATACGCGCGCTGGTCTTTTTTTTTTTATTTTTTTTTTTACATAGTTACAACCCTATTAAATATCACGTTTGCCTAAATGACTTTACTTCCTTTTATTGTTTTTATTAATGAATCAATTCCTTTGTAGTAGCTTCTTCGACACGACATTTATCAATTATGAAAATAGTACAATACCACCTCTATTACTAATTTAGATACTAATATAAATAACTAACATAAAAATACATTTTCACGAAAATATTGTTAGTATTTGTACCAAACATTATTTCACCTATTGTTACAAATCAATCGAAACAAATATCCAATAAAAATGCTTTTAATAACGTTTTACATATACTTACAACATGAATCAATATTGCCAATTAAATCATCGCTTCATCATAATGATGATGCTCAGTTCAATAATAAACTTTATCTCTGAGGAAATACCGTTCCCCTTTTGGCATTCATTCGCTAGCTGGTTCTGTACACCTATTGTCTGTAAAAGGTAAAAGCCACGTTTTTGTTCGTGTTTAGTAATTGAAGCATTAATTCTCTTAATAAGTAATGACTAAGTGTATGTAATTGTGCTATTATTGTTATTATGATGTTCTCACAGCAGTAACTTTCATAGCGCGCGCGGTGACTAAAAGCCCCATATTCGCTTATGGTAAGAAAACATTAATTATTCAATGCGTTACCATTTTAAGAGTTTCCGTGATTCTCTAATTGAGAACAAAGCATTCGGTGTCTCTCATTTTGGTCTCAACTATTCGTATTTTAATTGCTGAGTTTTGGTTCTCTCGTAGCGATCCGAGAAAGCAAAAGGGTCATCGAAAATTTTCAAACTCAAACTCAATATTTATTTGCATTTCCTTCTTACTAAAGGTAACTTAGCTACGCATTGTACGGATACTTATGGATTCAGTTTGAAATCAAGTGTATAATTAACCGAAAATTAAGTATAGGTAATTTTTATCATAATAGGTCTCATTTCAAAAGCCAGGTAGTTAATAGATAATAATAGCAATCAACTTTACAGTTTTGTGACAGTTATTAAGCTGCCAAAGGCCTGACTCATGTAACGACACTTCCAGACATACCTAATAGTCGGGACCAAAAGCTAAACGTGCCTTACGAAACACGGAATCATGCTACTTTTTGGAAAATTTTGGTGATTCAGCTTGCAATGTCCTAACCGAACTTGAAGACAGTCTCACAGAGTGATTTTGACAGTTTCCACACCACAATTTGAACCCAAAACCTACTTATTGAAAAGCTTTTAGTGTAACTATTTCTCTATTTAACTTTAATAAGTTTAACGTAAGCTTACATTAATATAATAATGTATTATAGTAAGTCGACCAACCCGCACTGGGCCAGCGTGGTCGACTAAGGCCTAATCGCCTTAATTCAGGGTAGGCTCGAGCCCCTCGGTGGGACCTGGGTATATGAGCTGTTGATGAAGCTTACATTATATTGTGATAGTGACGAAAGTATTTTTTTAACAGTCTCCAATATTCTCTATATCTTTAAATTTTTGTGCGCCAATCTTTTTCTGGTTAGCGAGCTTTTATTATTTTCTTCAACAGAAAACTGTTCAGCCAGCGCTCCTGCAAATCTATTCAAGAATTCCCAATCTACTACTTTAACTACTTAGCGAAAACTTAAAATAAGCCGACGGAAGCAGAACTAAATTCTCATACTTATTGACCTGCTTTAAAAGCTCTTTTCCTCTGCGGACATGCTTCTTTAATAATCTGTCAGTTAAAGTGTTGTCTATATATAGCAAGTATTCTCGCATCTAGGGCAACGACTAGCTCGAGATTGGCTTGTGGGAGGCACAATGGAGGATTTTCTCTCTTACATACATGCCGCTTGTGCACTAAGCTGTGTAAGATATAGCTAAGCTTATTTCACGCTACGGCTTTAAAAGTGTAGCGAAACAGAGATGTATGGTTTCATAGTGATTATATGTAAAATAATAAATATTATAAAGAAAGTTTCCTGGATACCTAAATATTTGAACTGTCGATATCAAAATTAAAAAAAAATCAAAAATATTTATTTACGTTAACAAAGTTTCACTTAATGCTAGTGGCAGGGTCCTCCCTTTAAGCATAAAAATGCCTGTGGCAGGAAGACCCTAAGATATAGTGTGATACTTTTTTTGTTTGAGTATTTTCTCATTTTTAAAGTGAAATAATAGCATTTTTTTGGACTTGCTACATTTTGTATGCTGTGTAAAATGCACCGCGGTTGCCAAGGTCGCGAAAGGCTTATCCTTATCAGATAGTGGATATTACATGTTATCGTTTCCTTATCTGCTTCAGTAGATATTCGTTTATGTAACAGACTGACAGTTCCTCTATTAATACTGAATCATTGAATAAAAATAAACAACCTTGTAGACTTAGTGATTTGACCACTGTACTTGTCTAATATTTTAAATGACTTCAGTTGGACACATTTCACACACTGTTTATTAATGTAATACTCTTATGTTGAAATCATTATTCAACCACATCCATAATATGCAATTTATTCCCCATCAGTCATTAGAGTAGGTACTAGAAGACAAAAGTGGTTAAAGCAAATTACAAATTACAGAAATGATTACTATAGTATTTAAATCTGGAAATTCCAGTTAGTTACTCTTTCTGTTTTAAACATTTAGACTTGCTTACAGCTAAGGCTTTCTAGCTCCCATTATAGAATTAATCGATGACGTCAAATGTCACGATACGGTTCCAGAACACGCGCTCGAGCATTCTACTCTATTGATCCAATAATATTGGAGAGATGGACGACATGGTTCACGTCGAGCCTGGAGACAATTGAAAATTGTCACTGTAGTTGTCTACCATTCCTTACATATAGGAACATATAGATGTTTATAAAATATAGAAATAGCAGCGTTGTTTTGTTAGTTTTCCAAAAATGTTCGAGTCATCATTTACCTATAGTGGACTAGGTCGACAAAGCCTTGTGCAAGCTTTTACAAAAATGGAACTGCTGTTTCCAATTTGTGTTGAATCGAAAGGTAAACACGAACCTATTGTAAACTTTATTTCTGGTTTTTAACTGAAACGGCGCATTTTCAAATAAACTGCCTATAAAGTCAAAGTCAAAGACAAAATTATTTATTTCCATAGGATGTTATTACATCACTTAGATCCGTCATTACATTCTTTTGGGTGAGTTCACTAACACAATGGCGGAATCTGTGGAGAAGAGCTCACTGAAGAAACTCCATAGTCGTCGCATCTTTTCCGTTCCCTATAGTTTAAACTGAAACATTAAGTAATACTATCACACATACTAATATTATAAATGTGAAAATATATTTGGATGTTTGTTCCGCTTTCACGCCTTAACTACTGAACAGATTTGAATGAAACTTGGAATGGGGATAGTTTGTACCGTGGAACACATATTTACGTGATACTTTTTGCGTGAAAAAGTATTATTCCCACGGGAAAAACTTATATAACGCGAGCGTAGAAGCGGGCGTCCTATATCATTACTTTATAAAATCTACTGAGAGTCGAATAACCATTTTCTAACATCATCAACAGCTCATATTATACGTACCCACCGAGGGGCTCGAGTCTACCCTGAATTAGGGCGATTAGGCCTTAGTTGACCACGCTGGCCCAGTGCGGGTTGGTAATAATCATTTTCTAACAAACTCTGGAAATTAACTTAATAAGATAAGCTTCTTGGCGTAGTTCCAAAGGCAGTTACGTTCAAACTTAGCTAATACGTGCTACCCTAAACACTTCCATCCCTCTTGTCCCCGTACTAAGACGTCTTAAAAGACAAGAGCCATCGGGACATTTGAAATGGGTAATACAAATACAATTTTCTGAAGAACCTACTTACTTGGATTCTGAACAGCGCAGACGATCTATTCAACTAAAACTAATCCACTTAAAGCGCTAAGTGCAAAGTGAGAAACTGTTTCCGTAGTAATTTTGAAAAGTTTATCAATAGACGTTGCCAAATAGGTTAGATAGGTAGTAGAAGGTGTAACTTAAATGCGACATAGGAATCATAAGTTTTACGTGTACCTTAGCGGCCAATAATTAGGTACATAATCTAGTAAAGTCAAGTTGTCTTAATAGTAAGGCAATTTTAAAGTAACGTTAACACACTTTTATGTCTCTGGAAAATATTTATAAATTAGTATCTTTACCTTAAAAAAAAAGAAGATTAAATTAAATTAATTAATTATTTAATTTATTAACATGTTTTAATTATTTGGTAAAATAAATTATAAAAAAAGAACAATAAATTTTATAATATAATTTATTCTTCGTCGAACTATCGACTAAATTACACTTGAATTGTTTAATAACTTAATATGGTTTGAACAGTCGAATCGTAAATTACTAACATAATTTAATCAGTCTAAAACGCACTACATTAATTTGGTGAAAATAGCAAAAGATTAAAGAATAATAGTGCTATCTTTTGTCTTCATATTCATAATTACTTTTCCTAAGTAAGTATAGCTAAGTATGAATAAACCTGCTAATACTCTTAGTTTATTTTTAGTTGTAATTCTCCGATTTGCCAACATTTCTGTTTTTATACGTACGCTATTGAAACTTGAAATACCCAAGATCGCGTTTTAGAAATAATTAATATTTTATTCTTGTAAAGTTTTTCTTTGAGAGAAGAAGAGGGGTATGGTAAAGTTAGGGCATTACCAGTTATAAGTTCTTTGAGCTTTGTAAAGAGTTCTGAAGCTTCTTTTGGAGAGTTTTTACCTTTGAGATTCCTCTTAGTATAGCAAGTTAATTTCCTTTAGGGAATGAATCGAGTTTTTTTTTGTAATATGCTTCATGTACGTAGTTAGTTATATCTTATGTATTAGAGCGTCGGTGGTCTAGTGGCTAGAGCCGCTGCCTCCCGTCCGGGAGACGCACGTACCAATGTGTTTTCGAATTTGGAATTCATATGACGTTTATTCGACGCTCTTACGGTGAAGGAAAACATCGTGAACCTGCACACTCCTGCGAAGAAATACAAAGGTTGTATGTGAAGTCGACCAACCCGCACTGGGCCAGCGTGGTCGACTAAGGCCTAATCGCCCCAATTCAGGGTAGGCTCGAGCCCCTCGGTGGAGACGTATATGAGCTGTTGATGACGTAGTTATATCATTTATACGTTTTGATTTGAACCAGAAACTAAAAAAAAAAACTTAAATTATATGATGAATTTAATCTTAAATTTAGAGCGTCGTCGCTTCTGCCCAATTAGCATTTTATCTCAGACAGAATTAATATATGGTTTTGAAAGCTTCGTAACAAGATTTTTTTTTTTTTGCCAATTGAAAGTCGACCACAGTATGTTTGAGTTCCAGCAGAATCTAACAACTTGTGTTTTCTTTTAATTCCAGTTGTGCGGTTGAGGAGAGCCGGTCATCATGGGGAAGCTGCTTTCGAAGATTTTCGGCAATAAGGAGATGAGGATACTCATGCTGGGGCTAGACGCCGCAGGAAAGACTAGTATCCTTTGTCAAATACATAAAAAAAAAAAAACTTTCTTCAGTCTAGAAAATGAAAAGTCCCTTTCAATAGAATCCGGCAATAATGTAAACAAACCAATTTAAACACGATTACTCCGTATTTACTTACATTTGAGTATCAATCCTGATCATATTCACTTTTCAATAATACATTGTTCTTACGATCATTTCGCCCCCTATTACCTTCTTTATGATAGTTATTTTGCGGACGACAAAACTTTTAATATATAATTTTAAACTTTCGCGGTCCATAAAATGTCTCATAAATGTTAAAACTTTAAATAATTTGTAAAACTGCCATATTAATTTTTTACTCATTAAAGTGTGGTTTGTCTTTGGAAAGTTAGTGTGAAAAATTATCTTGTTTACATTATTTCCGGATTCCATTGAAAGGGACCTTAGTTCGCACATGTAATGAGGAAAGCCAAAACTAATACGTGTTCGCAAAATAACGCAAAATCACAAAAATCTCTCGGGTGGTAAACAGCCCATGAAACTGAACAACATTGTTCCGCAACTTTTTAAATTTCACAAAAAAAAAGCTTTCATACTTATTGACTCGATCAGCTGATCAGTTTCTATCTGTTTGTATATCAGTTTGACGGTTCCGTAGTCCAGGTGGTAGTGTAATTGCCTCCGACGTACAGAGTCGCGGGTTTGAATCCCGCCCAGGGCACACATTCGTGTGATGAACATTTGTGTTTGCCTTGTGTCTGGTTGTTGTTTGTCTATATAAGTATGTATTTATCTATTCATGTAATGTGTATCAGCTGTCTGGTACCCATAGTACAAGCTCTGCTTAGTTTGGGGTCAGATATGGCCGTGTGTGAAGTTGTCCCCACATATACATACATATATTATTAAAAAAAAAATGTAATTTCTAGCTTTGTTCAGTTTCATGGGCTCACCACACGTTGTGTAATAATGTGTAACACGTTGTATAAGGAATACTAAAGTTATCACATTTTAAAGCGAATTATTAAATGAAGAAGTAGCTGAAACAGAATCATGAAAGTTAGATTTCTTATAATTTTGAAGGAAAAAAATAGAAGATTTTCTCATCGTCTTTGTATTCTAAAACAGATTGTATCTTGTATACCATAAAATTTTCCATAAGACCGTATTTTGCGGGAATATAATATTTCCAACAATCCTATCTGTCGTCCGCAAATAGAGAT
This sequence comes from Carpatolechia fugitivella, assembly GCA_951230895.1. Classification (NCBI taxonomy): domain Eukaryota; kingdom Metazoa; phylum Arthropoda; class Insecta; order Lepidoptera; family Gelechiidae; genus Carpatolechia; species Carpatolechia fugitivella. Next base: position 15,738,309 of record OX579646.1, on the reverse strand, counting down.
ATCTACCGTGAAATACGAAAACGGTTTTGGAGTGGGAAGGAGTGAGATGGTTGATATAAATATGTAAAGTGGGTGTAGTCCCTTTCAGGCAGGTGCGCTTTGATATATCATGTTTTGAGTATTATACGGAACCAGCAAGCAATAAGTTTTCATTAAAGTAATTAGCTTTTATACGAGTATTCCAAATTATGAGATGATATTATGAATCATTTAGGAGTTCTCCTTTGGGGAGACTATTCTTGTTGTACCATGAGATCTTATCAACAGAATGACACACGTGTGAAAAATATAACTGACTGCCGCAGTGCTGCTGCTCTTTCTGTCGTTGTGTGATTACTGGTTTAAGAAAAGAGCCATTTTTTATCTTTTCGTTGTCATAGGCTAGTGGCTAGCAACCTCTCACTATGACCTATCAGAACTGAAGGTATACAACTAAGTACAACATAACTATTAGCAAGTAAATTAAATTATGGTACAGTCTGCAGGCCAGGCCGCTTGAAACGGATAAAGTTTTCTCAGGTAATTATTTATGCTTTGTCATGAAATTTCGCATAATTGTGCAGTTCGGCAAATTGTTCATGTAAATAAAATTTCATGTCAAATCAAATCAAATCAACGGCCCGTTACAGTCCACTGCTGGACTATGAGCCTCCTCCACTTAAGTGGAGGAGGCTCATAGTCCAGCAGTGGAGTATAACGGGCCGTTGATGATGTTAATCCTTAATTAACTATGCCAATGATATTTTCCTTAGCACAAATTACCAGCAATTTTATACAAATTAAAATTAGGTCAGTCAGTCACAACGATACCGACGGTGGGCTTCAATGTGGAGACGGTTACGTACAAGAACGTCAAATTCAATGTTTGGGACGTCGGGGGGCAGGACAAAATACGCCCTCTATGGAGGCATTACTACACAGGTAAGGTTACCTCCCTGTGTCAGATAACATTGTGAAAATCTTTCATTACAGACCTTCGATCAACAATTACAACTAGATAACGGGTCGGTTCGACCATCCCGCACTGGGCCAGCAGCGTGGTCGACTAAGGTCTAATCGTTCTAATTCATGGTAGGCTCGAGCCCCTCGGTGGGGACGTATACGAGTTGTTGATGATGAACGGGTCGGAGCAAAAAAATTGTAGAAAAAATAAATATAAAGAGATATACAGACTCGCGAGGTCTACAGCTCACAGAGCCATTAGTTTAAATTAACATGTTGTTGTATATAAGCACTCGTAGGGTTCTGCTTTGTAAAGCAGATGGCTATAAAACGTGCTAGAAACTGCTATTTTAGTGTCTTGCAATCCAAGCTTGCAATTAAAACGCAAGGCGTATGTCTGGGTATAACGATTTCACGTTTTATTTATAAATTTTCCTGTAGTAATTTTGTATACATAAAGAAACTTTTATATCAATTGTTTTACATTCTGATTATAGTAACCTAATTTTTGTCTTCCGATCCTACCAAGTACAATACAAACCGTGAAACTCCACAAACATCGTAATAATCTTTAAAAATCTCTTATTCCAGGCACTCAAGGTCTAATATTCGTGGTGGACTGCGCAGACCGGGACCGCATAGACGAGGCGCGTCAAGAGCTACATCGGATCATCAACGACAGGGAGATGCGAGACGCCATCATACTGATATTCGCTAACAAGCAGGACTTGCCAGACGGTAATGGAGAACACCGATAGGTTCTTATTTCACATTAAAACATGCCTTATATTAAAGTTTATATCATGTACATAACATTACTTTTTATTTCACTTCAATACATGCAATATTACCAAAGTTATGACCGCGAGAAGTTCCGAGAGTGTGACGTATATATGCATGTAGTGCAGCAGTGTTTGCAGGCGGCGTTGCGTGCATATGACGTCACAGCTACCACTCGCCTCGTGCGGAAGTGTGCACTTTGATCGTTAATTCTCGGTCATTTTTAAACATTTAAAAAAAAAAAAGTTTTTATAGAACATTTTGGCATTTTCAGCTAAAATCGTCGGTCAGACCGATTGTTTAACAAACTATATTTTCAAAGCTAGGAGTGTCCTAAAATAATAACTTGTCCTATCTTCAAAGACTGCGATTGTGAAGCGCCAAAAAATACCTAAGCCAACTGACATACTTTTGTTTTGTATGATTAGTTAGTAACAGCTGCCATCCGATATGACATGGAATGGAACTGATTGAGGGCTTCGCCTGTTTTATTATGCTCGCATAAAGCGAGTGGTTGCGATCAGAGTTTATTTCTTTTAAGGCTGACTGACTAGTCTATTAGTCTTATGTAGTTGAAAAAGAGGCAGCTAATACTGTCTAGGACATCTAAGTTTACAAACGCACTTGTATATCCTACTAGGTATCCTAATTACGACGAAAAAATAGCAAAGCAACTAAAACTGTTAAGCATAAGAGCGACATTAATTTTCGTCTAAAACAATTTAAACTTAAGTCATACTACACTGCATTCTACGTTTCCAGCAATGAAACCACACGAGATCCAAGAGAAACTGGGTCTAACTCGCATCCGCGACCGCAACTGGTATGTGCAGCCATCATGTGCGACATCTGGCGACGGACTGTACGAGGGGCTAACGTGGCTCACCAGTAACCACAAGTTATGAGCGGCGGAGTAGGCGGCGCCGCTACACGCCGCGACACGCCACGGTAATACTGTACACTAGTTTTTAAAGCGACTGTCGTTTAGCTTTCGGTTGGTGACGGACTGTACGAGAGGCTAACGTGGCTCACTATTTACTACAAGTTATGAGCGGCGGAGTAAGCGGCGCCGCTACACGCCACGGTAATACTGTACACTAGTTTAAAGCGGCTGTCGCTTTGTTATCGACGACTGAATTTGTATTTGCAGTACTTAATTAAAATTCACTCGGCATGATGACGTAAAAATGCTTTTAAAGCGACGCTCGATGCAAATGGACTCGACTTGGAGAGATTCGATGTCAAACGAATCGACACTCGCTGCATAAATCCACTGTACGAGGGGCTAATGTGGCTCACCAGTAACCACAAGTTATGAGCGGCGGACAGGCGGCGCCACGACACGCCACGTTAATATTGTACACTAGTTTTTAAAGCGACGGTCTTTATCTATAGTTTATCTATCGCTGCTTCTAAAGTACGAGGGTCACTCACTAGTAACAACTAGCAACCAGTAGGAAGCATCGCTACATGCCATGGTAATAATGTACACTATATTTTATAGCCACATTCGCTTAGCTATCGTTATCATTATGTATAACGCTACGATAAACACTTTCCTTCGTAAGGCCGAGGAAACTACTGTAAAGCCTAGACATAGGTCTAGAGCTGAAAATCCTGACCTTTTCCTTCTTGTCATAAAATATACTAAAGCTGTTGTATGCATGCATAATCTGTTTCATACTTGAACGTCTTAATAAAACGTTTCTTTTCTCTTTCCAGGTGAGGATTTCGATGCCATTTAATTTAAGTAAGGTGCGCCCATGTCGTCGGATCTAGTAATTCCTATGTGAACCAGTGTTGATGTGACGTTATCTGGTTATCCAAAACACTCAGTGAAGGTGCCTATAAGACTCAGTGTCGTCTCAATGACTCAATTACTAGATAGCTAGCTAAAGTGAACAAGCCAATTGTCACATAACAAATAAATCAATTATTCCATTATTTAATTAAAAATTAGAGGTTTGTTGTACTATCAAATATTTTGATTATTTTTCTATGTTATTTAAAAAAGCGAGATGATTATTGAATATTGATTACTTAGAGTAAACAATTTTTTTAAATTATTAATTTAATGTTTACCTCCAAGTGTATAGGTAGGGCAATTTGATGCATTAGTAATCAATTTAAAATGGAGACTTGATTGAATGCAATATTGTGTATTAGAATATAATAAGTAATAGCTATTTGCACGCTTGCGCTAATCTGAGAAAACTATTTTTGTGAGTTGTTACGCTGTTACATAATAATAATACAAACACAACAAGAATATCATTAAATCAGATACCTCAATTACCTTTCATACAATCCTACATAATTTGTAACAGTTTAGCTCCTCACAAATGATTGTAAAATGGTGTACATATTGATGTTTTACAATACGTATGTATGTACATAATGGAGAATATTTTTTACATTATTTGATTGGATGTTGATTTGTAACCGTCGTAGATCATTCTAGTATGAAAGCTGCGTATCTACATTTTGATTGGATGAAGCGTGTTAACAATCACATGGACCAGAAAACAGGCCCGAAATTCAACTATTATAGTCGTGCTGGCTTTGTAATATGCTTTCAGCTTTCAATGTGATTCTAAATAAGTTAGTACTAGTTGGGACCATCTGATTTTGTAAAGATGTTTCTTTCTATCGATCCTGAAAATGGGGGGCATTCTCATTCATTACTTTATTGACTACTTACACACTTTCGTATTATAGGGCAAAATTTTAAAACGCAAATATTTTTGTAAGTCCTGACAGCGTAGAACATTGAAAATAAGAATATAAACCATTCTCACTGACAAAAGTTCTTTTCTAACTTTTCTATTCTAAAGAACCATCACTCTAAAGTATACATTATTTCTGGCGCGTCTTACTCCATTTAAATCTGGCTTTGATTCATACCTAACTAAACTACAATATAACTTCTAAAACAAATACTTTTTAATTATAAAACGCCCCTCATTTAGAATCGCAAGTTTTGATTCTGTGGTTGTAAAGTTGTAATCTCGCCTCGTTTTGAGACATATTTTCTTAATTTCCACTAATGAATATGCTTGTAATAATGTTTTACCGTGTCTGGAATTTGCAAATCACCCTAATAGGGTATCGGACTACTTTTTTTTAATTTTATATATCCAAACTTCTTAGTTTCTGCTATCGAACACTAAAAGAATTTGTGCTCTATCTTTAAAGGTTCAGAGTTATAAAGGTTTAAAATTCAAGGTTAGACAGAGAGGCATTACCCATTTGTGACGTAATTTGTTAGTAACGCCATATAATCTCCATACAAAAAATCGTTTTTGAAAGAGACAGACTTGTTGAAACTTTAAAAAATCACTGTAAATTCGTTTTTCAACCGATTATGTTTGCTACTAATCTATATTTTAAAAATAATTCATAAAATATGGTAAATATAGGAACAGTCCGATCCCCTATTTACGTGGTGTGAACTAAGCTGCAGTTTGCGGATGTATTAGAGGAACACCGGCATACTTTAGTATGATGAAATTGCAGTTTCAACGGCACTCTGCCAATAAGGTTCAGGTGTGAAATTAAATGGTAGAAATGGTAAATGGTTCTTCTAAACATGTTAAAACATTTTAAGCATACAACATTCTCACCTGTCTTTGTGATATAAATAATTAATTTGAAGATGTTATTTTCGTGTCGATTTATGAAACATATTGTCTTTGATCTATTTATTTGTATAATAACATGACAATAATAAATTATAGTCGTGTTATGTCAATGTTTTAAAATAGATGTGCCGAGCCTACTGATGATTGTATTGAAAGTATGGTTTTACTGAGTAAAATAACTTTCGTGCGTCTAACGAAGTTCATTCTTGAATGTTGTTTGTATGACTTTTGTATGAAAAATAATCAATACTTTTAATAGATTGGTCCGCCAAATAATGAAGTAAAAAGAATTCGTAATTCTACACAACAAGTTCTGATTAGAATTGTTAAATGAATAAAGTGCAATTAATGTAGAAGTACGCACTTGAAAATGTAAACTTGACTTGTAAAGAATCGTTTGTAATTTATAAAGGAGTATTTATGTGGGGAGTCTGTGGAGTGGTCTTTAATTACCAATTTACTTTATACTATACTTATAACCCTATTTCAGATAACATTGGAAAAGTCTTTTATAGGATACATTTCCAGACATATAATGTCAATCTCGGTTAGTTGACAAGTGTGAATCACGAATAACCTTTTTTCTGCCATACATATTTTTTGTCTTTTTTCCAATGTTATTTGAAATGAAGTATACGTGAATAACTCCAAAATTGTCTCATTATTAACTACTTTGTTTTTTTGCAATCTCACCAATAAGACTTCTCAAGAGTAGTGTCTTCACTTGAACATTAAAAAAAACTACTCTACATTTTCCCCCTAAAATCGTAAATACTCTCAGTATGTCTGAATGGTTCTGTCCGCGGTAATACTTACCTCGGAACGTGTGGGTACGAGTTACAATCTGCTGTATAATATTGTAGAAAAGTTATTCAATATAAATTCACACTCGAATCTATTGGTTTTATTGTTTATAATTTTATAACTTCCGAGTAGGGAAAGACCGGTTTCATAATAGCAACAAGACGTAGTGATTACAATAAAATTATGCTCAGTGATACGGTTCCCGTCAAGATAACGCTGGGCGAAGAGGGGATATCCTCGATTAGTGTTTTAAATGCGTACAGTGGCTTACAGTACAGCTTGGCAAAAAAGAGTTTGGAGCTGTGACAGGTGGAACTAAATATTTAGTTTGCTGCCATTCATGCTGGGTTGCTTTTTATTATCCCATTGGTATGCCATGTTGATTCCTATTCGTTAATTTTAGAATATTTTATAAAGTAATTTTTCCTTACCTATTTGACTACGAGGTAGCTACAAGTGCGATAGAAGCGCCCTCATTTTTTCCACTCTTTTTTGCCAAGCTATACTTTGCCTATTGTTTCTTAGGTTGTTATTAATTTAAATAAGAAACTCCACCCTTTTCCACCAGTGACGTTGACGCTGAAACTGCGTTGCGTTGCGAGGAATGTGTTTTTAAAGAACCAATAGAATCGCTTCGCCAGAGCTGTGCTGAGCGAGGCAAGACGTAACTAAAATTTCACTTGACAGAACCAGTGGCCAAACGCTTGTTTTATTTTTAACTGAACTAGTGCGAAAAATATTCCTACTTGTTCAAACTGAACTGGACAACTGAACTGAACAACTGAACTAGTGGGAACAAATGTTATCTCTTACCAAAATAAAACATCAGGTTATATTCGTTACTTCATTCTCATTTAATTTCGTCTGCCCAATTTGTAGATACTACTTACAGAATTTGTTAGGTTATGTACGTACACTTTCCCTTATTTTAGAGTCGAGTAGCATCCAATCAATATACATTATCAAACGGCCCAGTTTTCTTCTAGATTTTTGTACCAGCCTGGATAGTCCAATATTTTTCAGGCCAATACCTTTCTTTCGGCCAAAGATAAATTTCTTGATTGTCCCAAGCTTAGATATGGGGAGTTTTATCTTCTTTTGTTTCATCATCAGCTGGTACTGTCATCTGTGGCTGTGGTGGTTGTGGATGATTCAGCAGCGACGTCGTCGCACCGCGGCGGCAAAATGATTTGTAACTCCTCGTTCAGTTGGACTTCATCTTCTGGCAGAGGGTCGTCAGATACGTGGTGGTCGAATTCTTCGTTTGTTTGGTTGCCACTGTGGAAACGGAATACAAATTAAAGCAAGGTACTCTTAAAACAATAATCCAGTAGCCTTTGTTCCCACATCTTACTATACTTAGTTCTTGACTAACCGGGGATGGTCTTTGGGTGCATTATTATCATAGAGGTAGACTTGCGTTATTAGTATTATGCGTCGAATCACCACCCGTTGGGTCCCATCACAAAATACTCCCATATTTCAACAACGAATTATCTATAGTCTAGAAGAGTTACGCTTCAAACTTCACCCCACCAAATGAATACCAAAGAAGCAAAATTATACCATACGAAATTCAAATACGCGGTACAATGATACTTATATGACTCGGTTTGTAAGAACATCGAAACTAAGCTGTCGTCTGTCGTCGTCGTCGTCGTCTCAATATTTCAGCGGTTACTCTTCAAGACTATAGATAATTTCGTTGCCTCTCGAGATAAAGAACTGTCAAACATCTCCTGCGGCTGCATCTCCTGTACTATGAGAGTCAGACAGCTGGGATGATTACTTACATAAATAGATAAATACCCAGCTTTGTGGATAAATAACATCCTAACACGAAGCAATATTTGCCTTGGGTGGGATAGAACCCGTCATCTTGAGTTTTGCAAGCAGGCGTACTACCAACAAAACTACGGAGCCAACATAGATGTCTCATTACAGCCTCCACGGTCTAGTGGCCAGAGCGTTTAGTTCTTCTAAATCCTGAGGTTCTAAGCCCGAGTCCCGGTGGGGACACTCAAATTACTCTGTAAGGGCGTTTGCGCACTCATCCGTATTCGATTCTTATCCGGTCCGTTTTTGATCCGTAAAAAAAACGGACGGTAAATTCACGTCTAGCGTTTGCGCACTCATCCGTATCCGATCCGGTTTTCATTCGTATTTGAGACGATATTGCATGATATTGTCGTAGTGAACAGTGATGTGCCGAGTCGAGCTGACTTGAGTACCTTGTAAGTACTCACATATTCGAGAATTCAGAATATAGCAGTTGAATACTCAGGTACCGTCAACTGCAAGTCAGTGGAAACGTCAGTTACGAATCTCGACCATAATGCTATAGAAGCAAGAAGCGTTCAAGATCAAAGTGTTAACACTTTACCATTGACTGATGAGCAGTCGACTGTACTCGAGTATAGATTTCGGGTACTTATAGAATTCGATTACTAGGTTGATCTTTTTTAATTATATCTATTATAGGTATGTAATGTAGATCCCGCAATAAAGTCGCTCACGTTACTCGTATAGTTCGTTTCACGTAAATAAAATCCTGGAGTCTCTTGTCTCGAGTGTGCATTCGATTATTTTTGTAACGAGTACTAAAATACTTGTTTATCAAAAAATAGTCAATTTGGCACATCACTAGCAGCGCGGAGCTTTCCCCTCCCCGTACCTCACTCTTCATCCGTAAAAAAATCGTGTAGTGCGCAAGCGTACGTACAATTTGTATGGCGGCCACTTCGATGCGGTTTTGATCCGTAAAAAAACGATCCGGAGTGAGAATTTACGGATCGAACACGAACCGGATACGTATGAGTGCGTAAGCGTCCATACAATTACTAGGATTGCCAAACCGGATAAGAAACGCATAAGAATCGAATAAGAACCGGATACGTGTAGTGCGCAAACGCCCTAAGTCTGCCTCCATTTTGGTTAAGACGTTCACGTTCACAATAAAGTGCTTTCGATTTTATCCTCCACGAGCCTAAGATACACTCACTCGAGCTGGTCGCCCGCCTTCGCTCCGGCCAACACAGAGGTGTAGAGTCGGACCCGCGCGCAATGCAGCCGCATACCCGCTGGCAGATGATCAGCGTCTCTGCAATCGGGTGCAGCGGTTTCACACTGATCAAGTATCCTCGTAGGGAACTGGGCTTAGAAGGTAAACTTACTCGAGCTGATCGCCTGCTTTCGCTCCGGCCAACACGGAGGTGTACAGCCGGGCCCGCGCGCCATGCAGCCTCATACCCTCCGGCACATCTTCAGTGCCTGACCGCGTCTCCGCAATCGGGTGCAGTGGATTTACACTGTTACCTGAAACATGTTACGAGATGGGCGGTTAGCCGCGCTCTTGATGGATGTTACAGCATAGTACCCAGTAAAGCTTGGCTACTTCTTTTCCATTTTCCCCAAGCCATTAGACGAGCCATCCACTAATGTCATGTCAAATCCAGACGGAAAATCTTAAAAATCCGTCAAGAATACAACGCTCCGGAGGAGTTTACTAGATACAACGGATTGCAAGTGTCTTGACAGTTCTTATTCATTCTTGTTTTTTGCTCTGCGGCGTGCTAATCCACCATCTAAGATAAATTGGACTACCTTCTCCGATTTGGAGCTGATAGTTTCATACAAACCATCGATCGATATGAAGATGATGAAAAATTACTACTTATAAAAAATAAGTAGGCTTGACTTGTGTCAGATTTTAAGATTAGTTTTTATGTTTTATCTGACTTTGGAGATTTCTCATCTAGAGTACACCTTTCTATTTCAAAATAAGTAAGAACCAAGGTGGGAAACGTCCCAATCCAATAAAAATAGCACACGATTGGGTGCACTAAACCAACTTTTATTGTCACTAGTTTATTTTATTGGTCCCCCGGGAAATGCCCACAAACTACCGAACAAAAACTAGCCGCGCGAAATAGTTTCATCTGTATAACTAGGTAGGTACCTGCCTGATGTTTGCCAATTCATATTAAAAACAAGTTTGTGGTCCGTTCGGTTCGGCCCAAAAGTTATTATTGGAAACAAATCATTCATAGATTTGGTTTTGCAGAGTTATGCAATGTTTATTCAAGTTCTATTTCGATATTTTGCATGTTCAATCGTTATATTATATTAAAACAACTTTTTACCTACATGTTACCTCCTCATTAAAAATATAATTAGTAGGTACGGTAAAAGATTGTACCTACCATCATCAGGTCCAATCGTTTCTTTTTTCGCATCCCTATTAAGACGATTGTCATCAGGGGGTAGGTTCATTCTTCCGTCTTCGCGATTATCTGCATTAAAAAAACACGACACATTGCTTGCAATACATAAATTTAGCTACAGAGCAACTAAGTGTTCTGGAAAACACGGGTTCGATCTCGCAATCTAAGCTCTTGTCAATAGATTCCGCCATTGTGTTAGTGAACTCACCCAAAAAATGTAATGACGGATCTAAGTGATGTAATAACATCCTATAGAAATAAATATATTTTTTTATTTAATGTGTTTCGAATTAATATTTTATGTACATTTAATCAACGCTCTTACGGTGAAAGAGATCATCGCATCGTGAGGAAACTTGCACACGCCTACGAATAAATTCAAAGGCTGTTTGTAAAGTCGACCAACCCACTGGGCCAGCGTGGTCGACTAAGGCTTTATCGCCATAATGTATTTGGGAGATAAGGGGTAGGGGATCGAGTATATGAGCTGTTGAAGTTGTAGCAATTGAGTAAAAATTATTGTATGTAGCTAGCCAGCCCAGTTGCGATGGCTTTTTACCCGACTGCTTTAGAAGGAGGGTTATGTTTTTCGAGTGTATGTATGTATATTTCTTTGGCACGCTCTACAGCCTAAACGGCTTGATGGATTTTAGCTAAAGAGGTATCGTTAGATTCGTCTTACTGGTGAGAGTGACACTGGGTACATCAAATTTTAAAAAAAACCAAGATGGTCTATTTTTGGCGCCAAAAGTTTTAAATTTTTCATGCAGTCGGGTTTTTGTTTTTTTATAATAGTGGTTATTTGCATTGCTCTATAAATTGCAAAACTAACTTTAAATACAATTCTACATCTTTAAACATTTACTGTACTGTGTTACCACTCTTGGGCCTAGCGGGAAAGTCAGCATATCCTCTAAAGAGAGTCTCCAGCTCATCAGGGGACATGCGGCGAAGGTACGGCACTCGCTTCAGGTCGGGCCGGTGGAGGCTTCGGAAAGAGTTGCGGTGCTGGAAGTTTACACCCTTTTAATTTATGTAATTATTAATGCAGTATTAATGCAACTTGGCCAGTACAATTGATTATTACTTGTATTTACTCATCATCATCATTTCAGCCAACAATGCTCACTGGTGAACAAACCCTTTTCCAAGCGTCTATCTTCTGGTGCTTGGTTGCTACACTAGAACTTTCCTGCCAAAGTGTCCATCAGTTCAATGTACCCCGTGCACGGCCACTATACGAACGTATTCATTATACGTATGAGCCTATAGTGTTCCACTGCAGGGCAAAGGCCTCCTGTTTCTTTCTCTCTCTAATTTTCTCGGTTTGTAGCCGTGTTCAAGCAGTCTGCGTCGAAGTCGACTAGGTAATACCGCCACCTTTTTCTGGGTCTTCCTCTATACCGGGCTCCAACTTTTTACCGCTCTGCCACAGAGACACGTCGATAGGTAAGTTAAGTATATTAAAACAATGTAAAGCCTATTAACCGAACTAACCTTGACAAGCCCAGGCGGCACCATCATCTTCTCACACGCTCGCGACATGCTCACGCATTGGATCACGCTGTTGTCGTGCTTCACCGAGATCGCAGACAACCCTGTGCGCACCAGCTCTTCATTTATCTATACCATAACATTACATACACTTTAGTAGGATAAATTTAAAACAAGTTACATAAATATAAAAATCGTATAAAAGTCACCTAAGCTGTAGCGTAGCAGTTGGGGTTGCTACGGCGTAGCAAGTGCTACACCACGGTACACAATGCGCGACTGTGTTTCTACTTCTACAAAGTTATCTAAGTTATCTATCCGGTAAGGTGAGGTAAAAAACAAAAAAATAGGTTTATAAACAATTATTTTGTTCATACTTTGCATCCCGCTCTGAATATTGATTTCCCATGGCTGAACCCTGAATAAATTATTTCTCTGAAAAGTTTTAAGCAGAGCAGAGGTTTGACGTTGCAAAAAAAAAATGTAGGTAGTTTACAATTCACGTACTCGTTTCGGTTACTAACGTATTTCAAAGTCAAAGTCAAAGTCAAAATAATTTATTTCCATAGGATGTTATTACATCACTTAGATCCGTCATTACATTTTTTTGGGTGAGTTCACTAACACAATGGCGGAATCTGTGGAGAAGAGCTCACCGAAGAAACTCCACAGTCGTCGCATCTTTTGCGTTTCCTTTTTTAAATAAAATATTGTCAATTACAAAATTAATGCTTATTACATATCGAAAAAGCCAGCTACTCAAACAATCTATTCCCATGGACACCTATCTTCTAAGTAATCAGATATCCTATAGTAACCTTTTTTATACAATTTCTGTTTTATAATTATTTTAAACTTGTCTAAAGGCAAGTTTTTAATATCAGTAGGGACCTTATTGTAATAGCGTATACAATTGCCTTTAAAAGAATTACTAATTTTATGTAGTCGGCTGACATAAGCAACCAACTTGTCTTTATTTCTAGTATTAAAATTGTGTATATCACTGTGCTTCTGAAAATTACTTATATTTCGTTTTATATACACAAGATTGTCATAGATATATTGAGACACAAATGTCAGAATATTGATTTCTTTAAATTTTTCCCTCAGTGACACTAGGCCCTAATCTATAAATTGCACGAACAGCCCGTTTCTGCAAAATAAATATACTATTAGCATTCGCAGCGTGACCCCACAATAAAATACCATAGGTCATTAGACTATGAAAGTAACTGAAGTAGACTAGTCTAGCGGTGTCTACGTCGGTAAGGGCTCTAATTTTTTTAACTGCGAACGCTGCCGAACTCAGTCGGTTCGACAATTTATTTATATGAGAATCCCATTGTAGTTTGGCATCTAAAGTAATGCCCAAAAAGACAGTCGAATCTACAAGGTCCAATTTCTGTCCTTTTATAAATATATCTGTAGTTACCGGTTTTACATTGGGTAATACGAATTTAATACATTTAGTTTTCTTTTCATTAAGTAATAGATTATTAACAGTAAACCAATTCACTATACTAGAGATAGCATTGTTTACGTCGTCATAGTTTGATTGTTGTCTTTTAACTTTAAATATCAAAGAAGTATCATCGGCAAACAATACTAACCCATGTTTTGCTTTAACAAGATAAGGTAAATCATTAATATATACTAAAAACAAGAAAGGTCCAAGAATTGAACCCTGCGGGACGCCCATACTTATTGAAGATCCGGGTGATCTTTTCCCATTAACATCGACCATCTGAACCCTATCTGTTAGATATGACTCCAGAAGGCCAAGAGCCTGATCTTTTACACCATAATGGCGTAGCTTCCTGACAAGAATGTCATGATGGACGCAATCAAAAGCCTTGGATAGATCGCAGAATACACCTATTGCATCCATTGCGTCTTCCCAGGCACCAAAAACATTGTCAATTACACATTGTCAAAAACACCAGCGTCGGCTGTTGAACGACCCCTTGTGAAACCAAACTGAGCAACATGAATTAAATTATTGACATAAAAATGACTCTGCAATTGATTAAGTATGAGTTTTTCAAATATTTTGCTAAGAGTTGGTAGTATCGATATAGGTCTAAAATTTGTGGGGTCTGATGTACTACCGGCTTTGAATAAAGGTATCACTTTACTTAGTTTCATCAAGTCAGGAAACACACCATTATCTATACATTGATTAAATATGCAACAAAGGTGAGGTGCGATACAATCTATAATGGAACTTATAATTTTTACAGATAGACCATGGACGTCAGCCGTCTTTTTCATTTCCAGGGATTTAAACGCTTTTACAATGTCCTCATTATTTACGTGCCTAAATTTAAAATCTGTTTTACATTCCTCAAAGTTCTGCTTAAGTATAGATTCAGCAGCAGCGGGAGATGAATTTAAAGACTTGGTTGTTGAAACTGGAATGTCCGTAAAGAAATTTTCAAAGGCTTTTGCTACTTCTAGGTCTGTACTTAACAATTGATTATCTATTTTAAGCTTGAAGTTATTATGTGTAGCTTTGGCCTTTCCAGTCTCGCTATTTATAATTTTCCATGTCGTTTTCATTACATTGCTACTAGATTCAATTTTGTTTTTAATGAAATTGGATTTAGCTACGGCACAAACGCGTTTAAACATTTTTGAATAACTACGAACATAATCTAGAAAGGCCGTACTTTTGTTATATGATTTCTCTTCATAGAGTTCATATAATTTTCGTCTGCTCCTATGAATTCCCGCTGTCGCCCAATCACTAAACAAAGCTTTGTTATTAACTTTTATAGTTTTTGATTTAAATACCGTATCATATTCATTTTTGACAAAGTTAAATACTGAGTTATACAATAAATTTGGATCGTCACTGTATGGTATTTCCGATAATTTATCTAAAATATTATTCCTATAGTGTTCTAGCCGAGTGTCACTAATGGGGACACATGTAATATCCTCTTTTTGGTCCTTTTTTATTTTAATATTGAATATACCTATCTGACCAGAGTGATCAGAGGTTAATTTATTGATGACCGATTTGTAAGTAGGCGTAATGTTAGAAAATATATTATCAATGCAAGTAGCAGATGTTGCAGTAATTCTAGCCTCCTGAGTCCTGGAGATATCGATTGTGTCAAAATATAGATATTTGTTGGAAATATTATCAAGCAGTGAGGTCAGAGCAAGAAAAAATTAATTTAAAAAATATACAAATTTTCCACTAGGTTTTTCCTAATGTTCCCAGACGAGTACATGAGGACTACGTACTTACTCGAGGACAATGTTAAATACTCTATTTTGAAATAAATAGACTTAATTTTTGTTTCATCATCTTTAATAATCATATAATTAAATTAATTCAGTCTCACAGAAGCAGTAGGTAACTGTAATATCTCGTGGCGGAAAAGAAGGACTAGGAATTGCTTCATTGCATGATTTACGCCTTGATCTACTCGCAAAAATTGAGCTAGATGCTGTCGATATACCTAACTCTATTTCTAAAGCGGGACTAGGTACTGTAAATGTTTTATGTTCTGGTGCACTTTGGTTTTCTTCAAAATGTTCAGTGTTTTTATCTTCGCTTTCAGATTCTGAGTGAAGAAACCAATTATTTTCGCTAACATTTGTAGGAAAAATATTTTCACCACCAGATAGGCCACCCGAATTATCCAAGTTAAGCAGTTTTTTAATTTCAAAGTCTTTTAAATCTGAAAATAAAAAAAAAACGGGTCACTTACGCTAAAAACATCAAGCGAGTACATAACACTTCTGATGGTATTGAGACCCCTTGTACTCACACGAGAACTTTTAATTTGATCACAATTTTTACCAAACTTTTTAGCATTTTAGTAAATAAAAAACATATCAATATGTAAAATACATCTTCAATATACTATACAATATAAAACAAAATTATATAATTAGATTTTTATTAAACAAATCAAGATTTACTCACCCAAAGGCATGGTGTAGCCGGCAGTGTCAGATGTTAAAGCTACACTGATTGCTATTTGACCGCATAATACTTACTGTTTATTTTTTTTTAAGTTGGTCATATCGTTCGGATACACAGTAATAACACGAATTTCTTAAAATAGTTTGACACTAGCTTCAATATTTTTTTTTTGTTTATGTACTCAAGCGAGGAGCAGCGGTCTCAGGAGGCTAGTAGGCTCCAAAAAAAGATAGTTCATGTTGTGACATAAAAATAAAGATTTAAATCTAGTACAAGTATTATTATCCTCTAACAGATTAACATTAAAATCACCACAAATTATAAAAATTTTGTTTTTATCGCTGATTTTAGTCAACGCTTCATCCATTATCTTTTCGAATAAATCAAAAGATGAATCTGGTGGTCTGTATACGCTCATTACAATAAGTTGTTCAAGTTCAATACAGGCTATTTCAATAGTACGCTCAACAGACAGGCTCACTATGTCAACTCGTTCCTTATATTTAAAACTATTATTAACAAGTATTAAGGAGCCACCGCGTTCTGCTTTTTTTCTGTTGAACGAACTAGCTACGTGGTGGTTATTAAAGCTGAACATGAACTGATAACTTTTTAAAAAGTGCTCTGTAATACATAAAATATCAATATTATTACAGTTCATGAACAACTCAACTTCTTCAACATCAACTCAATTCCTTGCTTAATATGCCCTGTATATTTTGATGAACCACGTTTAAAATATTCTTGCTTTTACATTTATTACTAGTAACTTGATTTAATGGGCAAGATGAAGGTATATTTATACAAATATTAGGGCTACTGCCAGAGTTACTCTCTGTTGTCCTATGGGTTAATTTAAAGAACTTGGAACAGATTCCAAGGGGTATATGTCATTATTATTACTCTGCTCAATAAAAGCAGGCGTTTCATTAGTCAAAAAATTGACTGAGTTCAAAATAAAATAAGATAGCAACTCTGCTATCTGTTTTGTATAAAATCTAGATAGGTAATACCTATCCTTAGTCAAATAAAAATATTTTCCAATACAAATATTGGTGTCTATGAAATGAAATTTTTCAGTATGTCGACATGTCAATGTGTGTATAAATGTATTATAATCATGTCTTATATAATTCTCATGTTGCGACAAAGATTGGCTGAAGGGAAACGCAAATAAGATTATTTTATCTACATTTTGTAAAGAATTTAGTTTGGAAAAGTATTTAGTAATTAGTTTTTGAGATACATTTTCCCTTCTACCAATTAAAATAATTAGGGTCGTGGGTTCTAAAAACTGCGATGACAACACTTTGTTTAATATTTGTGAATATGTGGCGCCAGGCATACAGTTATTTAATATTGCCTGGCCCACGCGCCGACTAAGTTGTAAACCTATATTTTTTCCAAGTTCATCGCTGTACATTATATACCTATTCTTTGTTCGAGAGGAGGAGGCGTTATTGATAACACTATTAGTACTCAAGTCGACTGACGGCGCCTGGGTCAGTATCAGCTGTTCGGCCGGCTGTTCGGCGGGACACACGGTCGGCACGGAACAGCTCGCTGGAGCTTGTTTACAGTCACAGATGTGATTGTCGGTCAAAGATATGAAAGTGTCATAATTATACTTACACATCTCCAACAAACTATTTATAGCCGACACATGCTCCTTAATTTCGTGTTGTGCTGACTCATATTTACGTGTAATACTTTGTAATGACGAGTTTAAAATATGCATATCTGACTGGAGGCGCCGTGTGTCACATTCGTACTTTTCTGTAGTTTTTTCCAAACATAATCTACAATCGTCGATTTCGTTAATTAATTCGACACGTTCCTTGCTACAATTTACATTTTTACAAAATATTTTATTTCTATTTGCTAGTTTTTGAGTTTTTTTTATAAAATTATTAAATTTAACATATTTCTTTAATTTATTTTTACTACAGCTCATAGTGGTAACAGATTGCGATCTGTTAGGACTATCACACGTAAGATCAATTGTTACAGATGAATTTTGATCTGTGGGTGAGATGACAGAAGATACAGGTGGAGTGAACAGCTCCTCAAAGAGTGACTGGGTCTGCGCCGACCTGAGGCTATCGTTTGCAGTTTTTAGTGCAGAAATCTCGTTACGTGCGTCGCGAAGCTCCTTCTCCAGGACAGCAATACGCCTCAGAGCATCTTCGAACGCACTGCCACTCCGGTCAAAGCCATCCACCAAGTGCTGAAGCCGATCCCTATCTCCCGTCACGTCAAGGAACTTGTTGTGCAACTCTGTCATCTCACTAGTTCTTATTAACAATAAGCAACACCTCCTTCTCACTTTCATCTCTCTCAGTAAGCAACTGCTCATTGGTTACCTTACACTGTTTTAATTCATACAAAGCTAATTTTAAGTTGTCTTCTAGTTGACGGGCTGCCTCACTTCTGGTAGTTGGCATTTTAAACAAAATAAATAACAGTAAAAAAGCAAGATTAAAACACAGCACAGCTTATCACAGCTGATAAGCAGTCACTTAAATTGAGGTTATGATTAATGAAATGTACAAAAAAATAAAATAAAAAAAATAAGCTATTCAACAAAAAACTATTTCAAATCGATTCACGTTCAAAAGTAGGTATAAAAACACAAATAGTATCAAATCAATAAATTGTCTATTCCAAGTTAAGACACAAACACAGAAATACCAATTCAACCTCCCAATGTAACGGCCGCACGCAAAAACCATATAATCGTGCCTAAACCCGCCAGTACCGAAGCCTTTCCGCGATTGACTTTTACGACAGACACGTTAAATATTCAGCAACTGGGTAGCATTTATCGTTCATGATCTCATGAATAAAGATCATCAGATAAAGAGAATGAAAATGAGATCATCTGCACAGATAAACAGATGGAGGCCCGCGACAAATGCTAAGAGTACAATTCCTTACGCTAAATTAATATTGCAATCGACTAGAAGAAAAGAGAGTCTGTTTTAGAGGATTGAATGTTGGAAAATATAAAAAGCATAATTCAAACAATTTCAAGCAATATCCGTTACGTTTTTTATAGCTAACAATTTTATTTTAAAATATCTTTATTATTTTACAATAATAGGCACACACAAATATTATGTTGTCTGCAAAACGAATGATAGAACAATTTATTGATAATACCAAATAAGATTCAAATTATTCAAAGAATTCGATATTTTTTTATACTTTTTGAGGCATATCTATAAGTATACACACACAAGTACCTAGTGAAAAACTACAAAAAAGCCAACTAGAATTTCTATTTTTGATGAATTGTTACATTGTGCACTTACGTACAACATAAGAATTTTGTTTATTTCTAATTCGAACCCGGTAAAATCAAGGGCCGGTTTTCAATAAACCGTTGCTTGTGGTCGAATAAAAACTGACCCTCACCGCGCAAACTTCATCAATCAAGCGGGTACGGCGCGGCGAGGCGGCGGCGCACAGTGGTGGACGTTGTATGGCGCGGCGGAAATAATTGTTTTATAGAAAGGGAATGTTATAAATGTTGGATATTAGTTCATAAAATAATAAGAAAGCATATTTTTCATAATGTTTTAGTTATATTATAGTATCGTAAAAATCAGAAAAGCAGTAAATGAAAGAAAACTAAAAAATAAATAACAAAATAAATTAAATCATTAATTTTTGTGCATTTTTTAAGACATATACAATAATGAATATATATATACAAAGAAAGCATACAAATACATACACAGTAATGAACAGGAATAAAAATCATTAAATTAAGTTTGAGGATCATTCTTCATTTCCTCCATGCAGCAAAGCTTTTACATCTTCATGCAAGGGCAAATGCTTTGGGCTACGCATAGCCCTTAAACTATTTGTGTACGGATCTGAAGAAGCCAAAAGCATGTGAAAAACATCTTCGTTCGTCAATTCACGTGAGCATTTTCGAGAATGGTTTAATCTGTATCGACGGTAGTCCTTGTTGCGCGCCTCTTGGGCTTCCTCAGATAACATTCCCACTGGCAATGCAGCAGCTGAAATTATATGACTGCCGTGCATTAGAACCTTATGCACTGTATTTGGCATATAGTACCAGTCATATAACCCAACATACAGTCTTGTAGTCTCTTCACAATACTTCCCGAACTTTTCTGAGTCAACTGAAGCCCCGGAGTTGATTGTCTGCAATATTATAGAAAATCGATGAATCAACCTTTCATCGACTCCTGTAATTTCCGCCACTATATCCACATTATCAAAAAACCTCCTTGACGTGTTTCCATCATTCGACGAGCCCATTCCTTGCTTAACGAAGTCCACCTTAATTCCCAATCTTTTGAAAAGCTCGTCTTGTATTTTTTTCTTCTCCTCTTCTTTAAGTGGCAGCGTGTTGGCATTGGTTCTCCAGCTTTTAAACGATTTATTATAGGCAATATGCAAAATACATTCCATAAATTTCAGTCTTGCATGTAACGGACTAAGGCCTACTTTAAAAGCGTCCGTATTTACTTCTTTTGTTTTTAAATGTTCCAGCTTATTCATTTCAGTCGGCTTCGCCTTGCATATATAGCACACTGCATTAGAAGAAGTATCTGTGATTGTTTGTGCAATTTTACCATCGATCATGGTTAAATGAAGTTCATGAGTCACTCTAAAAATCCTGTTGTTCATGGAAATCGTTGTTTGATTTAGATTAGCTATTTCACTTTCCATTCTTGAGATCTCGTTTTTACTGACATCCGTTGTTTCTTTCATGAACTGAAACTGTACTGGTCTGCAATACCTGGTTGAAGAAGGAGTTTCATTTTTCCAATACACCAAAGAATTATTTATTTTGTTGTTAAGACGGAGCGGAACTAATGTTGTTAGAAATATGTTGGTATCTGTAGCACCATCTTCGACAAATGACTGTTTGTATTCAGTGTGGCCCGATGAGCCATCGCAACCCCATTTTGATAAAAGTGTTACTTCCTCACTCATACTTGCCAATTCATCGTCAGTTTTTGTTTTATATATCCTCTTTACAGTATGATCTAATAATTCTTGAAGACCTACGTAAGCGTAGCTTTCTGTTGCATCTATATGAGGAGGATAGCAATCTTTCTTTGCATTTAAGACATTATGATAAGCTGGAAAAATATCACATCCAATTTCCTTTGCAGCTTTTCTAAGAATTTCATATTGATGCCTTGTTAATGATGCATCTAACATTAATGCCCACGCTTTCTCCGCACTAAATGCTTCACATCTTGTTGATTGATCGCTTATTCTCTTAGCTGCTGCAGCAATTAATTCAGGTTGGACAGTTTCGCATAGCTTTTTAACTTTATACCTTTTGGCTCGGTCACAACATTCATCGATAGGTTTTTCTGGTCTTCCACTGTGAGATCGTTTTGATGATCCTGCTGCAATATCTTCATTAAGAACCGTAAACTTTACTGACAGCCATTTTTCATTTTTAGCAAAAAAGAACTTCTTATTCCGAGCTGCTTCATTCCACTTTTTTGTAAATTTGGGAAAAAAGGTTTTGATCAAATGTTCACTTATTTTCACTAACATGATCTCCGATAAATCAGTATGATTGCTTTTAATAACTTCAACGCACTTATTGACATCGCGACCGCTTGCGATAGCAATTTCGGCTAATTTGTCGTTAGAAATAGTAAAATTCGCCATTTTAGTGTAAAATTTGTTATCACTGTACCGGTTATGAACAAGTAATGAAAAATAAAACAAAAGTTTATCCCTTTTATAGCCATTACTATTTTTTTTAGGTAATTTACCCTCATTAAAAAAAAAAATTCTTAATGTAGGCAATATGAAGCTCATTTACTAATAGGACTACAAAAACAAGGTTAGCAGATATTAGCAGCTGGAAGTGATTTGTTAATTATCTATAGGAATGTACCTATCACGTAAACTACATAAGACACCGCCGGAAAGCGCCGCAAGCTAGATATGGTCGATTGAAATAAGAAATTATGTAAAAAAAAAATGCTTTGTTCTCTAACGATACTACATTAATACTAAGTACTTTCCTCAAATTATAAATTTAGTTTTAGATGCTCTAATGTATGTAGTATTACCAGTTATTTTTATATTTTTTTTAAATACACTGGTTATCTAGTGTAACTAAGCAAAAAAAGTCATATTTTTCAAGAAATAAATAACGTTTCTTTAAAGTCTGACTTTAGCCTTTAATTTAACCAATAACACAATAATAAAAAAAAAAAAAAATTATATAGCATTGTTTGTTGAAGACTGTAGTATTTATTAATGATACAAAATCTGCCTAAAGTTGAACTCTGAAAAAAGGACTTTTTTCCGCCGATCCATCATTGTGCGGCGGCCCCCTGCTCGGTAGGCTCGCGTGGAAATATATCGCGGTTCAATATAGGATAGGAACCTCAATTTAATCTCCTTTGATGAATCGGTATATAGAGCAAAAAAACGCTCGCAAAACCTCTCTAGTCGTAGACTGGTAGTTCAGACCTTGAATTGAACTTTTTTTGTTTTTTTTTCCACAACTTTCATATTTTTTTTAGAATTTTCATATATGGATCTTCTGGTCGGATTGTATGCATTATTTTGTTCGTTTTGGAAATATTCTAGAATTAAATTCGCGGATTGAACAACACCTTAATCGCTATTTATACCTAAATAGTAATATAGCAGGCGCCGATTTGGATTACGTTATAAAGTAAACAAGAAGAGGTTCGCAATTGAAAAATAAAACAATTAAATAATTATTAATTGTTGCTCTTACTCTTTTCGTAGTTTCTATACCCATTAAGTTCGCTACTTTAACAATAAGGACGCTTAAATTCGAACAGATTTTTTTGTTCAGTGTTTTCTGTCAGTCCATGGTGTCAATAAATAATATTTGTATTGTATAGTTACCTGTAACTCCCGGCCCTCGCAACAGGGCACCAGTGGGGGCATCTCCTCCTTCAGCTTGTGGGTGGAGTTCAGCCCGGTCGCCACATTGTCCCCACTTGCAACCGGGTTCATCAGCAATAAAGACCCATCCGATGACCTCTTCTCCCTTACCTGTTAATCAAATCACAGAAAAATTGTATCAGTTTTGGATGCCGCACCCATCTCTCAAATTATAACTATGCACTCTGAAAGGTCTTCTGTGCTCCTTTAATGTTTTTTTGTGCCGAAAGTGCGTATTTTTTAAACCAAGCATACACAACATTTACTTATGCAGTTGCAGTCAAGTTAAAGGATGGAGAACCACTGAAGCACCTTACTGAAGAACCTCGAGAAATCCAGAGATCGAGCATAGGTTGGTTATGTTATAATTTTATTTCTGCTTTCAGAAATAGGTGGATAGTCCAGGATCGTTTGATTCTATTCTGATAAAAGTTATTCTAGTACCGATGGAAGAAAATTTTAATAAAAAAACGCGATTCGGCTGGATGCGTAGGCACTTTTTTTTTCAGGAATACAAGTAATACGTGGAAGGTTAAGTATAGAGTCAGGTGTAATTTTAACTGTTTTTTTATTAGAATTATACGCTGCCACAGGTTGTTGTGGACATACTCGCAAATTTTTGTCTAGACAGGATAGCTGTGGTGCTTAGAGACATACAGCAGCATAGACACGGTTGACACAAATTTTTGTTCACTACAAAAAGAGAATCTAAATCGCAAGTGCATAAAACAATTTCAAGATCTACAGAAAGTAAAAGTAGATGTGAATTCCTTACCTCGAAACTCTCTGACGTCACGTCTTTTGAAGCCATGGTGCTGGACATCATATTTAGATCCCGAACTGTTGCCAATAGTGTTTGGTGGTCGTGTAGAAGCTGCATAACGGCGTTTCCTTATTTGACGGCGTAAATTGGTTCCAAAGTTGAGGTTGTTGAGTTTGCAAATTTTTATCAGTGCTTTACATTTTTACCGAATTTTGACACTAAATGACATTTCGATATTCAAACGGAGCTCTTAAGTCGAGAGTTACTTTTCATGACTTTTTGTGGCCAGTGATTCAACCCTGGTAATGAGGCTTTCAAAACAAGGGTTTTTGTAACATCCAAGTCTTTGGGCCTCTATTAGTCTAATATGCACTACGAATAGCTTCCTTATTCGTAGAATGCTTAACTATAATGTTGTTGACTGTGTTAAAATATATTGTATTGTATTTTTCAAATTGTAGACGTTTATATATACTCTGTACTCAAACTTTATCTCTAAAAGTACTTGTTTAGCTTTTGAGCTGTAACTTGTGGTTGACAAACAATCATTTACGAGAGTTTAGTGTCGCATTTCCGAAACTCCAGTACCCAGTGTAACTTCAAAAGAAACTCGGTACGTGACAACATAACCGACGACGTCTTGAGCGAAAATTAGGATCATTAATACATTTCTGCAGGTTCATAATACTTTCGCTCCTTTTATCTCCTCTAGAGGGATCTCGAACGGAGTTTGTTAAGGACCTGCCCGGATAAGCGGGAGGTTGGTATCGAAAACTGATCACGTCTCTCCTCTTCACCTAAATGATGCTCTCAAGTGCACTTTTAAAAGGTCTATGTTCGCTGCGTGAGGATGATTATGCTTTAAGGGAGACTAGAGGAGATAAACTTTTGACATTTCGTTCGCTCCAGTAGACTCCGATTTAACGAATAATAGACCAACTTATAAAATGTTCTTGTACTAAAGTACTATTGGTCAACTACGGAACCCTACACTTTGCATGGCTCGACACGTGCTTAGCCGGATATTTGATACTAAATCTCAACTAGATCGACATTAATTGCACTAGACAAATAGACTTCACTTTCGATACTACAGCAACAGCTCATATACGTTCCCACCGAGGGGCTCGAGCCTACCCTGAATTAGGTTAATTAGGCCTTAGTTGACCACGCTGGCCCAGTGCGGACTGGTCAACTTCACACACAGCCTTCGAATTTCTTCACGGAGAGAAAATTCTGGTTGCATTTACGAGAATTCTCGTTCTATGAGCTAAAATGTCTTATTGTTAACGACACAACAAGAATCGTTGGTAGGTATAGCTAAAAAGAATTGTTTTTAATTTCAACAAGAATTATGTTTCAACCAACTAATTTTTAGTATACTGCACAGCATGATAATGTTGAAATTTACTAGTTATTTAGTATTACGTAATGTCTATTTGCTTGTTATTACTTTATTTAGGGTGAAGAATACCAAACTCAGTTGTAGTTAACACAGCTTAAATTGTTAATATTATAATATTGGATTGTAAATAGGACAAAACTAATTGTTGAGATAATGCAACTGATGACGTTGCGCTTATTAAGGATTTAGTAACCTGTACTATGCGATTTTGTTGGAATTACTTAATTTATTGGTATTATTTTACCCCAGTCTCTGAGCCATCTATTTTTATCAAAATTTGTGATAACACATTACATTAGGTACACATATACTATGAAGTGCCTTATACATAATAGACCACGATGGCAATGATTCCAGAATCTTAGTGTTAGGTACATTATGTATAAAGCACTATATAGCAGTGGCGAAGGGTCCATACAAGCCGATTCCCATCGGCTTACCTTTCGAAAATCCGCTCCAATATGAAATTGTTTTTACTGTGTTTTCGCGATCTGTGAGTGCGTGTTGTGAGTTCTGCTATTATGGCATTAATTCATATGGATTGCTAATCAACTGACTATTTGACTACTTGTTTAGCGATGAATTCCATTTTCCGAACTCACAGTTTTGAAAACAAAAAGCATGTCATTTAGTTTGTTTTTTTTTTATTCAAGAAAAGGTTTACAAAATTTACTTATTATCTAAGCCGTACTACAGAAACCAATTGGTTTATAGGAGGTACGGCAAGATCACCTTACTCGGTACAATATTACACTATTCTCACAAACTAAGTAATTTATGAACCAAAAAACTAGGTAGTACTATATTAATTCTGTGCTAGAGGTAAGGTATACAGTATTATGGATCACCAGGTGGAACGATTTCGTCATCAAGGTTACTTAAGAAGTGTTTTTTTAATAGCACTTTACATCGTCTTTGGTTCATGCTGATGTCATCTTGCAGTTTAGTAGGCCGCGCTAGTTAGGTAGGCCGCGCTCTTCCGGCTTACCTTTGTCAAAATTTCACCCTTCGCCACTGCTATATAGTATTAGTATTATTGTATTATGTAAAAAAAGAGTTATCACAAGTTTGGGAAGTAGATGGCTCAGATTGTGCTGTGAAAGTTTCTTGTATAAATAATATAACACTCACAAGATCGTACAATACCAAAATATGGTGGCATTGGGATGGAAAGAAAATTAAATACAATAATATTGAAAATCACAGTACAGTATTTATTTGAATGAAATCAGAAACATGATAGCTAATGCAGTGATGACAGAAATATTTTCAAAATGCAGTTTTTTACATTTTCATTCATTGCACTGTTTTCCCCTCACTTGAATCTGTGTTATGTGCACTGTTTTAAATATTTTTAAAATCACTGATTTTGTGCGCCCGGCCCGAGCAAACAGCGACACGAACAAAAAATGGAGAGACAGACAGACAGCCAGCCAATGAGCCAAATGACAAGACGATTGGCGGTTATATTGACATAAGTGATAATGCGTTTTGTTTTCGCAACGAATCCCTCAACGTATCAAATAAATAGTTAGTTCGTAGACATGATTATGTAAAATAGTATTCTAAACTTTAAGTTTCGTACAATTTACTAGAATGGTTTATATTTTCTGTACAAGTGTAATAACGTTAACAGGTACTTGATACCGATTAGTTTCGAAAGCAAGATAAATGTACTCGGAACCAGATGTACTATACCAAAAACTATTTTAATAGTACTTATTCGATTTC
This sequence comes from Carpatolechia fugitivella, assembly GCA_951230895.1. Lineage (NCBI taxonomy): Eukaryota > Metazoa > Arthropoda > Insecta > Lepidoptera > Gelechiidae > Carpatolechia > Carpatolechia fugitivella. The sequence goes on along the minus strand of OX579646.1, from coordinate 15,711,653 downwards.
AGTGAAATAAGTATATGCTACTGCATTAAAATGGCACTCTAAACTGTTTTTATGAATAAAGTTTACGAAACTTTCTAGTAATTTTCTCGATTTTGTACACTATACATAATGAATGATACAAAATACTGATCTGGCATTGTTGTACATAACTAAAGGATTCTTGTAGGATTACAGAGTGTGCACTTTGCGAAACGAACTGCATATCGGACCATGTGTTAGTACCAAGTATCAGAATAATGCAGTATACACTAATCAAATGTTAACTGAACGAGAATTCTCATAATTATAAATTACTATTCGAGTCATTCCTCTGGGCTCAGATTTTTGTCCGTGTTCGTAGGAGTGTGCAAGGTTTCATCACGATTTTTCCTTCACCGTAAGAGCGTCGAAGGTAATCGACGTAAAAGGGAGCATATCGAATGAGTTCACTGGGATCCCCTGGGGGATCGGGTTAGGGGATCCTAGTAGCCGAACTGGAATAAACGTACATATGAACTTGAAATTCGAAAACACATTTGTACGTGTTGGGGATCGAACCCGCGTCTCCCGGACGGGAGGCAGCGGCCCTAGCCACTAGACCACCGACCCTCCCACTTCTCGTAAAATAGTTTCAAACCTTGGATTTTATTCAGATTGGATTGTACCATATAGTACAAATTTGGTGATTTTGGTTTGATCTGGAGGGAATCTAGCTATTTGTTGTATAGAAAATTTAATTATCATTTACTTGGTGTACCACAGGAAAAAATAACCTGCCCGTGGTCCACCAGGTGGACCAACAGGTGAACCTTGGGGTTGCAGCGAAAATTATATTCTCTATATTGTAAACTCGTTTTTGAAGCAAGGTAGCCTATATTATATCGGAGGCCTTGGTGGTGATCGTCTCTAAAGTCAAGCGGAAAGTGTGACAAACCTGTTTGTCATACTGTTGTGACTACGAGTCTCGGACCAACCACTCACTGGACATCATATGTCAGGGCGAAACATTCCGAAACACATAGGTGCATTTGCACATATAGATATCTATGCTCTGGGCGGCCAATACCTCGCGGCTCACTTCAGTTTCGACCAAATAAGAGACCTGTCTGTCAAAAGGTTGCGTAAGCGAGATGGTCCCCGCACCCCCGGACCGCAACTTTCTTCGTAATTAGTTTGTTAGTAAATTATACAGAATGTCCAGTGGGCTGGTCCGAGCTACGAGTAGAAAAAAAAAAAAACAAAATGAACGAAATACTTTTTTTCCTTTGATGACCCTCTCGGTCTCCGTCATCTAGAAGTATTCGCCAGCAAAGAGATACATAATTTTTCTTGCCGTTGTTTTTGAATTAAACACACCCATTCAATGCCAAATCAAAAACCTTTAATCAAAAAAATTTAGGTAAAAACAAGGCATTGTAGTTAGAAATTACATTGCACTAGAAATGACTAACCAATAAGAAATCTTCAACAATCAATACAAATCTGTGTTTTACAAAATTGGATAACAAAATTCAAGGGAAGATATGCCGCGGGCCGATATTTTGAAACTTACCAGTTATCGCCACAACAATGTTAAAACATCAAAATCTCAAGTACAGGCACGTGTGCAATTAAGTGATAGTCATTGAAAAAAACAGTTCATTCTATACGTTATCAAATACCACTTAGTGCAATTTCAAGTAGGATTAATATTATAAAAGAAACTTAAATTACTAGGTATTGCACGCTCGCAAAATATTCCCTTGACCTTTTCTTGTTTCTAAGCAGTTTATATTTAGAAGATAAATAAGATCTGTGTTTATGTCATGATCACGTTCTCAATTATTCTTGTACTGTTCCAGCCGCCGTACTAGGAGAAAACTGCAGCGTCTGGTTTACATTGGTAATCTGTAAATTTAAAATTTTATTTTATTTAATTACCTTACCTTACTGAACTTAACGTAGTTACAGCTAAATATTTAAGTAAATTGTTTTTTTGCTTTTATTCTTGTAATAAGGAGGGTGGCCTGGTGATCCTTAACACAGGTTTTTTAACCTAACTTGGACACCAGTCTCCCACTTAAGCTAACTTCAATAATTAAGGCTACATATTTACAGTGCTATGTTAATTATTTTAAGGTTTGGGAGAAATAAATTTATATTATTATTATTATAAAAATAAATAAATGTAAGGTGCCGCCTTATTAGTGTCAAATATTTTCAGGGCTGAAAGTAGAAGTCCTGATCCTCACTTCATAAAAAATGGGATCTATACACGTTAGTTTTCGAGTAATTAAGCCAAAAAACTTGGTTACCTAATCATAAAAAACTTCACCCCTTAACAGCTGATCTCTACTACATTTTCACAACAAATATCACAGATTCATTCACGCACGCACAGCTCTATTGGTCGCCTATCAAGGTTGCCTGTTTACATGTATCTAGATAGAGTAATGTGAGGGTATACATGCAGAGACTGATGTAATAACATCCTATGGAAATAAATAATGTTGACTTTGACTTTGAAAGGCGTGTTAATAAAAAAAAAGGGACGCTTACCGAGCTGCGCTCCTGGCCGGGCACGTAAAAGTCCTGCTGAGGCTCCGGCTCCTCAGAGTACGACGCGCCACCGCCAGCACTTGTGCTTTTCTGAAGATAAAGTAACAAGGTAAGGGCAAAAGTCCACTATTAACAAGTCCAAAGACCATGCTGTTAAATAGTTCATTAAATACACAGATATTTTTACTAAATAAGATACAAAAAAGCTATATATAGATTTTTACATGAATAATCTTGTTACGAGAAGCTGCCTCGCTATGAATGTGAGAATATATAACAAACTACCACAAAATCTAAGAAATATGACTCTTAAAGTTGTTAAGGACAATTTATATAAGTGGCTGAATGATAAGAGTTTTTATGACATTAGAGGATTAGAAATATATATTGAATTAAGTTAACATTATGTAATAATTGAAATGGTTCAGTTCGTACCATGTTTGACATTATTTTATTTTATTTTATTTTAAGTTTATTAATTAACCAATAAATTGTTTACTGTAGCGTCAAAAATTAAGATATTTGCATGCAAATTTTAGTTTGGCAAAACATCACTGTACTTCTTTGCTTACACTATCATCTCATTTTGAAGCGTTGTGTTACGCTTCGGTGTTCGAAACTTTTTTCGTGTTCTTCTCAGTTTTTTTCTTTTTCAAATTTCTAATTTTGAATTCGATTTTGAAAGGCTTTTGGTTGGTTTTGTTTTTTTTTTTGCATTCAATTTCTGGCCTCGTTTATGAGCTGTCGTATACGTTCTGCACAAATTGCTAAAATTGCTAAATTGCTAAAGTTTTGTGCAAATTCAATTTCGAATATAAATATTTATTACAATATTTGAAGTTATAATAGTTTGAAGTGACAAAAGCTTTAAAAGCCGCTTCTTGAAGCCGAAAGAAAGCCGGTTGTTGGAGTGGGAGCAGAGGAGAGCCATGCTATAACCGATAGCCTTGAGGACAGGGCATCAGGCTCGAACGCGTACCCGCGTGAGCGAATAGACCTAGCCGAGTCGTCGGAGTCTGGCGCACTGGACCTGGGGTCGCTTCAGTGGTCGCACGAGTGACTGTTCCCGGCTGCAGACCCGCCGCTACATCGGAACCTGAGCTTTGGTGCCTTGGGGATTGCAGCAGTTGCACGTGCGGACTGGAAGTTTGGTTATAGTTTTAAGTGTACTTTTTAAACGAACTTTTTGAACTCAGGAACTTCTTGTGAACCATCCCTTAAATTGGTGCGTCGCAAGTTTGGTTTTTTATTTCTTAAATTCAAACCGGCTGTCCACGCCACCGTTAACCACTCCTGGCAAAGACTTTTGGTACAAAACGTTTCACCTTACTTAGTCTATAGATTTGTTGCGCAACGATTCCCTAGACAGGTAGGGCATTATTTACTCCTCTATCTCTTACGCTTGTTGAACCTTCACTAATTTTGGGGAACCGTTAGACTTTAGTTCCAAATTATTTTTGCTATAATAGTCAATTTCTACCGTGTTATCGTTCTTTGTTTTCTGTTTTTTTGTTTCCGTTCTATATTTTGCTATTTTGGTAAGTAACCTTTTATCTGATCTTGGCTTTTTTACCCTTTTTTAAAATCTAAATTATATACGTGTAAAGTAGTACTTTTCGATTTTTATTTTTAACACTACAATTTACAATGTTTTACGCAAATAAAGATTATTTCTATTCTATTGTATTGTTGCTAATGTTTTTTAACTGACCTATTGCTACAACGTATACCAAGTGGTAATAGTGCGACTCGGACTATGGGGAGAGCGGATCGTCTCAGCTCAAAATGTCTTTTTTCAAAAAGTCCTTTTCTCAAAACGTTCTATTCTCAAAATGTCCTTTCTCAAAATGCGACTTTTATTATATTTATGGAAACTAGTTCAGGGGCGCAGACGGGTGTAAAACAAAAGTCTAAAAAATACGCGACAAAGCAAAACGACTGAGGGGCTGTTCCGGAAAAATCTGGTTGTTTTCCTGTGTCCTCGACAACGTTAGCGGTAGCAGTTGTTACCAGGGGGCTATCCAGTATAAGCAGGTGATCGTGCGCTTTGGCTTACAGCAGTGGACTGCAATAGGCTGATTGATTCATTATCTTAGTATAATCGGCTACGCAATGTACTTCGAATTGTAATTGTCATCAACATCATCAACGGCCCGTTACAGTCCACTACTGGTCCATGAGCCTTCTCCACTTAAGTGGAAGGTTTTGCCATAATCTCCACGCTTGGCAGGCGGGTTGGAGATCGCAGATTAAAAGGTTACTGTATCAGAGAGCGCTGCTGCCCGTTCCCTGTTCAATATGTAGTCCCTTAGTCGCCTCTTACGACACCCACCCACGGGTCTTCCCATAGGGGTTGGTGACAAATGTATTCTACTCTGCCATCACCACACGGCTAGTAGTTGTAAGTTTTATTAAAATGAAGCGCATGCTGTGGATAGAAGTGTCTGACCGACTAACAATGTGTGATATCATCGTCCCGCAATGGGGTTAATAACTGAGAACTAAATGTTGACCACTGTTGAGTGTTCCTTAAGATGTAGATTGGTTAAACAAACGTTAGATAGATTTTGACGTTTTATTATCCAATCGCACATGAATACTTTACAGTGGCGCCATTAGGTTATAGTTTTTATCCTCATTGTGATACCATCGTCCTGCGATTGTGATATCATCGTCCCGCATCAATGATACCATCGTCTGGACCGTAAACTAAGCTTGTTTGACCTCTCCTTGTTCGGAAAGTGCCAGGACATTATATAAAGTTGTGCTAGTGGGTATTCACAGGAGATGTTCTCCTTAATGGATACCTTCTGGTTTTTTTAAATCATTGTATGGTTTTGCATATCTATGTGTTTTGTAATGTGGGAGATTGTACTATGGAGTGACATTGTCAATGTATGACAAAACTCCTTAAATAAAGAGAAAAAAAGTCTTACACGTCGTTCTTTTTCCTTCTTCATTTCTGTCTTGATCTCCAGAAGCACGCGGTAGGAGAGGTACTCGCTAGCCCTCCTCAGGTCACCGCAATCGTTGTTTATACGATTGTTAACTACTGCGTCAGCCAGACCCTCCACGGCTTCACCCCATTCCACTGCATAATGAGAAACAAGTAAGTATATTAATTTTACCAGTATAGAATACTAGCTTTTCGCCCGCGGTTTTACCCGCGTTAAATGAGTTTTCCCATGGGAACAAAGTGTTTTCCCGCAGTAAGAAGTAACCTATGTCTTATTCCAGGACCTAACCTATATGTGTTTCAAGTTTCATCCCGATCCGTCCAGTGGTTCAAGCGTGATTCGGCAACAAACATCCAAACATCCAAACTTGCGCATTTATAATACTTTTTAGTAGTAATTTGCCAGAAAGCTGGAATCAATTTATTGACTTCACGAAACACGCTTATTTACGGCTACTGTAAAGAAACCGTTGCTATTCTTATTCTATTTATTTATACTGTTCTTTTTTTTACATTTCTAAGCTTATCATTTCACTTAGATAGCCTTCTGCTCCTATATGATTATTTCTGGTATCTGAAATACCCTAAGCTCCACCAGTTATCTTAAAAGATTTGTTACCAAACATTAAAACTTTTCAGTTGTATATATAAGATACTAGCTGTCCGCCTGCGGCTACGCTCGCGTTGTGTAAGATTTTTCAAATTTCATCCAAATCCGTTGTGTAGTTTAGGCGTGAAAGCGGAATAAACATCCAAACATGATTTTACATTTTATAATGTTTATTAGTGCGACGTGAACACTGCACGGAACACTGAAATCCGAAACCGTACCAAGGTAGAGGACGTACGTAAACGAATCACTAAACTTAAATGGGCGTCGGCGGGGCACATAGCGCGGCGGGATGACGGAAGGTGGACCAAAGCAGTGACAGAGTGGCGGCCCAGACTTGGACACGCTCGGTACGCAGACCACCAGCCCGATGGTCAGATGATTATAGTGACAGTGGAAGGGAAGTACTGGATGAGAACTGCACAGGACCGTGAAAAATGGCGCAATAAAGAAGAGGCCTATACTCAGCAGAGGGTGGATGTGAGCTAGATAGATAGATAGATGTGATACTAACTCTTGGTTCTTAAAAATGGTAACGTGACCTTTCCGACGGTGAGGTCCATTCCCTTCTCCACTTGTTGACTCACTGACCTCGAGATCAGTCTTGCGCAGATGTTCACCATCTATGGACAATTTTAAGAACTTTATTGGGAGAGTTCAGATTACTTAAGATGTGTAGGTAAGTAAATTATGGTTTACAATACAGTTGAATAATCTAACTAATTGTGCATCTGAAATGTTCGATGGTAAAGCAGCGCTCTGCTGGTGGTTTCTATGAAATAACCTGTGCTTAGATCATAGATAAACTTAGTTAAACTAATGGCTCTGTGAGCGGTAGACCTCGCGAGTCTGTATATCTCTTTATATTTATTTTTTCTCCACAATCATCCCCGACCCCTTGAAATTTATTTATCTCAAATATTAGGTATTTTATATTTATTTAATTTCTTTATTGAATTTTTTTTGTTAAGAAATGTGACCTGTAGAGGAAAACAGCCTCAGCCGTAGACCTTGTAAGCTGGCAACCCCTATAACTCCCACATTAAAAAAAAACATAAACTGATAAAAAACAAAAAACCGATTAATTTATCGAACCTGTTCACAAAATTTCACTAGAATCGGTTGAGAAACGCGACCTGTAGAGTGGAACAAACAGACAGATGGATAGATGGACAGATAGACACGAAACGGAGACGCTTCGCTCGCTCGGTCAATAAAAGCAGCCCTTCCCACATTTTAACTTTGATGTTTCATAGTAAGAAAAATGAAAAATGTTTAGGCGCTCCAAATGATATTAATTACCGTTCCTTAGCATCTTGTACAAGTGACACTTCAAACATATTAATTTGTGATGTTGTGATTGAAAAGCATAGTACCATTAGGCAATATAAATAGTCTTTAAAATAATATGAATTCATTATGATGATAAGGTATTTACGAGGAGGGATCAAAAAGTAGTGAGAATGAAATAGTATAATGTAATGACTATTGATAACTTAATAATTTATTTTTCGACATAGTCTCCGAGTCTCTCTACACACAGAGTCCAGCGCTTATCCAAGGCTTCAATCCCTTTAAAAAAAAGTTTTGTCTTGGTCCTGCAAAAAGCTCTCCACGGCATCCATCACCTCGTTATCGTCTTCGTACCTGTTTCCCCTTAAGTATTCTTTCAATTTGGGGAACAGATAAAAATCGCTAGGCGCCAGATCTGGTGAATAAGCGGGGTGGTCAACCAATTCGAAGCCAGCTTGCTGAATGGCAGCCATCGCAACTGCCGACCTGTGCGCGGGTGCGTTGTCGTGATGAAACAGCACGCCCCTTCGAAGTTTCCCTCTCCTTTTCTCTTTGATGGCATTCCTCAACTTGGGAATTAAAGCCGCATGATATTGGCCTGTAATAGTGGTTCCACGCTCCAGGTAATTAATCAACAATATCCCTTCTAAATCCCAAAATATTGAGGCAACAACCTTGCCAGCCGATGCCACGGCACGAAACTTCTTCGGGGTCGGTGATGATGGCCGTTTCCATTGCGAAGATTGCTGTTTTGTCTCAGGATCAAAATGATGGACCCATGTTTCGTCCATTGTTACGAAACGAGACAAAAAGTTCTCAGAATCTTCTTGAAACTTGTCCAACAATATCTTCGAAATGTCAAGTCGATTTTGTTTCTGACTGTCGGTTAACATTCTCGGCACCCATCTTGCGGAAACTTTTCTCATATTCAAAGATTGTTTCAATATGGATTGAATACGTCCATATGAAATGCCCGTTTCTTAAATTAAGTATCGGATGGTAACTCTTCGATCACTCAATACAATTTTCTCGACTTTCGCAACATTTTCTTGGGTGACTGACGTCGATGGACGGCCGCAACGATGTTCGTCTTCCGTGCTCGTTCTCCCTACTCGAAATTGAGAAACCCACCTTGCGACAGTAGAATACGGCGGAGCAGACTCTCCTAATGTTGCCTCCAAATCGCAATGAATCTCTTGAGTCGTTACCTTTTTTAAACAGAGGTATTTAATAACGGCTCGCACTTCGTTTTTCTCCATTTTCGAGAACACGTTCCGACACGAAGCAAACAAATGACTACATTCAGAAAAAAACAAAAGAGAATCAAAGATTTTTTTCTTTATTAATATTACAAATATGTATCTGAGCTATGCCTGCCAGTATTTTTTTTTTACCAAGGAGTATGTCGTTCTCACTACTTTTTGATCCCTCCTCGTATTATTAAGTTTAAAAAACTACATTAAGATTTTTTTTATTATTATTGGATCATATTTGTTTTCTTTTCAAGTTCCCACTTAGTTTAAGAGTAAGGAGTTCACTCTTACTTAAGCCTAACCATTGTGTAACTGATGTTTTATGTGAACGAACATATTGGAAAATGTATTTTTTTTTATTAATCTAGCCGGTAGGCTGTCCGGTAGGATGGTGGAATGTCTGGTAAGACATTCCACCATGGTACTTTATAATCATTCTTGTGTTACCTCTAGCAGTTTTTTGCGCTCCGGAAGGTATTGCGGCATCGTCACCGGGTCTGGCAGATCTTCCACACGATCAGTAAAAGTGACTTCAGCCAGTTTCGTCAAAGAGGGCTGCAATAGATCACGATAAGTTAATGCTTTGGCTGCCCTTGAAAGCGCCTCCTCTATTTTTTTTTAAAGTAAAATCGGTAAATTTGCTATTTCTAAGAACTTATCAGGCGATAAGTTTGGACATTTCCTCATTTAGTGCTGGAAGCCTGGATGTGTACAATTAGGTTACAAAGAACTAGGGTGCATGAAAGGAGCAGACTCAAAACAATGAGTGCACACTGGTAACTCGGTAACTCTCGGCAGGCTAATAGTTTCAACACGATGACAAATCAGTCACAACCCCAACTGCCCTGGTTTCAAAACGGCTCCTAACGAGACACGAAGAAGAAGATTTATGCATTACACACCACAGGTGTAGGCGGCCTGTCTCTAGTACTCTTCAAGTCGTAGTCCACGCCATCTTCAGGCGCAATGTGGGCAACATCTCCAAAACCAATGGATTGTCCGCGAGCTACCACGTATTGCTGCGTCAGCGCCGCGGTAAGTTGAACTGAGAACCGAGGTTGTCTGAAACGTCGTCGTGCGAATATATATATAATCCAATGTCGCTTTAAAGATGCAATGGTCAATTAGCGGTAAGCCTAATATTGTGCAATCGACGCGTGCATTATCATAATCGTTGTTTGACAACTCTTAAAATAGGGACGGACGGGTTTATTTTCTTTTAGAATGTTACTGTAGGAATTTAGACCAATGTAAAACAAGCACTAGTATTTTAATCCAATGAACTAAGAAAGGGATAAGAAATATGAAATTAGAGACGAATGGTGACTACTGACCGATTTTTGGAGCTTACTGAAGAAGGTCTTCTGGTCTTAAAGAATAGATTCAATGATCTGTTGCGAACTACTCGTTGGACATCCCTTAGTAGAAGATGAACTCTACGTCTCGCAAATTCGACGATCGCTGCCTCCAGTATCTAATAAAAAGAACGGTAGAATTTTTGAACTGAATAATCTTTTAAAAATGGTTTGAATATTTTGGCATAGGTGCACAGTCGGCATTATGTTTTGAAAATCGCCGCGCACGATAAAAGCTCATTTTTGACATAGTGTGGTAGCGGTTCTAGCTACTACACCAATGACACTCTAATTATCATCATCATCATCATTCCCTCTTTGGAGCAGAGTGATTAGGCTATAGTCGACCACGCTGGCCCAGTGCGGATTGGTTGACTTCACACACAACCTTTGAATTTCTTTCTTTGTGTTCAGGTTTCCTCACGATGTTTTTCTTCACCGGAAGAGCGTAGAATAAACGTACACATTTAAAATAAAATGAAAAACACATTGGTACGTGGTGGGAATCGAACTCGCGTCTTCTGGACGGGAGGCAGTGGGCCTAGCCAATGCATTACCGACGACACGCTCTATTATAAACTACGCTCTAATCTAATGATAATTAATAATATTCAATACGCACATAATCGAGTATCTTGATTGGAGGCAAAGGAATCACAGTCTCCAAGTCCATTCTGGCTCGCGCCTGCCCCAGGGTCATCAGAGTGTCTCCTGCTGTCGAGTGGGCATTAGCCATTGCTTCATGCGCCATCTGCTGTGCCAACTCTGGACTCATGCCTTTGGCTCCTCGTTTAGACTGAAAACAAAATATAGCAATAGTATTTTATTTTGGATTTTTTCCATTGAAAGTATCTTTACAAAAATCATTATTCTTAGCTCATATCCACCGACTGCTGGTTATCAGCCTCTTTGCTGCCACGCCATTATTGGTGCGCTATCCGCATCCACCATGATCCTGCCAGTTTGGCAATACCGTCGTCGGTCAGGCTGGCTGGTGGTCTGCCCACTGACATCGTTGTTCTTCTTGGCCAATATAAAACTAGTGGCTCTATGAGCTGTAGACCTCGCGAGTTAATTTTTTTTCAGCATAGCTGATTTATGTTCCTTTTTTCATGTTTTTGAAAAGAAATTGGACTCTGAATCGACAATAAAAAATCATTTTCATCAAATATGCTCACAAAATTTCATGAGAATCGGTTGAAAAATACGACCTGTCCAGGTAGTGGAAGAACAGCCGGACCGGACATTCTCCGGACAAACAATAGTACATTGTTATACGAGGGGTGAAAGTAACTTATTAATACTTAACTTTATGTTATTTAAATTTAACATTGCACTGTAATTGAGTGGCTATATAGAAATATGGAACATGGTTCATTCAATAGAAATGTGACATGAGAACTAGTTTTTTTTTTATAATTTGACAGCTGACAGTTGAAAGCGATTCTCCCTCCGGGCTGAAAAGTATTACCTTCAATCCGCTCCTCAGACAACTTCAGACCTACATTCCGAGTATGGGTAATGAAAAAGCATTTTCGCGCTCGTTCGGTCAATTCGAAAGCCAACTTTTTTACTATTTTTACCTTTTCGAATTCTTGGCCCATCTTTCTAATAAGTTGTGCTTGTTTCCTAGCACCGCCGTGCATAGCCTTCAAATTGGCTATACGAATAGATTGCAGCTGCAAATCTGTGTTGTACGCGTAGACTTCTGCTTTCCTGCGGAGAAAAGAAGTGAATAGTATGTAATTTTCTGGTAATCAACCGAAGACCATCGCTTGTAAACTGGTAAGAATCACGCAAGAAATATTTAATCGAATATTCTTCGGCTTAAATATTTGTTTATTTCGCATTTTTTTTAAATTCAATTTTGTTGCAGCCTGTGAGCGCGCTACGTAGTAAGTTTTATAGAGCTTGATTTTTTAAAAATGAACTCATAAACCGTAGAAAACCTAGAGGAAACTTATATAAGGTGCCCCGTTATTAGTGTCAAATATTTTCAGGGCTGAAAGAAAAGTCCTGATCTTCACTTCATAAAAAATGAGATCAATTTACACGTTAGTTTGCAAGTAAGCCAAACAACTTGGTTACCTAATCGCAAAAAACATCACCCTTAACCAGCTTGATCACTACTACATTTGCATTTATGCACGCACACACGCGTTTGATGCGTGTTTACATGTATCTAGAGTAATGTGAGTGTACACGCAGAAGGTGATCTCTTTTTGTCATATTAAATGATGTTTTTTTTGTTAGAAAAAAAAATTAAACTAAAATGTAGATTTTCGAAATATTTTTTTTTACGTAACTATTATAACTATTACTCTCAGCCCTAAAAATATTTGACACTACGGGGCACCTTATACAACGTGTTACAAATAATACCAAAAAAAAAGAATATTTTTCATCACAGGTATTTAATCAAAATTTTCCCATCTCTAGTGTCATTTGACATCTAAAATATGGACTATCGATTCTCAGAACGGACAAGTATTTGTACACCATTCGTGCCTATAATTTTAAAAGAGATGTACTTGAATCAATTTATGTTAGAAAACATTTTCTTTTTTGCCTTAATTATCTTGTTTACGTATTTACAAACATAAATATTATTTTGAAATATTTAGTTCATCATTTCATTAATTTATTATTTCATAATAATTATTTAACAAAGCTATTTTTATTTATTTGTGGTTTTTTCATTTTGAAATTAATCGCTCTAATGTGAATGTTATGGTACAAGTAGCACGTAAACATTTTTAACCATAGCGGTAAAAATAGGCACATTGACCTATAATTACATATCTGGTCCGAATATTCTTTGACACAGCTGATCACTAGAGATGGGAAAACTTTCATTAAATGCCTTTGATAAAAATATTATTTTTTTTTGGTATTTTTTGTAACACGTTGTATATGAAGGCCATTTTTATCACGCCATTTTGCTAACATTTACTATAAAACCTCAAAAAGACACCTTTTCAGCCATTGTAAATAAATTAGGAAATTATTATATTTCGCAATTCGGCCGCCATCTTGTCTTCCTGGCCTAACATGGAAAAATTTGTCTTGAGAACAATTTTATTGTTGTGTGGTAATTAATTATTTATAAAATAAAAATATGGTTGCTAGGCCAAAATTTTTACCCAACGGCTGAATTTCTGGTGCAGAATAAATAATTCCTTCCAAGTATAATAAGATTGAGTGGTCCCAGTTGACGGAAGCCTCATTTTGCATCAAGTCTTCTATCGCTGCTTTGTTATGTATGTAATATTAGGAGTATTTTATGTGCTGCTGTTGTAAATTTGTTGTTACCCAAACCCAATTTGCATGCCAACTATGGTTAAGTGTGCTTGAACTTTTAAATGTATAAAATCTTGCCTGCGTGCACCACCACCACACTTATTGCAAATAAATGATTTACTTTACTTTACTTTACTTACCCTGTTACCAAAGATTTTAGACGCGCGTCGAGCGATCGTCTTTTGTTTCTCTGAGCCCTATACACATATTATGTTGTCAAAATGTCACCTTACATGCCGTTGGAAGCAAGAAGGAGACGTCTTTTTCGATTTTGCAACCCGTCTGTAAGTAAAGAACTACACAATGCTAGACTTACTTCTGCCGTCTGCCGGCTCCAGCACGCATGTCATCCGTGTACAATTTCAGAAGCAGATTTTGTTCCTGTATCTTCTGGTTTTGGGTTTGAACACGCTTCTGCCATTTTCTTTCTGCCTTAATAATAGATAAAATTATATCTTTAATACCATTTCTAAAAATGCCGCCTGATGGAGATTTGATGTCTATGTATGTATGCAAGTTTATAATGTTAATGATTTCTGTATAATCTGTATAGGCTTTCTAGTTCCCTGAATTTTATTTTATTTGCAGGCAGATGGGTAGCTAGAAGTAGATGGGTAGCTTTAGGTACTTTAAGGTCATGCGACGGCGTAGGCGAGCTGATCGCACAGTACATTGATAGTTTTAATATGAAGCGCGACGGCGGCTGTGTGCAAACACGTCAATCTATATTGCACTCGTCTTATACACCGCGTTTAACTGGTTAATTTACGTTAAAGGGAGTGTACAGTTTATTAAGTTGAACAACTTTATCTAAGAAACATCGGCAAAAGAATTGCATCCCCCATATGATAGTAAATCGATCAGCTGGCGCGGTTTTGTAGAACAGGCCTTTTTTTGTCGCTATAATGCCCATGTTCCTTGGGGAGTGTTGTTCCTTGGGGAGTGTTGTCTAGTTTAATAAATCTGAATATTCCTTGAACGAAAACCAACCAGAATTTCACGGTGTATGCCCACCCCGCCCAAGTATTAGACAAAATCTTAACCAAAATTAAATCAATGAACTTACTTCGTCTTCTGCCCGCCTTATTTTAGCGTCTCTGTCCGCTTTTAGCCTTTGGAGTCTCCGTTTCTCGTTGTTCCTCCATTGTCGGATCATGGTGATCTTGCGTCTCAATTCCATTTCCGCTGCCGCTTGGACACGTTGCTTGATCCGCGTTTCTCTCTCAAGCACACGCGCAATTCGTTCCTTGCGATTCTTTTCGTTGAATTCAGCTAGATACACCATCCGTGCATCTATTTTCTTTTCTTGTTCTATTGCTCTGTAAACAATAAGAACATTATTTTCTTAGGGTTGGAGTTGAATTTAAATCAAAATCTAAAACCCGTTACAGTCCACTGCTGGACTATGAGCCTCCTCCACTTAAGTGGAGGGTTTTTCCATAATCTCCACGCTTGGCAGGCGGGTTGGGTATCGCAGATTAAAAGGTTACTGAATTAGAGAGCGCTGCTGCCCGTTCCCTGTTCAATGTGTAGTCCCTAAGTCGCCTCTTACGACACCCACGGGAAGAGTAGGGGTTGGTGACAAATGTATTCTACTCTGCCGTCACCACTCTGCCGTCACCACACGGCCAAAGTTGAATTTACTAGATGGAATAACGGAGGATATTAGTATTTTTTTATAATACGAGTAAGTACTAAATATATTTTTTATTTGATATTAATATATTTGAGAAAAATTAGAGTAAAAATAAATTGGTTTTCGTCGTTACAATTTAACCTAACAACAATACAGTACATTAAAAAGTAAAGTTTTGCACGTATTCAATTACGTACTGCATATCCTAACTCATTTTTAATTAAAAATGTGATTACTGTAAAAGCCTAGAGGAGGCTAGAGAAGGCATTCGAGCTTACAGTCTCGGTATAAAACACAAGAATAAATAACCAGTGAAGATCTCGCTGGTAATTTGTTAAATTCTCGCGAATTTTTGTTAGCTGTAAACAAGACAATTTACTTTAGCCTCGAAGTAAGATTAGCCGTTGGCTCCGACTGTTTTCTACAAAAAAATGTGTCAAAGATCCGAAAATCATATTATGATCAGGAAAGTCGCCGTGGTAGACCCCTATTCTCTTGGATTATGGTAGTCCATAAAGACCTTGATGCAAGATCCAATCCAATAAGAAAGCGTTGGCGACCTGCGATTCGGAGAGCCAACTCCAAATAAATATAATTATTTAGTAAAAGGCCCGAAAAAGAAAGCACTTGGCGGCTCAATAAAGACACCAGAAACATTGATATTACAACCCACACGATAAGAAGAAGAATAACAATTATGTAAGTTAAAATTGCACTTGCATTCTTTATTAACCTAACATTTCTGCAGAGTCCACACAGATAACTAGTCTTTGAGCTACGAGTTCTTGTAATTAAGAACGAACTACGTCTAAGCTTTGATTTTTTTTAATACGGGGCAAGCATATTTTTACATATTCACGTTCTGCTTTTTTCGCTTCGATATGAAATTTATATGAATGAGTGGGAAAATCTTACATAACGCGAGCGTAGCCGCGGGCGGAAAGCTGTACTTTATTTCAAATAACAATGGAAAAAAGACAAAAATATGTATGGCATAAAAAAGGTTATTTGTGATTCACACTTGTCAACCAATCGAGATTGACAGGTGTCTGGAAATTGGAAACTGGAAAGATTTGTCCAATGTTATCTGGAACAGGATACATAGTAAAATATAAAATTGTACAATACTATAATTCACTTGTGTTGCCTTTAGATACTGTGTATTAGACACGTGTATAGTTGACAAAGTAAATGAAACTGTGTGGTGTGTGAGTGCATGTTTACTGTGTGTGTTTTCTGTGTGAGTGTTTACTGTGTGGGTTCTTCTATGGAGATAAATACGAAATCGTATCTTTTGTAGAATATTATTTTAATTGTTTATGTTTGATGCTAATGTTTTAAATTTTTTTTGCACCAAGTCTCGTCATCAGAAAACTCGCCATTTAATTCATACTAATACACTAATATGCTACTATAATTCTACGCTTGTGTTGATTTTAATATGCTTTTTTACAAGTGTCTAATTTAGAAAACATTTAAAAAATCTAACTAAAAATATTATCAGATATAAATAAATAAAGTACTACTAACTTCTACTACGTATACACAATCTACACTACTCATTATCTAACCTAAACTTGTCAACGATGGCATAAAATACACATTCATAGTTGCGCAGTTTCTTTGCTGCTGATAATTAAGTACCGACTAGTTCTCCAACACACGTCGTTTATTAGAAAACAATGAAGTCATAAACTTGTTGAACATCGTCGACCCATCAGCACGATGTCCATCAGTCAGTCGTGTGCAGAAATTCAATCAGAATTTCTGTAAAAAATAAGACCCGACAGGACGGCGGCGGCGTATTGAATATTATAAGCCGTGGAGATAAAGAATAGATCTGAAAATGGCGGCGGGTACTTATGGTACGGTTGGCAAAAAAAGTTCTCAAAAATCGATTTTTATTTTTCCTATTGACTTTTTTTTTGTTATTAATTATTCTTTTTTATAAAACGGGACGGGTTTATTATTATTAATTAATGATACTAATAATAATGACAAAAAAATATATTAATGAAATAAATAAGGAGCAAGGGTAAATTAAGGTTGCCTGGAAGAAATTGCTACCTTAGCAATAAGGCCGCCTATCTGTACACCCTTTTATCTATCTTCTGTACTCTCAAGCTATATCCTTGTGTGCAATAAATTATATTCTATTCTATTCTATATAAGAAAAAACAACATGGGATAAGTTTAAAATTATTTATTTTACATTAATGTACGATTTCCGGAAGAATGTCATTATTTTTTTTTGCAGCGCGTACTGTGTGAGTATAGACAGCGATAGATTGTGAGCGAGATAGCATGCGAGCGGACGCCATTTGCAGATCTATGCTTTATTTACGTTTACGTTTATATCTGTCAATTTCTGATAATACTAGCTGTCCGTCCGCCGCCCGGTACGCTCTTATTATTTGCATTTTTATTCCTGCAGGAAAAAAAAACAATTCAAAGTAAACTATTAAGTATTGGTACTAATGCACAGTAATTGACATTATTATAATAGATATATTTTAATTTATAGACTTCATTACAAAGGATTACTCCCGCTGATTCTATACATAGTTAAAAAATAAATACAAAAGTCGGTATAATATCGGTCGGTTATTATTATTTTTGTAAAACCTCAAATTAGTAGCTAGCTATAGCTAGTATACTTACTTACACGTTAACGTCTTTTAACCATAAGTGGATACCTATAATTGGTTAATTAGAATTTCTGATATACTATGTTCATTAGGTACCTGTAATTAACTGTTGGTTTCCCGAATAAAAAAATATTAAAAAATTATTATTTATTTATTTATTTAAAATGTAGCCTATATCCGTCTCTAGGTGTCAAAATGTCGTAACTTTATCAAAATCGGTTTAGTGGTTTACCCGTGAAACCGTAAAAAGCAGCCTGAAACCGTAAGAAACAGACAAGCCTTAAGAATTTGTAAATCAGTATAGAAGTGTTGATGATAAATAGTGATCAGATCTTGAGTTGGCTTATGGAGAGCGCACACTAAACTCACGTTGAAACAAAATTCATGACGATACGGCGTTATGTGTTTTGAGTGCACTATCGCTTACATATTATGTAGAGCTAAATCCAAGTCCATTACTCGCCTACTTTGCTGGGAAGGTAAAAAGTAGCCCTTTTATAAAGTCTGAAATCACACGACATTTGCCTGTGCAATTTCTTTTTAGGTTTAAGTAAGGTATTGGACCCTGCAGACGTTACAAACACAATGGTACTAAGACATCCATCACACAATAAAAAAAAAACATTTGAACCGACATTTATTTTGTTTTGTCGGATAACAGTTTGATCTGCAAGGCGCATCGCGAATCGCCTATGTGTGCCGCTGTTTGTATGCTGAGTTTGTGTCAGTTTGCCAACAGTTCACATGATGCATCCCTGGATGGGCAAACGGACGTATCCAGGATAACTGTATAAATTTAAAATATACTTATAAAAAAATTGTTGCAGTTTGCAATGTTTGAACAAAAATATTATATAGGTAGATACTTAGAAACGCACGTTTGTAAAAACAATTTCACCTTTCAAGAGGTTTTATCAGGTCAGTTGGCGACTTTACAACTCCCAAGAAAAAGAAATAAATATGTAGGGACATCTACACACACGGTCATCTGATCCCAAACTAAGCAAAGCTTGTACTATGGGTACCAGACGGCTGATATACATTACATAAATAGATAAATACATACTTATATAGATAAACAACATCCAGACACAAGGCAAATGCAAGTGCTCATCACACGAATGTTTGCCCTGGGCGGGATTCGAAACGCACAGGGTTGGATGCAGATACATTACACTGCACGGAGCCGTCAGAAGGTAATATTTGAATTAATTTAACTTTATTAAATTAAAGTAGGTAAATATGCGCGGTCTTGGACTGAGAAGTAAAGGAGTCGCGTAGCTAAAAATCATAATTCATTGATGTGGAGGAACAAACACATTTAACACTGTGTGACTAGCTTATTTATGATGCGGATTTTAAAACTTCAATCTCCACTACAGTCTAACTCAAACAAGATACGGCCCTGAGCACCTCTTCAATGTAACTGCTATGCAAGTGCAGTGGTGCAACTCGCGAACTTAGTGAAATTTGCATAACCTATTTAGCTACGTCATTCGGTAAGCCTCCTTCAGTCCGTCTTGCTGAATAGGGACCATCAAAAGGATAAGAACTTTGGCATTTAAGAACTCCTTCATTATATAAAACGTATGACATAAACGTAAATACCTGTATTTTTTAATCAGTGCGTATTATTAAATACGGTCAGATCTAATAATAATATTTTCTTAGGAATTTGTGTCGAGATATTATGACAAAAAATACTCAAACTTTCAAATAAAACACAAACATTTCCATGTCGTAATAATTTGTATGGAAGGTTGAAATTATGTTCCATGGGAAAAGCGTATATTTTAATATGAATACGCACTGATAAAAATGTAACTGTCGAAGATCATCAAAATCATAATTTTTCACTTTAAAGTTTTGTTATACTATCTTTATCTGCCCATGGCTATGACTCTACAGAGAGATTCTGACTTACCTTATTTTCACTATCACATAGACTTAATGCTTTAGTTATTTATATGCTGAGCTATGTAACCATGCTATGCAAACGTAAAAAGATTTTCACTATATGAGGTAAGCAAGTGATTATGACTATGCCAAAGAATTTGTTCCATACATAATAAAACAGAATCCGTTTCCTAACCTGTTCAAAACACCCGTCTCTAATTTTTCTAGCTATAGCTAAGCACCTTAATTGCTCCGCCACTTCCCCGTAGACCCATTCGATGTTGAAAGGAATGAAGGGTCATTTGTCTTCCTCCATTATGTGGTGTGGTGACATTAAGACGATGGGCGCTGGCAGGTGGTTACGACTTGTGGGTATTATCGTATCATTAGCGCGTGAGGAAGATTACGGGAGCAATGAAAGGTGCTGTTATTTTTCAAACTAAACATAACCATGTTTAGTTTGATTTTGTAGAATGCTGTAAACATACACATATATGTACAGTCAGCTGACGAATTAGTTGACCCCCCCCCCCCCCCCCGCTCGAAACCGATGAAGTTTTCTTGGGTAATTGTTTTTGCTTTATCATGAAATTTCGTATAATTGTGCAGGCTAATAAACTGTACGAGTATATAAAACCGAATCGAACGGGGGGAGTTCAGCTAATTCGCCAGCTGACTGTACATGTGAAAATAAAGTAAATATGTGTTAAAATTAATATGGTGTGGGTTAGATCTTGGGAGCAAACTAAACAACTTAAAATCCAATATTATAACATTTCCATGGCTATTACTACTACTCTACTCACTTATTGACCAAGGATGGGCTTAAAATCAGCACATTTGCTGTGCCTGTGCGTCTTTGCACTACAATCTTGTCGTGTTACTTTTAACCACGACGTGTGACGTCCATAACTATCTTACTGTGTTACTTATATTTCACGAATACCTACGTAATGTAACTATTATTTGCACTTAATACTTAATAGTCAAATTACATCGAGCCCAATAATTAAACACCTATAATAAAATTATAAACCCTGGAGAACAATTGCGACTACCTACTTTACTAATATGTGTAAAAAATACTGAACGTTGTTATTGGCACATTTTTCTTTTCTCTATTTCGTAAAAAGAGTTTCATTATGTACTAAAACACTTCGTGCTAGTGGCCGAGAAATGCGGACAGTACCACAACTACATGTCAAATATTACTCGTGATAATAGGGATCGGACTGTTCCTAAATTTACTATATTTTATGAATTATTTTTAAAATATAGATTAGTAACAGACGATTCGCGAAAAAAAAACAGAATCGGTTGAAAAACGAATTTACAGTGATTTTTTAAAGTTTTAATATGTCTGTCTCTTTCAAAAACGATTTTTTGTATGGAGATTATATGGCGTTACTAACAAATGACGACTCAAGTGGGTATGTGGGTGTGTGTGTGTGTATGTGTGGGTAGACAGAGGTCTAATCTTGAATTTTAAACCTTTAAAACTCAGTCAATTTTAAAGATAGAGCAAAAATTATTTTAATGTTCGATAGCAGAAACTAAGAAGTTTGGATTTATAAAATAAAAAGAAGCAGTCCGATACCCTATTGAGCAGCGAAGCACAATATAGACGTATATTACTCGTAGCTCCTAATTCGCGTCGTACGTTAAAATTGATTCAATTTGATTGCCGTGCAAGATTTTCCATAAATTTCTCTAGCGCAAGAGCGCCGCGCTGTTACTGTAATATGCTCTGTAATTAAATCGGCGTCGGCTTGCATGATATCAGTCGATACCACGGCTCGGTATAATAAGCTGGTTATTTCGAAAGTACCAATATTGTCGTTATCTTCATAAAATTGTTCACTTTTAAATTTCAATATGACATCTTTTCTTTCTGCATAACGTAGCAAAATGCCATATTGTCTACTACGGCGTAGCATCAGCTTTGTTATAAATATTTTGCAACTGTTCGTAACAAAATATTGAAAATTATTCTGAATATACCTTTTTTATATTGGGTGTAAGCATACAGTCCTATAGATAAAAAAATCGTAAAAGCATATGTTACCCTAATGTCCCTCTTTCACAATATCCTCCGTTCTATTTCATTGTTTTATTTTATGATGATGATCATGATATAAATTAATTTTCAATACACTTTGCTCGAAAATTGAACTTACGAAGGCAGTAAACTGTGCGGTAAATGCGTTTTACCGCACTAGTGCGATTTTATTACAATTTTTTTAATACCTACGGTCTTCAAAATTATTATTCAGCCAGGATCATTTTGACACTAAAAATATTTAAATCGATTCATACAAAGAGAAAAGTATTTAAAATTTCTTTATTTCAACAAATTGTATCAAAAATATTATCAGCCAGTAATATTTTAATTATAAAAAGAAAAATATCTCGATTTAACAAAGAATCAATTCGTAGAGGCTGAATGTCCGCCAGAGCCTTTTCTCCGTAATTATGCTTATAAAAAATAAACATAATATCGATTTGTGGTAGGCGACAATTTTGTAAAATTTTCATTTAATTGTTTTACATTGAATGTTGTTTTATGAGTGATTAAGTGTTGATATTTAGTGATAAATGTGAATAGTAAGGATGCTCAAACTGTGCACGATATAATAAAGGTTAGTTTTTACAACTTCTACATGATCAATTTTACCTGTAGTATCATAGCTTTTGTAGGGGTACCTTCCTAACCATTTCAATTTAATTATTTACTATCAGTTTTCTCACAAGTGTATTGAAAAACGTCGTACAACACACGGATCTTAGGTTTTATAACAAACTCGTGACATTATAAACCCTCGCCTGCGGCTCGGGCTTACAAAAGTCACCTCGTTTGTAATAAGCCACCTACGATCCTTGTATCGTAATGTACTATTATGTAACGACAAACACATTGAATCGTTATTACACTTAACACTTGTAATAAATAGAATTATAAGAAATATTTTAGTGGCGGTACAATTATTAGTCAAATACTTACGCGTACTCAAATCAGTGGACCTTTAATACTTCTCAATCTAATTACCACATTGATATACTAGGTAACAAGGCGTAGATGTTATACGCGCTCAAAAAGCGGCACACCAAAAGTTGCCTAATTAACCAACCTGAACTTAGTCACGCGTCTCGCTTTGTCTCTTTTTTTTCGCACTCTATTTGGACTTGCCGTCCTTATGTAAGTTTTGTGCCATGTTAAAACACCGTTTGCCTTGTAAGTAACCTATCTACGCCTTTTCTACGACTTATAATATTATTGAATTACCAATTTTAAAAATATACGTTCTATTTAGCAATCTTATCCACTATCTTATTATGCTCTAGTGTATACAATGCCTGAAGGAATTGCGTGGAAAGTAAATGAAAACAAAGTGTCGCCATTAATCAGACTGTTCGCAGCTCACGTACTTTCAAGGTACTCGTGTTTAGCCCCTAAGGGAAAATTTAGACTAGCCAGCCCGTAGAAGATAATAGAAAATAAATTTCTGTTTTTTTTCCATTGGGAAGATGACAGGTGTTTTCTTTTTCTTGGAGTAATTTTAATACGTAATAATGATTCTTCTTTGTAGACTGTTACTGCTTGGCAGTAATGTTAACAACCGACCTTACAAGCCCTGATGTCAAAATTATTGGGTTCTGCCTGGCTCATGAAACGACTTTTATCTTTTCATAATTTAATTAGCCGAGACTAGCGGCTAAAATGCCTTCCGAAGCGAGTAATCATCTTCATATTTTTTTCATTTTGCTGTATGTATCCGTTGTTGGATATAATACTATTGTTTTGTTGTGTTGTGATGTCCTACAACTAAATATTCATTCATCGACGAGGGGCCACCACTCACCGAGGGGCTCGAGCCTACCCTGAATTAGGGCGATTAGGCCTTAGTCGACCACGCTGGACTTCACACACAACCTTTGAATTTCTTCGCAGGAATGTGCGTGCAGGTTTCATCACGGTGTTTTCCTTCACCGTAAGAGCGTCGAATAAACGTACATATGAATTCGAAATTCAAAAACACATTGGTACGTGGTGGGAATCAAACCCGCGTACCACCATAGACCACTTACTAGTGGTAATATTCATTACTTTTCAAATAATCAGGTGATTCAGTCTGTACTGTCCTAACTAAATTGGGGACAGTTCTGCGAACTAAACTATGTGCACAATCACCGGGTCAATCGGTTACTTTATGTACGAGTTTGACTATCTCATCATTTCTGATTAAGATTATTATTGTTACAGAAAACGTCTGTTAACGAAATACCTTATAATTACAAAGCGAAAAATGAAAAATTTTGTCGATCTTGGGACAGGGCCAGAAACAGGCACATTACCTATTATGCCACCAAACTCTGTGAAAGGTCGACGAAATTTTACACTGTTTTTTTTTTTACTTTAATGCTCTGAGTGCATTACAGCTCCATCTGTCGGTAAATATTCCAACTACTGACATTTATCCTCCTCCAAGATCGACAAAATTTTTCATTTTTCGCTTTATAATTATTTCTGATTTAGCCATCGAGAAGGTTTCAGGTAGCTTTTCTATTGCCTTTTATTTAGGTCTTTACATAATGCAAGCAAGATGTTGCGAAGATTGATTTCTATATTTTTTCTTTATAGTTTGTTCCATAAACTAGTCATTATGAACCATTCTTTAGTCTGAATATTCGACCAACACTCATTAGTAAGGGAATAAATTAGCTAAGTCGACAGAAAGCCTTAGTTTTGTAGGCAGAAAGTTTTAGTTTGTTTCACAGTTTTGTTTGTAATAATATCCTTTCCATTTTGATTCTAAATTATAGGTATTTCGGATTTAAAGGTTCTTTTTTTATTTAAAATAATTTGCTTTTCTTAAATAGATATACCCTCCACTTAAGTTGAGGAGGCTCATAGTCTAGCAGTGGACGGTAAAGGGCCTTTAATTTTGATTTGAAATAGATATACCCAGCCCACATTATTTTGAAGAAGGGCGGCCTCGAGACGATTGGCGGGCGACGGATTGTCAAGCTTGCCAACAAACCTGATTTGACGACCACGACCACTCTGTCTGAAGAAGAAGATTGTGTCTATCTATAAGTAGCTGCGGTTTATATTGTTAAATGATATCAAGAGCGGCTTAGTTCTACAATTTTATGAATCCATAATTTGCTAAACAAGTCCTTAGTATTCCAAGGAACAAACGCCAACAACAAGATCCTATTTCCTTTGCTTTGAAAAATAGTACCTTTGTTAAAATGAAGCAACAGGTATTTCTTGTTTTTTCTCTGAGAAGATTTTATCGAAATAAAAATATAGAAAAAATATATTTTTTCCCTCTTATTTTCGACACTATTATTTTTTATGGTGGTGGTGGTGTGTTTATACGTCCTTTAGTTTAACTTTTTTAGTTAAGATTATTTTGGGTTTACTTAAGATTAAAAATGTACCGGTAAATGAATGTGCATCTCAGATATTTATAGACATTGCTTGGAAGAAATTATTATCTTGTTTACTAATTATAATCGCGAACGCGCGACGTCTTTTTATACTTAGCCAATTGATTACAAGTTCGTAACGAAATCCTTACCGTCTCTTCTTTTCAACTATCTCGTCAGCAAACAGCCGTGCGTGCTTTTCCATATGCTCACGTGCTTTCTTTGTCCTCGCGAACGCTATAAACCGGCGCGCCACGTCTGCTTTTACTTGGCCGTTATGATACACGTGCGTTATGAAATCCTTACCGCCTTTTCTTCTCAGCTATCTCGTCGGCAAACAGCCGTGCGTGCCTTTCCATGTGCTCACGTGCTTTCTCTCTCCTTGCGAACGCAATGGATCGGCGCGCTACATCTGCTTCCACTTTTTTCAATGTCAGGTCATCTCTGGCCCGCTCGTCCTTTTAAGTTTAAAAGGCAAATTTTAAAAAGCAACATCAACCTCAAATTAGTAAAGTGAGCTCAGCACAAAGAAAAATAAGCAGTCTTACAAATAATTTTAAGTGACACAGTAAATCAGTACAATGTAGTTCAAGATTATGATTTTACTTTTCTCATAATAGGTCGTATATGATGCAAGTGTATTTTTCCTTAAAATTCTAACCGTCTTAAAATTTTAAATTTGGTAATTGATGTGACTTCTGGGCTATTTTATTTCATGAACATGATTAATAAAAATAGGAAAGTTTTTAAACTGTTTTATACGATACTCTGACTAGCAAGTGATAACACAAATTGTCTGAACCTAAGTACAGTTTACTGATCAATCAATCAATCAATCGGCCTATTGCAGTCCACTTCTGGACGTAGGCCTCCCCAAGGGTATGCTAAAGCACACGATCACCCGCAGTTTACTAAACTTTGTGTATATTGTTAGATCGACAAGCGTAAAAAGTAATAAACTATGACTTTTGTGTCTGTTTACCACCCAGGATAATCTATTTATGAACTTTTCTTCAAGCAAAATTCTTAAACAACTTACCAGTTTTACCATTTCCATGTGAATTCTATCCATAAATCGATTGTACAGGTATTTTCTGTACGTATTGAATTCTTTCAGCGAGCACACTGCCCGGCCATCTTTAGTGGCGAAGCCTATGTCCTTCATTCTGTTTCTTGCTGGCTTTTGTTGGAAGTAAAAAGCCAGGTGAGGGTCGTGGACCGCCACGTAGTCGTAGGAGACGTTGTAACAGTAAGGATCGGTGAGGTCGAACGTGGGTGAGGGGTAACCTGGGCCAAGGCCGATTCTACGAACCTGGAAAGGAAAAAAGTCTTAGTATTCGTTCTTTCGTATATTATGGGTATGGGTTGTAAGGTTAAGGACCGACCTCACAAACCCTGGTGTCAAAGTGGCTCATGTAGATGATTTTATTTATTTTGAATATGGCTTTGATTTACTAATTTTATCGTAATAGTGCGTACATCATAGCAGGTGAAGTCTTTCCTAAAATTAACTTTTATAATTATAGTTTTTGCCTTTAAACTGCTGACAATCATAGGTGACGATCAAATAAAATAAAACAAATAAGTGAAACAATAAAAATCTCGAGAAACATGAAAATAATTTGTTAACGAAAATAATTCTTTACGACTACGAAATAACAAGTTTTACGTAGCAGTTACCTGGGGGCCGTTTCACGAAGCTACAAGTTACAAGTTTCTAGTACAGTTCTATGTACATTGCGTAGACGATGAGATAAAACGATAAGGGCTTACAATTTATTCGAATTGGCTACGCAATGAATATCAAATTGTAACTTGTTACTAGTAAATTATTGTTTCGTGAAACGGGGCCCCGCCCTGAGCCAGCCATTAGGGAAAGATACAAGGTAACTGTCACTGTTTAGGTGCCATTCGCTTTATTAACATGTGCGCGTAAAGACCCCTCTAAATCAGGGCTAGAGGTCATAAATCGCACGTGACCTCCTCTGGGACGTTCGTCAACTAATTGTGGGTATGTACGTACAGTCGTAATCAGTTTTACGTTTCCTGGGACAACGGGTGGAAAGCCTTTGTTTTCAAAATGTACACTTGAAGGATAAAACGGTAATTTTATGCGCCAAGTAAAGCTATCTTGTGAATTTATTGGTCTTTTACCGATGACTAAGCGAAGCATAGCTCTCTCTTGAATGTTAGGAATTTAATCGAATTTCTGCTGATATGATATAAAAAAATACAAAAATTATAACATTTGAAATTGTACCTTTATAATGATTTATAAGATATGGATAAATATGGTCAGAAATTACGTTATAAAGCATTTGCCTCTATTATAGGATGTATCGAAGGAGAAGGATAGAAAAAAACAGATAAAAAATCTTGTTTTTGTTTTTACTTTTTGTATTATATGTATTTTGCTGAAAATAGTCTCCGTAAATCTAGTTTTGTGGCCCACTTATTTCGAATACCTATATTCTGAAAATAGACCCACTTATTTCGAATACCTATATTCTGAAAATAGACCCACTTATTTCGAATATATTCTGTAAGGAACCTCACACGCGTGTCAAATATGCGAGAAGCAGGACTAATGCGAAGTGAACAAATCTGATATATTTGATATTTATATCTATCATGCAGAATATTAGTGTGGGTCTTGGGATAAATACACACACACACACACACATACACACACAAGCGCAATGCGTAGTTGTAGCTTGCTCGTAGCACTTTGCTACGAAACGCTATACCTATACTTCAAGCGCAATTTCAATTTGAATCTGAGAAACTATTATTTATGGCTTATCTCTTAATGATGATCGTAGAGATATTGTTTCTGCTTTAAATGCTACTATAGGGCCAGTGTTCTACACAGAGTCAACGTAAAAAATAATGGACAGGTCATCTTATTTATTAAATTCACAATCTCCATTGTAACATAATAATTATTACCAAAAATTATAGAACGCCATCGTAGAGGGCGCTTGCTTACAAAACAGAAGGTCTGCAAATAAGAATAATAATAAATTTATTGAGTAATATGTACAATAAAACTACTACAGACTAAATAAATACAAAAGGAAATAACAACACGAGCCTGAACTAGGAAAATCCTGTATCTCAGGCTAAAAACAGGACTTAAATATTATTACTACTTATATAAATATAAACAATTACATGTTAAATATAAATAAATTAAAGTAAAATAGGCACAAAATAAAGTATGACATGCAAACATCCGCGTCAGCACATTCATAAACTGGGTCAAAGTGACATTAATTCATTCATAATATCATATTAATTGAGTTCATCAGTCCCTAATTCCAATATTTATTTAAAAGTTCCGCTGACAAATTAATTGAGTGGTAAGTACGAGGAAGAAGCGTCAACAAAAAGGAATTCTCATCAAACCTTTAATATAATTCTGAACCTAGCAAAATTAAAGTTGAATTACAAAGTTGTCGAAGAACTCAAAATAATCCCTTTACAAGAGCTAGCCTCACGTACAGCACACAAACAGGTATAAATAGGAAAGTTATACTCAACACGAAAATAGGTAACCTAGTTAGATCAACTATCTAGGTAGGTACATTGCTTCCTAAAATGTATATATAGGTAATCTAGAAATTCTAATAATGATATACTCACGAAAGGTAGGTAGGTAGTCAATACGAAAATAAATGTTTCTTTAAGAGAACAGTTCGTTGAACAAAGAACTACGAAAACTTTTATCGCGGGAAAAATTATCTCCCTTAAGTAGTAATATTTCAATCCCGGAAAACCCAAATTTAAACTGTGTGTGTGGAGCAGCGGTCCTCATCTAGTTTCCTGTCCTGCCTGTCCTGTTACCTGTTCGCAACAGGACTTAATGGACGCCACAAATAGTGCAGTCGAAGTGGCTAAGTTCTGGGCCGGAGTGATTTAATTTGTCATCGAAACGCAAAGAAGAAGAATAAGAGAAATCTTCCAGTCACAATTTAAGGTGAGGTATTTGAGATGGATTTATAAATACCATCCTGTATCTGCTCGATCGAGTGACACATTGTCTAGAGCGGAAGTTAGTTAAGTAACGTTGAAAGCTTGTGAAAGCCTTGCTATAGTTTAAACCTTGAAATATCCGGTGCTATAATTGCCTGCCTAGCCTGTAAGGCGCTCTTTGACCGAAGATAAACGAATTTGTAAAGGTGAAGTTAATTTCAGTAACAAAATGAAAATAGCGATGATTTTTGTTTCTTTGTAGGTAATTAAAAAGTATTTGACACGTACTTTTTATTTTTTCACGTAATCAAAAAAATACGGAGATATGTTGAGTTGAAATATCGTTTTTTTTTTTTTTAATTCTTTTATTCATGTAAGGTAAAATACAAACAAGTTGGCTATGTACTCCACTAAAGAAACTTAATGTAAGTTTATGCTAAGCGGAGCATCGCTTAAATACACATATTACAAATACTTATAGCTAATGAATATTACAGCTTGATTATAATCCAATGAAGTGACGTTTTAATATTTTTTTATACAAATTAGGTTTAGGATTTTGGACTAACTTATTTAGGACTTCTGTAGGCAACTCATTCAGGAATTCCGGCAGTAAATACTCATTTTGTCTTTTACCATAGAAGTTATTGTATTTAGGGAGCAGGTAAGTAGGTAAGTACGTGACTTGTCGGAGGTTTCCTGGTCGAGTAAGCCTTGGCAGGGATTGTATTTTATCATAGTTTTCAGTAATAGTAGCAAACTTAACCATTTCAAAGATTGTAGGAACCTTGCAAAACTTAAAGAAATCCATTTCATCATCCTTAAGTGATTCCCTCTTTTATTGGTATAATAGATTTAAGTAATCTTATCTGGAGGTTGTATATTTCATCTAGATAAGTTTTATATGTACGTCCATAACTACTAATACAATAGGTGATAACAGAATTTGCTAGTGACATATATAGCATTCTAAGTGTTTGATAAGGTAGTTTATATTTAAGTATAGATAACTTAGAAAGTATCGCCCTTAGTTTTCCACAGATATAATTGATATGATCGCGCCAATTGAATTTGTTGTCAATAACTACTCCTAGGTAAGTATGATGATCGACTAAATCTAGTTTTGGCCAGTTGCACGAGCGACCCGCAGCAGGTAGGTGCATGCAGTGGTGCTCGTGAGCCACTATCGTCGGTCTCGTTTCGCTTTTTAAGTAAACAAAGTGAATATGCATAATTTTTGTTTTTTTAGCGTTGACACCGAGACCGACGTCGTGAGCCCACTCGCATAACGCGTTATGCGTTTTGCTGCATGATTGTTTGAGCTACAACTACATTTTCATGAGCGACAAGAAGGCAAGTGTCATCAGCGAATTGGTACACAGATCCGCCGCCGAATATATTAAGCATATCATTTACGTAAAGCAGGTACTCTAACGGTGCAATAATCGAACCCTGGGCCGTGCCTTCTTCCGTTGGGATTCGATCACTGAACCGCCCGGCAATGTTAACCATAGTGCACCTGTTTGAGTGTTAGTTCTGAAACCAACTCAGCAGCGGACCCTGTATGCCATTCTGTTCCAACTTTTTGTATAATGTATTATAATTCAATGTATCGAACGCTTTGCTGAAATCTACAAATACTGCAAGTACATGTTTTTTGTTGTCGAGGTAGCCATTTATTTCATCCGTGTATTGAGACAACAGCTGCGAGGTGTTTCTATTTTTTTGGAATCCAAATTGCTTACTATTTATTACATTATTTTTTATCAAGAATCTATTTATTTCGTTACTGAAGTACCTTTCAACAATTTTGTCAATACACGGAAGAATGGTTATCGGCCTATAGTTATCTACATCTCCATGGCTGCCTTCCTTGTATATAGATCTTATTATACCGATTTTTAGATTATTAGGATATGAACAAGTGGCAATACATCTATTTATCAAGACGTATGTCGTATGACGTTAACCAATCAATCAATCAATCAATCAGCCTATTGCAGTCCACTGCTGGACGTAGGCCTCCCCAAGGGTACGCCAAAGCGCACGATCACCCGCTTTCCTCATCCAGCCACCGTATGACGTCACGCTTGATTAAATACCTAGTCGTGACGTAAAGAGGTTTAACTAAGTACTATTTTGTTAATTTGATAAAACATAAAATACATGTCTTATATTTTTGTATTAGGTACTCCTGACTGGCGTGGCGAACAAATTTGTTTTTTTTTACCCAGGCGTCATCCCTTGCTCGCAGTACAACTGCTAACAGCCGCTGGTACAGAAGGGTTTAATGAAGTTCGCGGAAGCTACTGGATGCAGGCAACGTAAGATCAGTCGTTAGAGGAGGCCTTTCTGCAGCAATTTTATATAAGTTTATTTATTTACTGTGTTCTGGGAGTGTTCGCATCAGTAGGCTCGTTCACGCGCTGGCTGGTGTGAACACTCCTTGACAGCTCAGATCGCCACTGTTGTGGTGGCATCTGATTTGCGTGTGATTTATGTTAATTTTTTTTTGTTTGTAACTATGTGTATTTTGTTTTATGTGCCGTAAATAAATGTTTTCTCATTCTTATTCTTATTTGAAAATTTCAGCTTACAAAAAAACCCGAGGAGGGGCCTACTTTGGTATTTGAGGTGATCAGACTGTATTGGACTACAAGTTACGACTCAATGCGGTTTGGACAACTTTACACACTACATTTGAATTTTTTCACAGGTGTGTGCACGTTTTCCTATCAATATTTTTCAAGAGCAACTGGCCCTGGCTTTTTGATTTATTTTCTCTAGAAGCCTTTTGTTCATTTTGCAGCATAGTAACTCAGTCTGTTATAATTCAACTACGAATCTTATTACAATACAGAAATAGCGCAAGTGTTAAGTAGATTTATCGCGGCAGGCGGCGTACACGCGCGTTCTGCGTTGAATAGCGAGCATTAGCATAATGAAGCTACCTTTAAAAGGATTTCAGGCGAACCAACCGTGGCCCGCTGAATCTCAGCATTAACGTACTTTAAACAATACGCCTCTTCACAAATAAATACCTAGTAAATAACATTGCTTAGTTATTTAAGACAATATGCTGCTTTACGTATTCAATTTGTTTCAATGTTGTAAACCTAGTTACGCTGTTTTGTGTGGCTGTACTTGTAGCTCGCTTAGGCATTCCCTTTTCAAACAAATAGCACACCGAATAAAACAAAAAAATACATATTAATATAGACCGAAAGGTCTTTAAGGGTCATAATTATAAAGGAAATATTGGTAGTAGGTAAGTATTCGTAACGCGTATGCATTAAACAAGATACACACTATCAAGACCTACAAAATATCAAGTAGGATCTAGTCTTGTCTCAGAATTTATTATTTTACAATACAATACCATACAAACTCGAACGACAACTCAACTCTCTTTTATTTAAGTAAACGCCGCCGTGTTGACCGGTCTTCAGAATATTTGCCTAAAATATAAGTACAAACAAAATTTTGTCTATTACTTGAAAAGTATTATAATATAATGTCTAGTTATAAAATTGAACAGTTTATGGCCAACACGTGAAAGGAATTCAAAATTGTTCTAAATGAATAGCAACAACGACGAAAATATGTAAATTACCCAGTTCACGAGAAACCTCCCTGTTATAGAATAATAATGTACTGTGGTGTACAAATATAGTACTCTGTGGTACAAATATATGTGCCACCCATGATAGCTCTGCTTTGACGTCGAAAAATAATTTGTAAAAATCCTTATTCGAAAAAAGCATTTTTTTGTATTTGTATTTATACAAAATAACAAATAAAAATAAATTAAAAATTTAAAAACCCCCGAAGCAAAAAAAGCAAAAATTTTAAAAGTCAAAAATAATACTTATTGTTGAGCCATCAAATTCGATAAAGTAACACCTATATATTTTAATTTTATTATAGAAATTGATGGATGGCACGATTTGGTTTGCTCGTTGAAATGACGCTATAATGTCGCGTCGGGGTACCGCTTAAGCTTAAGTAAGTCAGACGCTTCATTTGATTGACTATCTATTAATTTGCTGGCATATCCGACCAACTTGTTTTGGTATGATATTTTTTTTTAAACTTAGCGGTACCCCGACGTGACATTATAGCGTCATTTCAAAGAGCAAACCAAATCGTGCCATCCATCAATTTCTATAATAAAATTAAAATATATAGGTGTTCCTTTATCGAATTTGATGGCTCAACAATAAGTATTATTTTTGACTTATGCTTTTTTTGCTTCGGGGGTTTTTAAATTTTAAATTTATTTTTATTTCATAATTTTTAAACTTTATTACAAATAAATTATGATATATGAGTACAGTTATATCTAATAAAAATTGAGTGGAACGCACTTCGCAGAGATCAGTTGGAAGAAGGAGAACTCCCGAAAAAGATATTTATAGAATTCGATGACAAATCAATCGCATATGGAAGGTAGTCAAATCCTCTCATCAACTATTAAAGAGCTGATGATCTTCAAACGGCTGATCAGGTCATGGTTACCTTTCCATATACTTTCAATATCATTGAAGTAACATGGTACCAAATTTCGAATCGATAGAACATATGAAAGGTAGTCAGATATCCCCTCATCAAATATTAAAGAGCTGATGATCTTCAAACGGCTGATCAGGTCATGGTTACCTTTTCATATAGGTACTATCAATATCATTGAAGTAACACGGTACCAAATTTTGAATCGAAATGACATATGGAAAGTAGTCAGATCCCCTCATCAACTATTAAAGAGCTGATGATCTTCAAACGGCTGATCAGGTCATGGTTACCTTTCCATATACTTTCAATATCATTGAAGTAACACGGTACCAAATTTCGAATCGATAGGACATATGGAAGTAAGTCAGATCCCCTCATCAACTATTATAGAGCTGATGATCTTCAAACGGCTGATCAGGTCATGGTTACCTTACCATATACTTTCAATATGATTGAAGTAACAAGGTACCAAATTTCGAATCAATCGGAGATAAGGAAGTTCGTCAAATCCCCTCATCAACTAGAAAAGAGCTGATGATCTTCAAACGGCTGAAGATATTTTCATGAAACATGGCTAAGAACACTCGGGGTAAAATTATCTATGTTACAAAAAAATCTAAACGAAAATCGGTTCATCCGCTTAGGAGCTACGATACCACAGACAGATACACAGATACACAGATACACAACTCTCTCATAACTCTTAAACGGCTCAATCGATTTTTATAAAACATAGCTAAGAACACTCTCGATTAAGTCTCCTTTCATCCAAAAAAAACTAAACTGATATCGGTTCAGTGGTTCGGGCGCTATGATGCCACAGACAGACAGACAGACAGACACACAGACAAACAGACACGTCAAACTTATAACACCCCTCTTTTGCGTCGGGGGTTAATCAACAACAACAGCAATCAGACCCAAACTCAATGTTTCAAGTCAAAAACAAAGTTTTTCTCGACCGAAGTGAAATTTGTTCCTATAACTCATATGAAAACATATAACTGATACTAAATACTTATCAGAAGTATTATTAAATGTTTGTTATTTCTCTAAATTTTGTTTACGTTTACTTATTCATTAAATTAAAAATTTTAATTGTGTACTAATATTTTTCAAATAAAAGTGACAGGGTCCACCACGAGTCCAGAGGGTGATTTTTGTCTGGATTTTTATTGAATATTATAAGTACATTTTGTGAAGTCATGATCTAAAATTCAAGCTCATATTCTGGTTTAGCCATGTAATTTATCGTCGTGGCTTGTAAATCATCATCTGCATCCCAGATATAGAAAACATTTTAGCAGGTAACGTATTTTTGTAAAATTTTAATTTGTGCGAAATGATTCTTGTCTACTAAAAGTAATTTCGAATCAATATTGGCTTTTTGAACATAAATCTATTTTATTGACCCTTTTAGCTTTTAACCGACCTGTCCATTAAAGGATTACGCAATTTGCCTATGATCTCATTATTGTGCTCGTGAATTATATAAATCCGCTTTGTTTACTAACTGAATCAGTGTACTCAAATGTATAATATACTTTTATAAGCCAAATCACTGTCTTAACTAATTCAGAGTAATTGATATTTAAAAGTTACAGAAATTAGGTACTTAATATACATTAGAAATTAGTAAGAAAGGAGTAGATCCTTGCGATAGTTAATTTTATTAAAATTTGAACATTGGTGTTTTAAAGTAAATAAACTTCGCCTTGAAATCTCAGTTCTGGTATCATCTTAAGCGCAACCCATTTTATAGAATTTTATTGCAATATTATAGTCCTCGTAATTACACACATATCAGAGTTATTATCACGATTTTGGTTTAAAATAAGCTAAAAGTGTTTATCCTCGTATTGTACGCCAATAAATTGGGTCGTACAATACTCGTAGGGGAGAAAGCATTATATTCAAAATCCCCAACATGATCCCGAAGACATCTTCAAAACCAGTTATAGCATCTTGAGCCCCTCCAAGATCCATAGACTGTTGATGTCGGGGCTTTGAAAGAAGCGTTAATGTTTGTTATGTTAATTCCAACTGGCTCGTAAATGGGCTACTTGAGGTGACACTGGCGCTATGTTGATTAAAAAAATCACTATTTTTAAAGACAAAATTGTTCTCAGATATGGAAGTACAGAAAACTGCAAAGATTTCTAAATAATAGAAATAATGAATTGAAACTTTTGCGTTTGTAGTTATTATAAACGTAAATTCAACCCTCTTATTGAATTGAAATCCTACATATTTATTTATTTTATTTATTTATTTATTATTATCTATAACAAGTGAAGGAAGAGCATTCATCAACTCCCAATAAGCTGACGGCCTTGTAGGCTCTTAAAGAGAAGCAGGATTTTTGATATTTTGTTTTCTAAGAGAAATGTTGGTGTTATTACGTGGCGCTAGTGTACACACAGTGAGTTAGCTTCTAAGGCGTGTGAACGAAGACTCTCTGCTTTATGAAGTTCGTAAACGAGTTATAATTCCTGTCTTTGTTCGAGTTTCCTTTGACGCAGGCTTGAGCTCAAGACTTAAGACTGCCTGAGTTTAATATTCCGTGATAAAACTTTTTAAAAGTGCCTCAAGTCGATAGTTTAAGATGGCTTTCTTGTAAATCTTGTTACAATATTTTCCGTTGGTGAGGTATATTAGGTGAGTACTTACATCTTCACCCATCTTCCCTCTAGAGAAGACAATCTTTCCGGCCGGCATCTTCGGAACAGACAGTTTAGACTCCAAGCCCAACTTGTACCAAATCGGAAGTCCATTTTTCGGGACCGCTCTCAAAGGCTTCGGGACGGAGTCAATGACTTTCTTGAGCTCGGTCGGTTTTCTCAGCGTCAGGAGAGTGATCTCGACTTCGGAGATATCGTCGAGGTCGAGTTCGGAGATAGGGTCGCGGTCGGAGGCCGCGGCTCGGGACGTCGAAGGAACTACAGACGACACCGCCGCGGTGAGACCCCCGCCTGCACTTGAACCGCGACCAGTCGCCATAACTGAAAAACTTTATTTTCTACATACAAAAATCAAAAAATATAATTTATCGTCGTGACAAGTTTATACACAAGTTTGAACGTCACTGAGATTTTGACAACTTCCGAGATTGTGATTGATTTCAACACATGACGTTCGCTTTTCAAAATTTTATTTTTATTTTTTTGTTGTTTGTTGGTCTGTTGGCAAATGATCGTGGAATAGACTGATTTCGCGTTTACGCAAAAAGGTCGTTTTAATGTGAAATGTTTACAGAAGTTCCCTAGTTTTATTTGGGTTAGGTTATTGTTCTAAAATTACTCCTTCGCACGGAATACTGGCACGACAGCAGTTTCTGGTCAATGCTCTGGCAATTATGCGATAGGAAACTTATTATTTTTCGTACTTATGAGATTCATAAATTATATAGGTTTAAGTTACGCCCGTATTATCCCTTACGGGGGGGGGGGGGCTTGGGTGACAGTGCTTCAGGTGTCATTCAGACTACGAACTGAACAACCACATTCGGCCAACGTTCGCAGAATATAATTCTTACAGTTTACAAAGAGCTTAAATTTGTGCTACTTTGTAATTAGTCATTTTTGTAGTTTTGTTGCTAAATGGTAACCGACAGGCTGACAAACTTTCATTATGGTGCACTAAGAAATGCATAGTTTGGTATACTTTCGTTTAGGTGCGAATACACGCTAATATTAGCTGTTCCCTATGAGCCACATAAAGTTATGTTCACCCCTTCGGGGACATGAGCGTGATAATATGTATGTACGTAAATTTTCTGAGAAGAAGAAGCTACTTGTGCATTTTCTTCACTTCACTTCCAGACAAAACGTACATGTAACAAAAAATCAGTAGGTAGGTTTCAGATTATTTCTCAATGCACAAAACATCTCTTATTTACTAATGAAGCTGTTAAGCTTCATTAAGTCTCCTTTCAAATTTCAATATGGTTCATCGGCTTATAAGCAAGTTAGGTATATAATGCATCTCTATATGTGGAAGTTTGCAATTGGCATGTATTGTAAATGAAACTATTGACTTCCTAAACAAAATTATGTCAAATAAAATAGTTCAACTTAAAAGGTATCTCTTTTTACGCCCTAATAGAACAGGTAATATTATGAACAATTCAATATGTAAATTTAACCTAAAGTTAGTTTCAGTAAATAATTCATAGATATTCTAAATATGTCTAGCCCCTCATTTGTAAGTAAGATGTGTTTGTTTTCAAGGTTTCGGCATTTTGTAGCTATAAAAGGAAGTTCGGATGTTCGTATTGGAGAACACCAATAGGTTCTTATTTCACATTAAAACATGCTTTATATTAAAGTTTATATCATGTACATTACATTACTTTTTATTTCACTTCAATACATGAAATATTACCAAGTTATGACCGCGAGAAGTTCCGAGCGTGTGACGTCATATGCAGGCGGTTGCGGGCGGTGTAATAGGAACGTTGCGTGCATGTGACGTCAATATGACGTCACATCTACCACTCGCCTCGTGCGGAAGTGTGCACTTTGATCATTAATAACTCAGTCATTTTTAAAGATATAAATAAAATAAAAACAGTATTTTTTTTAATTTTTTATAGAGCATTTTGGCATTTTCAGCCAAAATCGTTGGTCAGACCCTTTATAGAGCAAGTCAAAATCGGAGTTTCCTTAATAAATTATTTAGCCTAACAAGGTTAGCCAAGAATTCTAGAAACGTAGTCTGTCTTATAAAAAAAAACACTTTCTTATT
Source organism: Carpatolechia fugitivella (assembly GCA_951230895.1). Taxonomy (NCBI): domain Eukaryota; kingdom Metazoa; phylum Arthropoda; class Insecta; order Lepidoptera; family Gelechiidae; genus Carpatolechia; species Carpatolechia fugitivella. Next base: position 15,673,523 of record OX579646.1, on the reverse strand, counting down.
AATCGATTTACTTTGAAAGATGCAGTTTTTATTCAACATGTAATGCTCCTTCGACAAAGTTGTTGAGTTTCATGGGTTGAAGGTTGAACTCTATAGTTAAGGGATTTAAATTAATAAAAGTTTATAAATAGACAAGTTTACTCAAAAACCCTCTTTTCTGTTTCTCCTACTGCAAAATGCTTGCTATAGCTAGCTAGTAGTACATTTACTAATATTCCTATGTATACGGAAAAGGAAAGGTATGCACTATACAGTCTGCTTCTCTGCGTCTTGTCTTAGAGTGTTCTCAAGGAGGTGGCTTTTCTATAGAACTAGCTCGCAATTAGGCACCACTAGTGTTTGCCCTGGTTTTGGTTGAGTTTCAAATCTGCGACCTCGCCACGCATAAGTTGTTTTAATTATGTAGAGATGTCTGAGAAATCTGGAATATTGAAATAAAGTAATAATATTTACAGTTTTGTTTGAATTAAATTATAACGCCTTTAAAATACGACGTTTACAGAAAATAAAAAATATAATTATGTTAGTTTTTTTTTCAGGCAATGCTAGTCCTCCATGAAGGAGTGAAAACGTCGACAATAATGCAGAAAGTTACTATTTATATTCTTAGACCAAGAAAAAAAATATTATAGTCTAATATTACGCGTCCTTTGAGGATCTACACCACCACGGAGACAATCCGTGATCTACCCAGACGGATTATATTAGAATTGCATTTTATCTTCAAGATGGCAGTTTGAATACAACTAGAATGAAGTTGATATAACTGCATAGAACTGTTTTGAAATCGGAAATGTCTTTTCGTTCGCTCCAGTGCAGTGTAGGCTCCGATTAAACGAAAAATCTCGGAGAGTTGTGAAGATATGATATTAAAAAAAACTCAAAAGATGCGTATTCACGAGAGCTGTAAGGTGCAAAAATAATTATTCGAGAAAATCAAAATCGAAAAAAGTTGGTAATGGCTGAAATTGTATTTTTTTTTTCCGAATTTTTTATTTTGGCGCTCGATACTTTGGAAACGAAGAATGATATCAAAAATTTGAGAAAGATTCCTCTGGACAATTTAGTCAGCTACAATTTGAGCCTAAAACAAAGACAATCGGGTTAAGGTTTTGCCGTGTAACGTAACCTTTTTGACGAATTCCGTAGATTCATTTCCAATGTGCTCGATAGTCGTGTGAGGCAAGAAATCTGTTAATTTTTCAACTGCGCAGTCTGTTTACAGTCGGTGTGCAGTTCTAGCGACTGCAATCTGCCTGCAAGCTAGGTGTGATGCGGTGAAATTGGACGAATCAAGCGTAACCGGACTTACGGTGGCGGAAGACACTTACGGTGCAGTCGGTCCAACTGCATTACAAGGGTGCAACTGAAAAGCAGAGTAGAATGTAGTATCAACTGCACTCTTTTTCAGCTAAAATTCAGATTAAAGACAGCTCGTCTGTGTATACTCTAATATACTGTACCATCCGTCAACGACCTATTGAGATTTTGATCAGTGGCTTCCGGAGAATCCAAATAATGGCTCCAGACGGTAAACTCTCAAAATATCTCATTGTAGTGTTCTCTTTGTGATGGATTCAACGTTCATTTTGTTCGATTAACATTTAGGAAATCTGGTATAATATTATTTAGATAAAATTTATTTACTTCAGTTTTAATGAAATAAAACACGCTTCATGGAGACTGAAAATCAGTCTCTGGGCGAAACAGTTTTTTAAAAGTCATACAAATCAACAATATTAAATTAAGAATGTTTATATTTCTATACTCTATATTATTTTTTAAGTAAGTAATTTTATTCCTAATTTTTAAATGCTCATTATTCGGTAGTTTCAACTTTATGTTGGTAATTTTGTATTATTATGAAAGATACTTTTATCCCAAATAACTTTGTGTTCTATTTTCTCTGACATTTCAATAAAAATAAAAACCAACCGAGAAAAGTTTAACAAAACTAGTTATCGGCGTACGTGACAAGAAATATCGCGTATTAATAAAACTATCAAGCCCAGGAGTCGACCGCAACTTACAACTTCGCCAATTAATAATTTTGTGCAAGTCAGTGAAGTGCGCGGAACTATATCGTTGCGGTGAGTAAGTATAGTAGCGTGTAGAAATTGCGCAGAGAGGCGGCGCGTGGCGGCAGTAGAGGCGAGTTTGGTTTGCCGGCTGCGGCTCGCACAGTGCTCACTGCTCGGTCACAGAGCTGCAAACGACAGACGAGTCCCAGACGCGACGCGGGTCGGAACGCTTCGCTACCCGGCTCCTGCACTATTATCGCGCCGTATCACGTGTTAACAAAAACTTATCACAAAAAACCACTAATATTGTGTTCACGATGTTACCCCCCAGTGAAACAGAGCCCCTTGTGTGATGCCAAACAAATATTTACGAAACAAAACAAAGTTTCAAGTAAAAACTTTACAGTTTACGAGTAACCGAATCTGAGTGCGTTTGCTAAACAACAACAAGGAGCGTTTATGGAATGCCACGTTACGGTGCCGGTGTATTGTTAGTTTAAGATTTAAGGTTAAGTTTGTTGAACTAATTTTTGCCGGACTATGATGTCACATTGCAGCGTTAACGCGATTAGGGACGCCGGCTCTACATACTTGCATTACTGTAGGTGATATACGTCAGAATGTACGTACACTTACAGGTAAGTGTTAGCGGTGTTTGAGGACGCCGCATAATGTAAATAAATTCGACGTTTTACCGACAAGTCACTGGTTTCATTCACACCGACTTGAAGGTCATTGTGAATCGATCGAGCAGAGTTATCAGGCACTCCGGCGTCGCTGTACAGTACTGTGTAACGTGAAGCGATAAACAATCTGTAACTTACACTTTATGTACTTAGTACCGCAGATAATGTTTAATTCTTACTAGCTGGCTGTTCTTACAATGCATAAATTTTTTACTCTGATTTGCAGACGCTCAATACATAACTTATTATATTTAATATCATATTTATTTATAGCTTTACATAAGTAACAGCATAAAACAAATACTAGTTTTTTTCATAGTTCATCTGAAAGTTATACAAAATCGAAAATCGAATCGAAATCGATCGAAAAACAAACTAAATACAACATTATTAAACAAATATATCTGTCCCTCTTACGAAAACAAAATTTTCTATGGCGGATGTATGGCCCGCGTTACCAATGACGTCGCAGGTCACGTCCGACCTCTTTGTCTAACCATCAACTTTGAACACGGAGACAAATACAAAGAGGAGGTTCCACAAGCAACTTAGGCCCGTCTCATAGCGGACTAAGTACTCTAACTACTAGCTATTAACCACCAGGCGTCGCTTCTGTCAGTGTTACTTTGGATTTTATGGATACGACACGAATATGACTTGGTTTGATTACAACCATTTTAATTGAAATTAGTGACGCAAAAATTATGAGCTGTGTTGTATTGTGCAACAGTACGAGTAATACAACTATTTCTAACAAAAAAAAGACATAATTCCAGTCGTATGTATTTTTTAATGCAATTTTGAATGCTCGTAATTTATTCCTTCGAGAAAGTTCGGCGATAGCCATCTATCGCCAAGTAGAATAACTTCTTGACTGTAGAAGGTTATAATATGACCTGTTTCATTCATGCTCATTCATTCATGTTTTTTATATAGTAAGCTGGGTGGCCAGATATGGAATCTAAAAAAATATATTTGTATAAAATATTTATTTTTGTAGCATACAATTAAATAATGCAGATAATATTGATGAACTTACTCAATATTTATAATTAAATACATGACATCAAAATATCACATTTTGGGCAAGGATGTTACCTTATACTTGGTAGTAAGTAAGTGATGATGATAAAGGACTTACGTGAAATCCCGTGTCAAAATTGAACAGATCTTTTTATATATATTCTTTATTGCACACTTAAATTTACAGGATAATTAAGAGATCTTCTGATAAGAATCAGATCTTTTTATGTCTTATAGTTTCAGAGTTACCCATACTGACCCATTTAAATGGGCCATCCTGTATATCACAATTGCTCATATTATAAGGTAATCCTACATTAAAAACGACTACATAATACAAAAAAGAAGAGAGAGATCAATTTTTAAAAAATGGTCCGAAATACAGCGTAACGAACTAACGAACAGAACCATCTTGTGTGTAATAGCGAAATTAAGTACGGTTCATTAGTGTCTAGCTGCATAGCTAGTTTTGCTATTGGCCGCTAGATGGTTAGCAGAACTTCATCTCCCCGCACCCCCTCCCAATGGTGACCCCCGCTATCATATAGAAAACGTCTTAGGGCAGCTCCTCTTTGTATTTATCTCCGTGACTTTGAAGCCATTTAACTTTGTTTCTGAGAAAGATATTTGAAAAAATATTTTTTATGTGTTTATCTGGAACTTGAAATATTTCGATTAATGAATTATAAAAAAATGTGTATATATTAGAGCTGACTTAAAAGTTTAAAAGGATTAGGATATAGACAGTTTTTCTATGTGTTTTAAAGTTAAAACTTTTTTTTTGTTTTTACGCTAGTTGAAGTATCGTGAAATAGTAAGTATATTTTCTAATAAAATAGATCGATCGAGAATACAATTGTTGTTATTAAAGTAGAAAGATAATACAATTCTTATACGTAACGTAACAAGTAGGCACCTAAGCATTGTTACGTTAGTTAGTAATAATTAATTCTGTGCCATTGTTTGAAATTAAATCTCAATTTATGTCAGTCAAGGTAAAATATTTCTGCAGAAATTTATATCTTTTTAAATTTAATGCAAGTATATAATAATACTTTTGGACGGTCGACATAGTTCGTATAATTTTCCATTTTCTATAGATAGGTAACTTGTTTATTTATTGCAAAATCTGAAAATCGAATTTGAGCTGACGTGACTAGTTCTTTCAAAAATTTAAAATGATTCCATTTATAATCGAGTTCCGGTGATACGACGATACGGTGATACGTAGCTCAAAGAATTCTGATTCGAATAAGAATGCGACATCTGCATATCGCATATCGCGTTTCAGACTAGGGCCTAGACTAGACGAACGAGAAAATGACATACGAAAATATAGAATTTCAAGTTGAGCTTAGACAGAACTAAAATAGAGAAAAATATAGAATTTTCTGCCGGATATGACAAGTTAGATCTAGCTAGACGGTACAAAAACAGAGAAAACTATATAATTTTTTGTCGGATATGTCAAGTTAGGCCGTGTGATGACGGCAGAGTAGAATACATTTGTCACCAACCCCTACTATTCAGGTGGGTGTCGTAAGAGGCGACTTAGGGACTACACATTGAACAGGGAACGGGTAGCAGCGCTCTCTGATACAGTAAGCTTTTAATCTGCGATCTCCAACCCGCCTGGCACGCGTGGAGATTATGGCAAAACCCTCCACTTAAGTGGAGGAGGCTCATAGTCCAGCAGTGAACTGTAACGGGCCGTTGATGTTGATGTCAAGTTAGGTGTAGAAAGTACATTAACAGAGAAAAGTATACAATTTTCAGTCGAATATGTCGAGTCGGGTGTTTGTGATTACGGGCTCCAACCAAATAAAGTACCTACATGAAATGGTGTTGAATGGACCCACCAATTTCACGGCACTAAAGGAATTAATAATAGCCAATTGAGCAGCCATAACAAAGCGCTAATTATTTTATTTTGTAATTAGGAAGTTACACGAAATATCAGACTCGAGGACTACTGCTTCGCAAATCTGATACTAACCCAACAGCGGTTAAAACAGGGTACAAAAGACTTGTTTGTAACATAAACCAAGATATTATTTCATTTTACCTGAAACATTATTAAAAGAATAAAAAGAAATACGTCATTTTACGATGGCAACTTCGGAGTTTTCCTCCGAGATGGCAACTATAGAAAATGGCATAGTTTGCCTACAGAGTTTCATACAAACTTCCACCCCCCGTTTTTCCCTTTATTAGAGATTTCGAAAGGTCTCTTCTCTACGTCCCACGTCCTAAATGTTTGCCTGCGTCCTGCTTAAGAGCAACCTACTGTAGTGTCATCAGCTCTGAGTTGGTCTGTCAGTAAGTTTCTCATTATTATGAATACGTTGTCTTTGTGATTTCTTTCATTTTGTTCTAATTCTTAATCTTATTTACAGCGATCGCACGCCAAGCGTAACACATTACAAATACCACCACGATTGCTTTGTAAAAGGCGCTCCAAAGGTCAAACTGTTTACGCTTGACTTATAATTTGTCGGCTTTACAAAACTAAGAAATAAAATTACATACCTTGCAATATTATAACGTCTTCGTATGCAAAAATTTTGTTATGCAGTTTTTGGTTAATACGAGAAATATTAAAAAAAAGGTTTACGCTCTGGCTGGAACTTCACAATGTGGTTATTATCTAGAGGTCCGTTACTTTATTAAATCCCGATTATCTAAAAATCAAGTAGAAAATATCTTAAAAAAACTGAATTATAGTCGTTGTATTTTTTTTATTGTGGCTTTTGTGTAGTCACTCGTAGATTAATTGAGATTTTAGACAGCATGCAGTCAATAATTTGACAGATAACCTTTTAAAAGTGATAAATTCGTACTTCCTCCCCCTTTTATCTACATGTTACACCAAAATTACAAGTAATCTTAATTTTATGTTCAATTTATTTTGTATCGGATGTCCAATCAGCCATTTGGATAAACATTGAACTTACCTACCTACTTCTTTGTTACTATTATAATTTCTATGACTAATAACGTATTTTCCCGTTACGCATGGATCAGATATATTTGAAGTTACTATTGTAAGTTACGTAGTTTAGATAAACATGATATCCTGTGGCTGTGTTACTAGTTTAAATCCTGATGTTAGAGTTATTAAGTCACCAATGGAGTTATTAAGTCACAAATTAAGGCGTGGGGAGGCACTGGGACTCACGCGGCGCTCGGGGGGGCTGGCTGGTAGTAGCAATAGCCGCTGCCAAGCTGGCTCTTCTTGGGTAGTCGCGGGGGCCATTGGGTCACTCCATGCCAGAAGCGGAGAGAACAAGGGATAGACCTAACATAACTCACCTACCGTGAGTATCACGCGGTACGGCTGAGCTGATGCGGCGCTATCATGAAAGGAGCATCCATCAAAACTGGGATTAAGGGTGAAATAGTTCTTATATACAGAGCAGGTCACCCGTCTGCGCTCCTCGCAGACGTCCCCCTTATACATACATACATACAATGGCCTGTGACAATGTCTACTTTCATAGATGCCGGGACCTATGGCTTTACGTGCTTTCTAAAGCACATAATCATTTTACTTTTCCCGACAGTCAGGATTTTTTGAAATGACCGAACTGAAGATAGTCTCATATGGTCTAAGAAACTCCGAGAACACTGACCGCTTTACCACAGAGGCGTTGTGTGTGAAGTTTAGATGAAACAGGTATATTATAGTTTCCATTCAGCCGGTAATAGATATTGGATAAGTTTGTAATAGTAACCTTAAGGACTAAGTTAATACAACTTATCTAAGGAACTCACTTTGTCTCTTTTCAAGTATTAATACATATTTAATTATTTGTAATACAGAAGAACTGTAATTTTAAAATATTTATACATTTCGGATTTCGAAAACCGAGTCCGTACCGTAGCTTGGTAAGAAGATGAAATTAGCTTATGGAATTTCGTTGGGAGAGTTATATTATGTTAGAAAAACAGAACTTCTTTTTTTTAACAAATCTTTAAATGAGTGATCATAATCATCTCAGCCGAAAGACGCCCAAATGAGTAATTGACGTCAATTCACTTATTTATTTTGAATTTCACTGCACTAAGCAATGACGGACAAAACCTTACAGTCGATTCTATTTAGATGAAAAGTATGGAAGTTCAGTAGGAAAAAAAATCTTACAGTAAGTCCGGTTCATCTCTTAGATAATCTAAAACAATTTCTTTAGACTACAAGAATATAGCCTATTGTTGTAAGTAACAACGAAAATTGCTTCTATAAAAAGAGTTTTATTCAAATCTATCCTTTTCCCTAACAAAAGGATTTCTTGGGTATCAGCATTAAATTGTTTCATTCATTCCAGAATACAATACCGCTTTACTCTTATTGTATAATGGTTCGAAAATAATTCCGAACCTGTAGAAAGAAAAATAAGAGCTTTTTAAGAAACTTTTTATTATATTGTCGCTTTTCATTAGATCCGGTCAATAATATATGTATTATACTTACTTATAATAATAAATAAAATATTTTACTACATTTAAGAAAAAAATAGTTTCCTATCTTAGTGCTATCTTATCTCTTTATTTCCCAATAAGAACTAAAGCTATTCCTAACGTAATTTAAAAAAATAATATAATTCCAATTGATATTAATTAAATAAATCTTTGTTAGGGCGTTCTTTCAGCAGGAATCTTTTTAGATTGAAGCTAAAGTAATTGACCTATTTTTAAAATTATTTTATGCGAAATCAATTAAAAATACACCTACCATGTTAGGGGGTCTTATTCTTCTGCAGTTGGCTGCACAAACAGAAAAACAAAATAGAATTGATACTAACATAATTTTATGTTCACACACACCTAATCTATGGTAGTAAAGGCAAGTTATTAAAGTACGGCATGATGATGGCATAGCATACTCGCATACATACAACGTTTCCTCTGAAATTCATAACTGATTTATTTCTGTACTCACTCGCGTAAACAACCGATCAACAAACACATTTTGTGTCTGGTGCATGAAAATGAAATATACAGCGGGCTTCAAGAATTTGTTTGCAGAATGTATTTGCTTCTATAATAAAATACCACATAATATTATTATTGTAAATCTGTCCAATAGCGACGTTAAAACGTAATTAAAAAATATTTTATGTTCTAAGGCCTACTATACGATAAATGATTACTTAGATGATAAAAACGTCTGGTCAACAGTTGCTCCAAATCAGCAGAGTAGATTGTAATTGTGACTTATGTATGATTCTTTATATATTTAAAAGAAAAGTACAAAAGATACGATTCCTGTAGAGTTTCTTCTGGCTAAATAATGATTGCATGTGCTTGCATGATGTTGCAGCGCCAACAGTCCGCCTCAGTCTTGAATAAGACTGAGGCGTGGATTGATTCAAGAATGCACTTTAACCTTAAAGCCTTATCATCTGATAAGGCTTCTGACTCAATCGAAGTGTTTTTTAATTCAAATATGGAAAACATTCTGACCTCATATTGCGTTTTTTTTTAATATCTCACCGTAAATAAAGTTTTTTTACCTTTTCTTTCTTTTCATGCTGCTGGACACTCCGGGACGAAACACAGCCAAAATGTTATATTATTGATTTATAACTTTCACGCTTTGTATCATAAGGATTTATAAATGTTCAACAGTGCAACATCATCATCTGCTCGATATTTGCTTTGCGTCTCATTTTAATAAGTGTCAATGTACCTCATTCTCTGTGTGTTTCGAACAAGAAAGAGCATAATGTATGATTGAATAAATGCATCCTAGATTGTTCATAACTATCAGGTAATAAAAAAAAAAAAGAAATCATAAATTTTCTTCTTCTTCATTAGATATGTTTATTTTTTTCATTTTTAGGTCTGGGTCAGCTTTGTTTTCATTGCCTTTCCAACAGTTTCTATTTGGTTAGTTGGTAGCCTACGCCCTTAGAATTCTACTGAATATTTGCTACAATATACTCGTAAGAACTGAGATTGCATTCGAAACTACATTACAATTCGCAACTATATTATCATCAACGTCCTTTGAATTTCAAAGTAGCTGCAGTATTAGCATTTTATTTCTAGATATAAATTGGTTTCTAGTTATCACTCAACTGCTTTGTAGGTTCTTTAAGAATTCGAGAAAAAAATTGCCTAGGGACATTTGCTTGTATATAAAAATTAATGAAACGGAATATTAAAAATTCAGTAAATAAACTATGATTTCAACACCTCCTATGAACAACAACGTAACTTGAGATACGTGTCTTGAGATACAAAATTACTTTAGTTACAGATCGCGCCAAACTTCTAGACCGCTCTGAAGTTGCTTCGCGCATTGCGCGTTGTCGCTTTTACCTATATTTTGCAGTAGCAAATCGAATCGTGCCGTGTTCAGAGCGGTCTAGAAGTTTGGCGCGATCTGTAATATTATTCCTTATCATATTTTATTTACTCTTAATTTTCTGTCCAAGCAGTTTCTAAGTACAATAGAACTGAAGTTAGCATTAGTCAAAAAACCTAACTATAGGTAAACGTATTTTTTTTCTCTTTAAACTGCTGTACTGATTAGTTACTAAAATTGAGTTACGTTGTTGTTCATATGAGGTGTCTTATTAATAACTCCACTAAATTAATTTTATAATTATGTTTAAAATACTGAATACTAGTATTATCTTTATTAAAGGAGACACTGGCAGATCTGTTTATCAGATACAGGGAAATGCGGGTTCGATTCCTACCACGTACCGATGTGTTTTTCAAATTACGATTCGAATTCATAAGTACGTTTTTTGGACTTTCTTACGGTGGTGGATCAAACCTGGACATTTGAGGAACCCGCACTGGTCCAGCGTAGTCGCCTCAGGCCTGACCACCCTAATTTAGAATAGACTCGCGCTCCTCGATGGGGATTTGAGCTGTTAACTCGGAGGAAATTCCTCTGAGGCTGTTAATGCTGAAGATCACTGTGCCTGTGGTCCTCTTGTCACCTCAGTGATTGACATGTTGTATATACTCGTACTAAGCTGAAGTCTCAATGACGAACTCTGTTCATTCATTGGCAATCGGCATTGGCGATCAATTCTCCGTTTTCAATACATATCAATTACGTGTCATTTGTCCAATGGTAAGTAAGACGCGTCCACATGTGTCGCAAACAAAAAGATGGTTAAAAACAAAAGAGGTTTGTAATTTTCCATTTTCTTTTGGTTTTGATAAATTTATACTACTCGTACTATCTTTCTGTCTAGAAATAAATTTTCATTGGCAAGATATAAGTTGTTTTGTATTTTTAGGTTGTAGTAGTTTTTTCAATAATCATATTTATCATACAAAATGTCGCCACTTTACTAATGATCACACATTTTTTATTCAGAATATTTTTTTGTTTTCTGTCCTGTAATAGCTAACATTGTAACTATTGTGTAAAATGAAACCTATCTCTACAGTGTCCACCTTATAGGCCAGTCAATATCGACATCAAGCATCGCAAACGCGCATGTATCTACGGTTTTTTTATATGTTGTTAGGTTCCTTGAGAGTAGTTTACACCCAAGTTTGCAACTCCGAAAACCCTGTGCTACCCCCATGGTGCTCGAAAACATGCGAAATTTTGGAACTTGTTTCAGTTTTTTCGAAAAAACTACCCTAAGGAAGCGTTTTTCAAGTATGTTTGCTGTATAATTTAATAAAGCTAACAAAATTTTCTACAATTTGAGTTTAACCCTAGCACTCTAGGTCCATTAGTTGCAGAGATATAGCCTGCAAAATTTAGGCTATTTAAAAAAAAAAGTGTATATTTTGTGTTTGGGTCATATTCAAAGACACGTACTGGCTAAACTAATGGTCCTGGTGCGGCTTCAATTGTTAATTTGATAGTTTTGTGACGCAGACTCTTTGCACGCAGAATATGGTAAGGGGATCAACATCAACTGTCTTTTTGAATACTTTCACAGAGGTGGTGACTGATGCCAAGGTTTTCACTTTGTCCTGGGTCAGCGTTTTTCGCGGTTTTTCGAGGTTTTTGGGTAGCACAGGGTTTTCAGGGTTGCAAACTTGGGTGTTAACTACTCTCAAGGGACCTAACAACATATAAAAAAATCGTAGTTACATGCGCGTTTGCGATGTTTGTCCTTTTTTGTGTTGATATTGACTGGCCTATTAAACAAAATAACGTGTTTAATTATTTGGCACCCCACTATTCTCAAATGATCCAGTGAACAAACTATTCGATATAATTACTGAACAACCTGTTCGTAATAAAGCCACATAAGTTATAACCTATAAAGGTGTATTCATCATCATCATTAAAAGCATTATGTATACGTCCCTACCGATTATCATGCTCTTCAGTCGTATCCATGGCGTACATTTGTTGGCAGACCTATAAATTCAACGCAATTACTATATAGGCAATAAGTAGATTATGTAACCATGTAATTATTGTGATTATGAGTCAGAACATAACTACAATATAACTACGGTTTCAGTGTACTTGTTACATTGTGATTGCAACCACTTTAAAACTTATAAAATACTTCATGCATGAAACATGTAACTAGTCTTAGACATGAAGATCACGATTCGTAGAATATTTTTTACAGATTTAGTAGATGTTTGTTTATCTAGGTTATTATTTCGAAGTTCAATATTTATTTTATTCCGTCAGTATTGAGATAATTCTATAACTTTAAAATGAATTAAAAATACAGTAGCTCTTTTTGCAGCAGAAAATCGTTAAGTATTTCAGAGTTTTTGCGACCAATTAATACCAATTTTATTTTAATGGCGTACCATTGAATACTAAATTAAAACTGAAAACGGTAGAGTTCTGGTTTTGATATGCATTTTTTATGAGTTAAGCCTATGTTTATTTTCTAGTGGTTTTTTGCTGCTACTACGGGTACCAATATTTTTCTAAATAACATTCTCATAGAGTTATTTCTCTAGCAAAAATTTAGATAATTATATTATTTCTTTTTTTATGACAATCGTTGTGAAGATCTTTTAGGTAGACTTTGGTCCAGCAAGATGTAATTCTGCTGAAAATATGATTATAATTTTTTACAATCAGTTTTCTATATACTGTTTGAAAAACATTGTGGATAAACCTTTACAATACCGGATCACATTGGTATTGTCCATTCGTCACCCGGTATGTGCTTGTATATTTATATATCTGTCATGATATGACATAAGTAGGTATGACATGAGTTTGACCATTTTGACAATGCGTTAGTCAACTGCGGGTCATTGGCTTCTCCCCGAAACGTAATCTTTATGTTTCTTATGTATGAATTTAAACTAATATACTCGTATTACGTGGTTATGAAAATCTTTTGAGGTTTAGTTATGTAGATGTCGTGGCCATATCGTAGAATTGACCACATCATGAAATTTTCGATCATTTCATGAAATGGTCACATGGCTACTTAATGAAATGGCCAAGATTATTTGATCATATCGAAAAATTATTACATTTATTGCCGATAGAGGCGCTGGAAGCACTTTGTTTATATGCACCAACATGGCGGCCGTGTTATTTCTCGCAGTGAAAAAGTAAATAATTCGTAATTAAAATGACGAAGAAAAAAAGAGTGATGATGAAAAAGTACTCTGAAAATGTCTGTCGGACTTAGAGAACAATAAGAACCAAACATAATTTAGATTCTTATTAAATATTTCATGGACGCCCTATTTTCACGATATGGCCAATCGTGGACGACAAAATCGTAAAATGGTCACGATTTAATGATCTGGTCAAATTAGTTGCCCATATCATGAAATGCGACCATTTCATGAAATGATCGAAAATTTCATGATGTGGTTAATTCTACGATATGGCCTCGATATAGATAACATTATACTGTAAACTCTAAGCCTTAAGTTAAGTTCATACGTCACTTTCGCTCAAGAACATCTAATTTATAGAGCTGTCGAAGAAAAATATCAGAAACAGGTTGCAGTAAAACACATTAAAATGTATTGTTTACTAGCGGGCTGCCCGCGACTACGCTCGCGTTATGTAATTTTTTCCCGTGGGAATAAGACTTTTTCCGGTAAAAAGTATTCTATGTGTTAATCTAGGGTAAAAACTATCTCTGTTCCAAATTTCAATCAAATCCGTCCAGTAGTTTAGGCATGAAAGCGGAACAAACATCTAAACATGCAAATATATTTTCACATTTATAATATTATGTAATATGATTTTACTAGAGACGTCATAAAAAATGATAATTAAGATGTCTAAATCCTCAATAGAAACGAAAAGAACAGTTTATTTTTGGAGTGTTCAGAAATCGGGCCCATTGTAACCCTGGAGTGGATTTCCATACCTGTTTGATTTCTCGTAAATAAGAAACGTAAATACCCGCTGATATTGGGTTTGTATTGTAATATCAATGTAGCAGGTATTGGACATTAACATATTTAGGTATTATTCTGCCTTGAATTTATTCTTGATGTTACGAACACAGTTGTTGATATGTTTGTTTGTGCACAGGTTGTACATTAAATTATCAGGTTATAAGTATTATAATTATATAAAAATATGTGTGTATCCAAATTTGAATTACAATAAATTCAAACAATAATAAGATAACAATAAACACTTGAATTTATATACATTACGTATATCCGTATCCACTATGAAACACATGATAGCGTAAAGAAAAAAAAATCTTTACATAGGTATAGGTAAAATTTATACAAAGATCAGATATAAGAACTATTTTGACACGTCCCTACAGAGGGGCTCGAGCATACCTCGCGGACCTAATTACTTACTTAATTATGTACTGTACAGAACTAGCCATTGGAATAATAACCCTTCCCTTGAAGTATCCGTGAGCCGTGTAAACGACTGTCATTAAGAAAATAGGGACTGAAACTTGCCTAATTTCTAAGAAGTTCTACTAACAGGCTAAACTTTAAATATTGCTTGGGTAAGATTACATTTCGGTTATTCTTTATCTGATTATTTGGAAACGAAATCTTTGGGTATTTGTGTATTTATCTATTTAATCGTATAACTATTAAACCATGAACAGGTAAAATGAAACTTAAACTCTAAAACAGTCATAAAAATAAAAATTAAACTAAAATCTTAATATCAAAACTAATGATAATAAAATAATTATATAAATGTTAGTGTATTTTTTTTTCTTTTGACTAATAGTTAGAAAGATAGTTAATATTTTCATTTTGCTAGTTGCGAAGCCCTGTTGCTCACAAAATGCCGGTAATAACGTACAACGTAATAATTTCTCTGCAGTAGGTAATTTTGTTACGGCGCAATGTGAATTAGCTTGCATTTTTGTTTTGACTGTACTGCAGTGGTGGTCACCACGGAATTCCTACATTAGGGTTATGCATGCAGTGTGACGTCATGAATGGTGGTGTTCCAATTATACTTTGTAAATTATACTTGGAATGGTATACCGACATTTATTGCGATTGTTTAAGGTTAGCTTTTTATTGGTATTTCAGTTGTAGGTGTATATAATTTCCTATAGGCTAATGGGTTTTTGAGCATTTGATCTAAAAACCTATACGAGTACCTTATCAATACCCAATCATCATCATCATCATCATCATCATCATAACCATTCATATACCGCATTTAAACTTTTTGACGGCTCCGTAGCCTAGTTGGTAGTACGCCTGCCTTCGAAGCACATGGTCGCGGGTTCGAATCCCGCCCAGGGCAAACATTCATGTGATGAGCACTTGTGTTTGCTTTGTGTCTGGATGTTGTTTATCTATATATTTATGTATGTATATCAGCTGTCTAGTACCCATAGTACAAGCTCTGCTTAGTTTGGGATCAGATGGCCGTGTGTGAGATGTCCCCACATAAAAAAAAACTTCTGTGTCATCATCATTATGATTTGGTGACGATAAAACTAAAGGGTTTTTAAAACTTAAAAATATTAATTTCTAATCAAATTAACACTTTTCAAGTCCTCTTATATTCGCTAAGACCTATTCTTAACTCGTATGCAATGTGACGTCATAACCTAGAATTAAAATTTATTTTATAATGATGACCTCCTTTTTATATTTTTAGTTTTTTAGGATCTGTAAAAATATATATACCCTATTATTGCATGCGTACTATCTGTTGTATACATTTTACTAACGCATATTTTTTATTTCCCTTTCAGCTCGTCCTAACTCTACAAACATGGATGAAAAATAAAACTGTCTGTAGTGAGTGAACTAGTGATAAAACGTAACATAAGTCTATAAAGTTTTATAGGAGTTTTAGTACAGAACGAGCGAGTAGATTCACTTTACTGCACTGTAGATATTAATAGGTACATTAGTGGAAATCTTTTTAAAACAAGAGAGTGGTTGAAAATCCGGTTTTTTAAAGTGTGAATTAAACAAGTTAGTTGAAAACTAGTGGAAAATGTCGGAGCGTTTCAAAGTGACGAAATTTGACGACCCGCCGGGGAAGACGTTCAAGAACTATGGAGCCACTTCTGCGGAGAACGACGTCGAGTTGAAGGGAAAATTGCTGCCAGATTCAGGTAAGTGCAGCTGCTTCTTGTAAGGGGCCGTCCATTAATCACGTGATGTTCTTTTATAATTTTTTAAATCCCCCCCCACCCTCTTGGAGATACGTGGCGAGGTTTAAGACTAATCCCCCCCCCCCGTCTCCCATCCCCACCCAAAATCACGTGCATTTTTTAGTACTTACAAAGAATCTTAAAATTTTTAGAATATTATCTTTAAATACAGGTATAAGGTATAATCTAATTTTATTCTGAAATTATTCATGACAAAAATGTCTAGACAGAAAGGTTGCAGGTTGTTTTTGACTGGCATAAAAATAATATTAAAGGAATGGTGTAATCTTAATGGTCTAATACACGTGATAACTTACTACACCCCCCTCCCCCTTGTGATATTTCGTGATTTTTTGCTAACCTCCCCCCCCCCTTTCAAGCCTCACGTGATTAATGGACGGTCCCTAATAACACGAGTATAGATCTGTATTGTCTGTATTGTTTGTTTGTTTTCCAAACTAAATCTACGAAACGGTGGCTGTGACTTACGACAGATTGAGGATAACCGACGACAGCCAATGGCAGACGAAGAGGGCGTGACACCCTCATCTTCATCATTATTAGCCTGTGGCAGTCCACTGCTGGACGTAGGCCTCTCCCAAAGCGCGCCATTGAGCCCGATCTTCGGCTGCACGCATTCAGTAGCCACTTTCTGTAGATCGTTGCTCCATCCAGCTGGGATTCGTGACAAGCCTCATTTGTATGAAAATGTGAGAAACCACTTGTGGGTCGCGGCTGACGATAGGTGTACTGATCTGTCACACCGCTTTCATCGGTCGTCCATTATTTATTTATTTATTAATACAATGCACAGAAAACAGGATAGTCCTTAAATACTATGCAAGGAACATAAACATTACTACTATTAATTAGAATAAAACATATGGATCTAGTGAGATCAAAAACTACACAACTATATAACATAAATACAATTCAAAAACATAAAATCAATGACAAATAAAAACTAATACAATGCTTCACAAATTTTATAAAACAGCTTCTACTGAGAGATGACCACTTATCAGCAAAAATAACACAATCTTTTGCGGTGTCTAGGAGTTGCCTTGTAAGACCTGTCGCCATCAGCCGTGACCCTCAAGTGGTTGCATACATTCTCATATAAACGAGACTTCTCGCACCCCCTAAGCTTTATTTGTCGCCGGTTATCTTATATCTAGTCTGTCGGTAGCCGGCCACAACCCATGCAAGTCTATCTTTAGTCATGGCGGTTATTACACGCAATTTCTAATTGTCTTCTTAAGGCGGCACATAACTTTATAAGGTATCCAGGGTAAATCCATCAGCCCTGAGACCACAGATTGAACTAAGCCCTGATAACTCCACTGTTGGATTTTCCTTACAACACACAACGCTTATCCTCGATTTTTATAGTATCCTGTCAAAGGACATATCTATCGCAAGTTCCTTTCAAAACAGCGTATCTCGTTTTTCAGCATACACTGCTGGAAATATATACCGTCCAATTTTAGATCGTACTAGTGAAACAGCAATGGACTACGAAAAGGGCATTATTGCAAATTGGTCGTCAAGGACCGTGAAACAGGCAATGTTGCGTATAATCAGTTCAGAGCGAAAATAGCTGGTGCTTTTGTGAGGCATTCCTCTGTGTTCCTACAGGCTATTTATCATTCTGAGTCGGGAGTCATGTGCGTTAGTGAGAAGCTAAACTCCTTTAATCTAATAGGTACATTTAATGTAGAAAGATGCAATACAAACTTTAAGCGAAATTCAAATAATTCAACTGGTGTGACGTAACAAGGAGCGTTGTTATTCCGTAGCAGTAGATGCTTTATTCGTAATGCAAAACTTTTAACTATAATTTTAAAAAAGGAAAATAAGAGAGTAGGTGCATTAGTAGGAGTATTTAAACTGTTTTTCATGTTTCTTTTAAACCAATTTTTCTAACTTGTTAACAACAATAAACAATACCCAACTTAATATTTCATGCGGTCTCAAACTGAAGAAACTACTTCATCTCTTTGTGCCTCAACAGCTACTATTTTTTATTCTGTGCCTCAACAGACAAACGACACAAGGTTACGTAACGTCATAGCATAACCAACAGCAAACACAAAGCTACATCGTTCTTTGAGGCAAACAGTGAGGCTGACAATTTGTTCTCTGTAGCTTGTTACTCATATCATACATGTACCTACACCAAATTTTGCCGCTTTAATATTAAAATATTCCAAAACATTGCATTCTTGAAGTTCAAATAATACGCAAAATTACCTAGAAAATACCGCGTTTTGACCCCCGAAGATAAATCAGCGTGGTCGTTTAAAGCATGTTTTGATCTTTTTCAAGGTCGGTCAAGCCCCTAGGTGAGGATGTATATGATGATGCTTTGTCCATCTGGGATATCGTATGTATCAATAAGTAGTACAGACAGACATGAAAATAAGTAAGACAATGAAAAGACTACACATAGTAACCCTTTAATCTGCGATCTCCCACCCGCCTGCCAAGTGTGGAGATTATGGCAAAACCCTCTACTAAGTGGAGGAGGCTCATAGTCCAGCAGTGGACTGTAACGGGCCGTTGATGATTGATGAATGAAAGGGTTACAGCGTCAGCTATGCTGTTTTTCAGCCATCACCTCGTTTTCTACTTCTTAGAATATCTATTCCATGCACCCCACGTTTTTCATTTTATCTCCTACAATAAAAATCTCAATAAAAAATATTTTATACTTTAGTTTAGTGCGTTAAAACGTGTTGTTAAAAAATATATTTACTTTATAAATTATTTTGTGTTTTTTAGTCCAGCGTATTATAATTTTTCACGATACCCTGAACATCACGTAGGACTAAATTGCTAAGACTAAAAATACCAAGCATGACGAGATTATGTTGCATTACGTTGAGATTACCTTCCGGCTCCATCATGAGACCCTGGTCATCACATATGACTAAAGATCTAGTGAAAACAAATCCAACGGGTCCAAACACGACTAGGTTATGTTGAGTATTTGAGGAATTCCTGTGGCCCCCTTCCGGCTCCATCATGAGACCCTGAACATCACGTATGACTACAGATCTTGTCAAAACAAATCCAACTAACACAAACACGTCGAGGTTATGTTGTGTTTTTGAGGAGTTCCTATGGCCCACTTCCGGCTCCATGAGACCCTGGACATCACGTATGACTAAAGATCTTGTCAAGAAAAATCCAACGAGCTCAAACACGACGACGTTGTGTTGTGTATTTACCAGCTCCATGATATCATAACATTGCATTGTCATCGAGGTTACATAACTACACCAAATTTCAGCACAATCGAATGACAGCACGTGCTCCAAAAATGAGTTGCAAGATTTGGACCGAACCAACAAACAAACAAACAGACAGACAGACAAGAAAGCAAGTTAATAAAAACGTGTTAAAAACGAACTATTCGCAATTCATAAATTACAAATTTATAGAACGAAATATAAAAACCGCCCAACAGCCAGTAACAACAAAACAAACCTTACATGCCGCGTCCCCATAAAAAAATATTCTTCGAAATTTCTATGTTTTTTCTTAGAGCGAAAGTTCTCCCAACTCACATAGTGACGAAATGTTCTTTTAAAAAGTATTTTGTAGATATTTAGATATAAAGAAATGAGAAATTCTATTTTATCCAATAAATGCAATTTTATATTACTACGCCGCCATTACCACTGTATCTGTGAAATGGCCAAAATTGGAACAACTGCTAATAAGTTGGTAGGTTGGTTGGTATGGGAATAATTTCTTATAATAATCCTTTCTGAATCCTATCCAAAGTCCGATTCTAATTTATTATTTTATAATACATATTCGTTTCCTCGTTTTACTCGGTCGGGCCATCTGATGGAAAACTTTCAGACCACGAAAATTTTTATCAGAAATTTAAATTTATTTCATTTTAAGGCGAGGCCCTATTTGAAAAATCGTTCTTGGGCCCCTTTTTGAACTCGCGGATCTCATGTCTCGGAAAAACACTAAATCAAGAAAAATAACAACCGACAGAAGAGTTTATCATTTAGCGGCGTAAGTAGATTTTACAATATATAATCAAGGAATAAAGCAAAAATAAATAATTAAAATCACCGAAAATCACCCCACATTCAAAATTTGCAAATCTGTTTTCTCAATATTTTCAGCGACAACAACATATTTTTTTATATTTTTTCGATGGCTATATTAATACCTAAACGGCGAAACCAGCTAGTTTTTTTTTTATTCGTTCTATATTTTTCACAAAAAAGAGAAGAGTTCAAGAAAAACGAGTTTTTCGCACGATTCCTGCGCAGTGTCGGACGTAACCTCCGTTAAGCATCGCACGCTAATATGAACGTTATTTGAGTAGTGCGTCGGTTGAAGTTTCAACTAAAGCGCGTTGAGTTGCTAATTTAGGATAGGGCCTCGCCTTAAAACGTGCCGACCGCAGCCACTTTTAGAATTTGATTTGAAGAATTTGAAGAGTTAAATGCGTTTACTATGGGTCATATCATTGGTAGAGTATTGGTCTTCTCAATTTAGTCGCCGAATCGATTCGAAAAGAAGTTTTTAGGTTTAGAAGGTCTTTTAGTTCCACCGTCCGTAGCAAGTTTAGAAGTGCGCCAGTCAGTTAGTAAATGCAAGTTATTAAGTAAATTCTTAGTAGTGCGTCAAGTACCTTTAACTTTTCTTTAAAAATACACATTCAGCAAAATTGTTAACCGCATTTATATGCAGTCCCAGCGCGTTTACCTACGAGTATATTCCAAAGGTTTCCGTGTCACTGCATAATTCCACTTGGGCATACGCTTTTTACCATTTCCCTGTTGCAATAGGGAAAGCTGGCTTTACGTCCTTTGCTAGTATAAAACCCACTTCAAACAGTGCACTCGCAGGTCACACTGATGTCATTAAAGGATTTTACCAAATACTTTTAGCAGGGGGAAATTCAAATGGTAGCTTTTATGTGTGTTTCAAGGGTGTTTGCGTATTTTTAATGCTTATCCAAATGATTCGAATTTGTGAACACTGTCAACCTTGATATTTAAAACCAAATAAAAGTATTAAGATTTTCAACTTGTTTCAATTTTTAAGTTTACAATTTCACGCAGTTGGGATTTGATTTTATAATTATTAGATATTATTCATTTAATAATTTTAATAACATAACCAAAAACTATATTTTGTCATTTAAATGTTGGAAGTTCTAGCTGACAAAAGGACCGTAAATTATGTTTTTTAATGCGCGTTAACAATGAATCATTCAGATCGCTATCTCTGTGAAGGAGACTTTTATAGCCAAGCGTCAAACGGCATTCAGTTTCGAGTGCACCGTGCAGTTAAAGTTAGGGAGCTTTCAAAAACAGGAGAAACTATACCTTGGAGTCTTGAAATAAAGGTGCTTTTTTCATGAACTGTTGTTTAGATTTACCTAAAGGATTTTAACGAGTATTTTGGAGATTCTCACTCGACTCGATGTTGCGTAAAGGGCGTCACAGACGGTTAAGATACGATATAGGTCTATATAGATATAGCTCTCTCGTCGCCATTCACTTTGTGTGCAAAGCGGGGGTCAAGCAGAATGGCCGGTCACTGATTGATTCGCCATTTTGTTTGACCCCCGCTTTGCATAAAATGTGAATGGCGACGAGAGAGCTGGCTGCCTCGTGCTACAATATCGTATCTTAACCGTCTGTGACGCCCTTAAATGGTGTGAAGTGGTCGCTTTTTGCTGTCTTATTTAATTGGAAGTATAGATTGTAGAAAATGTTTTGTGAATGAAATAAAAAAAGAGGTAATCAGTTTTACACTTTATGAAAGTAAATCGTTTGCGGGTGTTATAAAAACCGAAAAATTATTTAATGAAAATTACATCAAACTATGATAATATTATAAATGTTAATTTAGATGTTTGGATGTTTGTTCCGCTTTCACGCCTAAACTACTGAACGGATTTGGACGAAATTTAGAATGAAGATAGTTTGTACTGGGAAAAGTCTTATTCCCACGGGAAAATCTTACATAGTGCGAGCGTGGCCGCGGGCGGACCGCTTGTAGTGCATAAATGCTTAACTTTCCCCGCCACTGAAAGTACCTTTGAGCAAAACACACACTTTGTTCATCCATTTCCATAACAATCGTCAGTTAATTTAAAACACACTTAGGCACCTACCAGTGAATAATGAGTGTATTTATCTTTTACCTTTCATAAGAATTATTACATAATTATCTATTCAAGATTTTCCCGCCATTTAAAAATCTTTTTTATTGCTCCTCTGCCAATTGTATTTTTATATTATTCTAAATTACTTGCTCAATCATTTGCAGGTAACTAGAATAAATATACCCACAGACCCTGCAAATTTCTAAAATCTTGAACTACGCCACAAGATCAACGCTGCTCTTTAAAAAAATCCGAAATCAATCTCAAATGATGTTGTTTTTCCAATTGAAACCAGAACCCACTAGTATAAATCGAACACAAGTAGCAAAGTAGTTATACGCTCCCTTATCAGCGGGTCGAGAATGGATGACTATTGGGAAACTGCAGGAATGACACAGCGCATTACAAACGTTACACTCAATATCAAAAATCTTTAATTCTAATTGAGATTTTACAAAATCCTTTCGACTTCGTTAAAGTTAGCAAATAACCAAGGCTAGGAAAGCTTGTTCATAATGACACGATCGCTATTAATGTACGCTTACCGTGGAGAAGAACGGTTGAATTCAAAATTAGCCTCTCATTATGCCTTCGGGTAGGTACATTATTGCATTCTTGCAAACTTATACTAACGTTGCAAAGTCTAATTCTAATTTTTATTTATGGCGTTTCGCTTGTAGTATTTTGCCAGTATAGAGTGGTTTTGCTAAGTAAGTAGCATGAGATACACAGACAGCCCTAATCCTAAGACTAGGGTGCTGTGTACGGTGAAGGACTCCAGTAATATGATAGCAGCATTACTGAAGCCACCGCGTCGTTTCCTTCTTTTTGTGTGACTGAAAAACGGATCTAGTACAGTTCCTCCACACCCTACAGTTCTCTCAAACCTAAAGCCATGTGTCATTTAAGGTGCAAAAATCTTTTATCATCCACCTAATCTTTTATCTTTATGGCTGTGTGTTGTATATACGATAGGTTGATCCTTATTTATGAACTTATGCTATAAATTTAATAGTCAGTTAATAAGTCGTTTGATAATTCTGGCAGCACAGCCTTTACTACCAGCCATGAAACATCTACCTACTTACCTACAAATGCTTCTTAGCATCTTCTTAGATCAAGGTTATTATGCAAAGTATTCTCGACACATGCATACGTAATGCACTTTGCTGCACTATAGCGCAGTATTTAAGCAATTTACTAAACACTAAACAGTTTATTTTCGAAAAATAATTATCCAAATTTCAATGTTCCGAAATTTTGCGATTGTCATAATAATAAAATAAACACTGTGTTTTGTATATACATATACATATAATTCAATATAATATTTAATTCGACAAACATATATATATATATAGTTTGTTTTTTTTTTATGTTCTAGGTAAACCGGGTAACTCAACATTCAAAATTTTATCTGTCAATTTTTTTCCTGCTCTCATGAAGCCCGTTTGTCGAATTAAATAAACACAATAACACTTCTGGCGAAATCATTTGGGAACGCAATTTATTTAAAAAAATAATTGAACAATACACTAATGGGCAAATAAATTTAATCATGTTCATTATGTTTATTTCCTTTTTATGTTTTGTTTACAAACAATTCGAAATAGTGTTTATATTTCCTTGTTCTAATTATAATACCATTATTACAAGTATTACAATATACAATACAATACAAATGTATTGACATCAAAACATAAAACAGGCGACCTTGTCACTGGCGTAAAAATTTCTTCCAGACAACCTTAGGATGCAGGAAAACTATATTTTAAAGTTAATGCGTAGCGGGTTGGTGGATTCGTTGGTTGGTGGCTAAAAATATAATACGAATACATCAATTAGCATAAATGACGTAATATAATTAGATCATAATTACAAAGACTAAAAAATATAATTGAATTGTAAATTTGCGTATAAACTCATATTTGATCTAAGCTACTCGCTTGACGCTTTCCAAGTTAACGTGGCCAAAATAACGTGGACAGCGGGAAAAATCGAAACAAAGACAATCGTCTAAGTTGCATTGCTGCGTGAGGCGCTTATTTGAAAACACTTTTTACGTGGCAGAAACTACCTTTATGAGGAATTTATTGAATCCAAATTTTCAACTAAGAATGTAAATTTTGAATTATTTAAGAATCGTTTATACTTTAGGCAATTTTCGTTACACCTACAAATTGATCTTCGTAATTATTATTTCAAAACAAATTTTACTGACTTATAAAGTTAATAATAACTCTTTAATTAATCCGTTTGGCGTAAAACTACTGAACGAGCCTTTAATGTTACGGCTAAACGTTTTGACCTGCGAATTTAAACTATCATTATAGTCTATTTACCTATATATCTAGCCTCGTTCACGGTCAGAAGTTCATGACCCCGTGTTACTCATACATTACATTACAAAATAACATTACATAGTACTCGTGTAGAGGTGCCAATGCCCGCCGATAGTGTTATCGGATATCATGCGAGTGTATTTCAGAGCTAATATAGTCACATTATTAAGGAATAAAATGCAACTCTTTTGTTTTGCGGTATGTCGTTCTGATCTTTCATCGGGTAATAGCCCCAAAATAAAAACAAAGTAAAGTTCAACTCGATTAAAAGGTCATCCAACCTAACCTAACCTAACTGATAGTACTCGTGCAGATTATTTTCACTAAGTGTTATCACATGTCACATGACTTGCTTGGGAAATGTTTTGCTCTGTGTTCATTTGTCATTCGGATCTTATCTCTTTCCGTAATTATTGCAATAATTTATTTTCTAGTCTGAGAGATTCAACTGTTAGAGTAGTAGGTGAAGTAGTTAAATTACAATAACTACTATTTTATTCTAAAAGTGGCTTCTATTTACTAGTAGATTGGTAATAATAAACCTACTTTATGTTACTGTCTGCCTATGAACTATGCCTCGCGAGTTTTTATTTTTAAATGTCTGATTTATGATTTTTTACTTTTCCTACCCTCACAAATCCGTAATTTTTTTTAAATTTCCAAAAACTAAATCGATAAAAAAAACAAATAACACGAGAATCGGGTTGAGAAACGCGACCTGTAGAGTGGAATAAACAGACAGATGGACGGACAGATAGACAGACATACAAAAGCAATTTTGGCCAAGCTGAAACGTTGACGCTTCGCGCTCGCTCGTTCAATAAAATTGTAACTGGCTGATGTCTGTAACATACTTAGAAACATACTTAGGAACATACTTAGGAACATACTTAGAAAAAAAAATATATTTTAGAATTTACGTTTGTCTGTCTGTATTGAATGCGCTTCACGCAAAAAATACTGCATGGTATACGATGTTTTCACAGTTGTATTGAGGGGATCTGACTGACAAACATGTTTCATCTTCATATGTCATCGCCCAGAAGACAAAATGTCTTCTTTTAAAAAATAAGTTCATCTCGGATGTTATACTTTGTTCACGCAAGCGGAGTCGAGGGCAGACAACTAGTAGTTTTATAAAATTATATCAGTAGCTGCTTAACTACTTTCATTATGTATATAATATCTTCATTTTGTACTAAGACAGTTCACCCTAAATATCAGTTTGCGAAATACATTTAAGTCTTATGCAATCGCCTTTCAAAACGGCCGCCGCCGACGCGACGGAGTAATTTCGTTTGGAGGAATTTTATTTGAAGTGACGAGTGTGTACCAGTTTATTATTTTTCCCCTTTTCTCATTTACTGGGTGAAGTATTTTTGTAACTTTCTAGATCAATCATCTATGTTCTATTTGCGTTGAAGGAGGCTAGCTGGTTGGCGGTTGTTGGGGTGTTTTTGCAAATTTTATTTAATACTAGCGGTGCGCCCGCGGCTTCATTCGCGTTATGTAAGATTTGCTTTCGCCGTATGATGATATTCAAGAAACACTGTATAATTATTTTGTACTATACTATTAGGGGAAATGGAATTTTAATTAAAATAAATGAGAATCACATTAAATGTTTTAAATCTAATAATTATTAAAACTTGTACAAATTACAAAATGTAACGGAATTTTAACACCAACAACGTAAGATCCTAAGACAACCGCACAGAACCACGCGCCGAGCCAAAGTGTGTGAGCTCCACCCGTGCTATGTGGCGCCAAGATGTGGCCCACGTGCCTGGCTTGGATGGAATTGCTCCCCACAACATTGGTCCAACGCTTGGTGATGGTAATATTAGTGTGGTCATCTCTTCGAAATCAGTTTTTCTCCAATACGGCCTTTCCTGATAGGAGAACGTCCTCGTTCTCTAATTCTTCGCTAGGCTTAGTTTGATCCTCTTCAATAATTTCTATGACAACTATAGGCTCTTCTTCCTCTGAAGTGGGCTTTGATGCATCTTGATTAGTGTTAGACGCTGTTGTAGACCCGGTGCTGGATGCTTGGTCCATAGAAGTGAAGTCGCAAGCATCTGTCATCGGAGTGAACTCGGAAGTATCATGGTCTGTTGATTCGACTTCGCTTGGGTCTGCACCTGCATTGCAAAATGAAAATTAGATAAATTACTCACGCTATGAGTAATAAAATTGATCATGAGGTCTGCTCACATGAAAATTGCAAGGTCTGCTTACAAAAGATTTAAGGTTTGTTTAGTTGGGTCTGCCTGCAACCTATTGAGGTATGCTTATATGCAGGGTCTGCCCGCGGTCAACTGTGAGGTCTGCTCAGATACAGGGTCTGCCTGCGGCCAACTATGAGGTCTGCCCATGACCAGTTGTGAGGTCTGCTCACACATGCGAGGTCTGCTCGCTTAGCAATAGGAGTAACAATCACATAGCTTACTCTCAAAAAAGGCAGCACACGTGTCCGGAGTCCACTCGCCTCTCCACGGCACCATATACTCGGCCGCAGCTTGGGTCGACTTTCCATAGGCACCAGTGACCAGCTGCAGCTCGTATCTGCCATGAGGAAGCGCCTTGATGACACGATAAGGACCCCGCATCCCAGAGTCTAGCTTTCCTGTAGATTGTGCTTTTTTTATTACAAAAACCATGGAATCAATAGTAAAGTCACGAGGTGAACGTCTGTGCTGGTTAACAGTAGCATCTTGTTGCTTTCGATTTTGCCTAAGACGTTCAGATGCTCGTTGTCTAGTTAGCTCACGTAGTGCTTCCCTGTTTTGATGGGTGCCTTCTATGGCAACATCTCGCACTAGATTGCGAATCACAGGTGTCATTGCATCGACACCAATCAACAAATTCAATGGGGAAGTCTGTGTAGTCTTGTGTTTGGTTATATTAACAATGAGTTGCAACTTCCATATCACGGTCGCCCATTCTTCACCTCGGTAATTATTCTGAATCCTGACCAAGTTCAATAATGTTCTGCAATATCGTTCCACTTGACCATTGGATTGATGCATTTCAGGAGTGACTAAATGTATATCACACCCCAGTTCAGAAACCCAACTAAGAAACTCGGCGCTTTGAAACATCCGCCCGCGATCGGCAACAATGAGCTTGGGGGTGCCAAAAAGTGATACAGCGTTGGTGAAATGGCGCTTAAGTTCATTGGCATCTTGACGTATCATTGGGTACAGAAGACAGAACTTAGAGTAGGCATCAACAATGATCAGTACATAGCGATGACCATTAGATTCTGGTAAGGGCCCTAAGGCATCCGCATGAATGGTTTCAAAAGGGCTCTCAGGTTTTTCATAGGAATGAATTGGTTGATGTGGCGCTCGGGGCATTTTTTTGTGAGATAGGCACACTATACAATGGGACACATATTTCTGGACAAAAGCACGAATGCCGGGAAACCAAAAGTGTTTCAAAATAAGGTCGCAAGTTTTTTCGATGCCCACATGATCATGTTCATCATGAAAAACACGTAAGAGGCTCAGTCGGTGTCCCTTTGGAATGAAACATAGCAAACGTGGTTGCTCTCCGGTTGGACAGTAGCGATAATACAGAAGATCGTTCTTTTTGACATACTGTTTGGAGTCTAGCTGTCCGTCATTCAGTTTCGTCATAAGTGTCTGGGTTTCTTCGTCGGCAGCCTGAGCAACTTGAGCCCAATTTTGAGGCTTTTGAACCCGGACGGTATTAACCGGATTTCGACTTAAGTAGTCGGCGTGCGACATGGAGGTACCCTTGCGGTACTCCAGTGTGAAGTCAAAGTCCTGCAGGTAGATCCACCATCTGGCAACCCTTGGCATTAAATCTTTCTTTTTTTGTGTAAGCTTTAAAGCGTTACAATCTGTCACAACGGTAAAATGTACGCCAACCAGATAGTGCCTAAAATGCTGCAGGGCTTTGACCACCGCCAGAGTCTCTAACTCATAAGAGTGGTACTTGGGTTCTGCTCCTTGGGTCAATTTAGAAAAATAGGCAACTACACGCTTGTGACCTGTTTCATGGGTTTGGAGTAGGACTGCGCCGTATCCCAACGAACTAGCGTCCGTATGGACTTCGATGGGCAGTTTTGGGTCATAGATGGCAAGGACGGGCTCGCTTGTCAAATGTGTAATGATTTCCTTTCTAGCTGTTTCTTGTTTAGTACCCCATACAAATGAAGCATTCTTCTTCGTAAGCTGAGCGATGCAAGCTACTTTCGAAGAAAAACCCGCAATGTATTTGCGAAAGTACCCAGCAAGACCAAGAAACTGGCGCACTTGTTTGACATTTTTAGGTATAGGGGACTCTGCAAGGGCTTTGACTTTTTGCTTGCTCGGCTGTACCTGACCCTGGCTGATAGTGCGGCCTAGGTACTCTACTTTTGTGGTCAGAAAAGAGCATTTCTTTAAGTTGATGGAAAATCCTGCTTTTGTAAGAGTCAGCATAACTTCATGTAAGATGGCAATTCCTTCATCGATCGATTCACTCATTATTAATACATCATCAATATATACCAGGACTTTACCAGAATCGATGAGATGACGCAAGGTCTTCGTGATGATGCGCTGATAAACCACGGGAGCATTCGCTAGGCCATAGGGCATCTTTAAATATTCGTAATGCCCTTCTGGCGTCACGAACCCCGTCAGCGAAACAGATTCTTTCTCCATCGGAATCTGGTGAAACCCTGTTGCCATGTCAAGGCTACTGAAATATTTATAGCGTCCCAAGCGGTCGATGTGATCGTCGATGAGAGGAAGGGGGAATCTGTCTTTTACAGTAATCTCATTAAGTTTTCTAAAATCAACGCATAAGCGATCTGACCCATCTTTTTTTGTTACTATAAGAATAGGGCTGGAATATTCTGACTCTGACTCTTGAATAACGCCTTTCTCCATCAAATCTTTAATAATATCACGAACTCGCAAAGTCTCAGCCTGTGAAAGCCGGTATGGTCTGTAATTGACTGGCGTATTACTATTGAGTCTAATGGACATGCTTCCAGTATTCACAGTTGATATAGCAGTACCGGTTATTAAATGTGAAGAAAATTCTTTTATTAATTTAAGCAATTTTTCCAAATCGTCTCCTGTTAGTTCTGTGTTTATCGGAAGCTGTTCACCAGATTCAACTGCTAGCACCCTGCTACGGTCACAATCATCTCGAGTAATACATTGGCGCTCACGGGTGCGTACATACGTAATACCTTCGCGATTAAGTACATCGGTACCTATTATCACTGGCGTGTTCATGTTTATGGCATCAACCACAAATAAATCAACCTCAAGAGTGACATCGTCAAATTCGATCGGTAATGTGACAAACTGAGTGGACTCTACCTCTTGACTACCGATACCTTTTAACACGCGAAAGGCGGGATGACGTGGGCAATCAAAGTGTTTAATTAAACTGGACGAAACTAGGGATATAGTCGAACCACTATCTATTAATGTGTCTACCGGTACACCCTGGATTACAGCAACAACTATGTCACTGTTACGGCCAACTTCAATCTCTCGACAAAAATTTACATTAGCTTGGTTGCGTGATTCAGACTTAATCTTGGCAAAACATGTTTCTACCTTGTGTCCAGGCTTCTTACAGAATGAACAGGTTTCTGGTTTAGCCGTTGAAGACGAGGTAGCAACAGGCGCATTAAAATTACGATTACTATCAGTTTTAGGTTTCTTACTGCATGAAGCCTGTACATGACCAGGTAAACCACAATTAAAACAAGTGCCACCTTCGTAACGTCGCTTACGGGTAACATCGCTAGGGCGTCTGAATTTAGAATTGTCACGCTGCTGAATACGTGATGATGACATGGCAGAAAAACTCCTAGTGGAAGGCTTGGGTTTGACATAAATAGAAAAAAATTCTACCAGATTACTTGGCATTAGCTTTGCATTGGTAGCAGCCGCTCGAATGTGTGGGTCCGTGATACCACGGATAACTATAGCGGACATCAGTTCCTCACTCAAACCGGACACTACTCGAAGACGAAGCAACGAACGCCGTGCATAGTCGGCGTACGTTAAATAATGATCTGAATTTGTTTTCATGACGTCAAATAAGATGTTAGCTACATCAGGTCGTTTAGGACACAGGGGCCTAAATTCTCTTTTAAAATTAGACCAACTGCGATCAGTCGTGACCCACTCACCTAACCACACTCGAGCGTCCCCTTTTAAACAATTTCCAATGCGAGATAGGCATTCATTGTCAGTCCAATTGTTAGCAATCCTTGCTCTATCAACCTCATCACACCAAACTTCGATGTCATGAAGATTGGGGTCAAAATTTGAAATATAATAAGGTTGGTTAGATCTTACCGCATTGTTTATGGAACGTATAGCATTTGCTAATACGTCTGTCGACACCTGTTCCGCAGAAGTGTAGCTACTTGCGGACTGCGTTTGTGGAGCTGCACCAACCGCTGGGTTGTCGGCTGCATCCACTGATGATCGGCCACGGCGCTGAAGCGAAGACGGAGGCGACCCTGGTGGTGTGCTGGTCAACGCCGACTCTTCGCCCGCAGGAACCTGGTGACCTGTGGCTGGCAGCGACGCAGATGGCACTGCACGTGGTTGTCTTTCTATCGCATTGAGACGATCTAAAATGCTCTGCATTTGTTGTCTAAGATCTCCATTAGAATAATCGTTACTTGGAGAACTACGACGCCGCCTTCTATGCCTACTTCTGCTACGTGACCTCCGATCAGCCATTTTCAAAAACTAACCGTTAAATCAAACGACAAAATTCACTTAATTCGATCAAGTAACACGTTCAACAAAGCGATCCGTTTGTACTTTTTTTTTTTTAATCACGTTACCAAATTCGTTATCACAACTAAAATAAAACTATGGTAGGTACCTCCCAAAACTATCACCTTAGTTTAAAACAAAGTAAATTATTGTTGCAAAAATCATTATCAAAATTTCAAACAAAGAAAATTATCAATCACTTACGGCGCAAATTATAACAAACCACTCACATTTAATTTTAATCACAAAGTTGGAATTATAAAACTCACTGAGCACGTACTAAAATAACGAACGTTTTTAAAATAGAACGAATTTATTTTTTACAAAAAGAGGACAGCAAAGCGGATTGGACTTCGGTAGCCCAATCCCACTTCTGATATTAGGGGAAATGGAATTTTAATTAAAATAAATGAGAATCACATTAAATGTTTTAAATCTAATAATTATTAAAACTTGTACAAATTACAAAATGTAACGGAATTTTAACACCAACAACGTAAGATCCTAAGACAACCGCACAGAACCACGCGCCGAGCCAAAGTGTGTGAGCTCCACCCGTGCTATGTGGCGCCAAGATGTGGCCCACGTGCCTGGCTTGGATGGAATTGCTCCCCACAACATTGGTCCAACGCTTGGTGATGGTAATATTAGTGTGGTCATCTCTTCGAAATCAGTTTTTCTCCAATAATACCTATAATTTTCCTTTTTTTAATACTCTTAAACCATTTAGTTGTAGATAATTAATTACCTTGAAAACCTATGCCTAATATTACAAATATATATCAAGGTTTGTTTATTTTAAATTACGCAGATTGAAGTCTGAACAGATTGGATAGAATATAATATTTAGTGCACATAATACTTTTTCCGTAAAAATATCCTATGTATTTATCCTTTCATCCAAATCAGTACACAGTATTAGTATAGCCGTGAAATCGGACCAAACATCGAAACATCCAAATATAACTTTCACCTTTATAATATTAGTGTGAAGTGTGAGGATGTGATTTACCATAATATTGGTATTGCATACAAAAATTTACAGAATAACAAGACTGATTGACTGATTATCTACTAGCAGAAAGCAAGGAGTTAAAAAATCTACGACTAGCAGAGCTAACGGAAAAGACAATTTATTTGGAGTTAAAAAAGAAAAATAAATAAATACTTCGTAATTCTTATCCATGCTATATGCATATTGTTGCTTTTACCGTTGTACCTGTATTCTGGTTAAATAGTGATCTTGATAATGTTATCGTGTTATTTGGCCACTTAAGGTGACGCCAGAGTACTTGTGCTCACATATTTACATGGCTATAGGGCAAATCAATACAGCTGTGTCAATTAAAGCTAACTCACAAGAACATGTGATTTAACCGGAGGAATGTAATTAGGCATTTCAAAATGATGATTAAATTATCATTATATGTATTTTGCCGGGCCGTTGATGTTGTTGTTGATGTATTTTAATCTATATTTTTTCATATATACGCAAGTAGATACCTAATAATCAAGTAAATATACTATAATTATTTAATACACACGCACGGTATGTAAGTATTTCCAGTTTAACAAAATATTTGCTTAAGAACAAAAAATATTTGCAGTATGGATGTGTTTTCTACTTTAGGTAGGAAGGTATAAAAAATCTAATTTGTTCCCTCAGCATGATTTTCAATAATTTCCTTAGAAATGAATGTTTCGGTTGCGTATTTAGTTTTTCAAACTATGGGGTGATTTGCCATGGCCAGCAAAGAAGTTTTTAGTTCTAGGCATTATTAAAATAATCCAAAAATAACAAAAGCTTTGAATATTTAACTAAAAGGGGTATTCCATTAGGTATATTAAGGGTAATACTAAAGCTAAAGGGGTGTTAATAAACTTTTACGGCTAAATATCTCGCGCGTAGGTAAACGTCCTGAAATAGCCGTGTCGCAAGTGCCTATTGTCTGCTCAATGGAAGGTGTCTCTAGAGAAATAACCCAGAAAAGCTAACATTTAAAATATCATTTTTTCCGCCTACGTTGATTTGATCAAGAAAATATGTAGGTTATCCGTTAAGTATAATAAAAAATAAGGTTTTGTTTGTATTGTCATACCGATCATTTTCTTTAAATAGGTAAATAAGCTGCCTACATTAACACGCTCAAGTTCATATATTTTTATTGGTATCCTACATCATTTTATCTACTGAAAATAGGTAATATATTGTTTAGCAAGATTTTGGCATACTACAAAAACTACCGTGCGTAAAAAACCAAATGAATACCAGAAACATTGCTACTGCCACCGCTATGTTTACGATTTTCAAGATTTACTTTCGTAAAGTGAGGATCAAAATATATATCATAAATCGTTTGTTTAGAACCCTGGAGGGGTGTAGATTGTGGCTCATTTTTCATAAATTTTGAGGAGAGAATTCAATCGAGTGGAATGGATGAGGTCACTTGTCAGCGTCGAATTAGGTACGTGATAACCTGTAGTAATGAATGTATCTAATATATTACAAATAGGTAATACAAATAAATGTTCGATTATTATTACATAGTAATATCAATTAGAAAGAAAGAAAGAAAAACATTAGACAAACATTCTTAACAAAACTAAGTACCTACTTGTTATTACTATGCTGCAGAATCTCTAACATTACGATATAGTTTGGTGTAGATTGTAGATTTATTGGTACACTAAGTTTGTCCAAAAAATGCTCTATTTGGCTAGAAATTTTGAGCCCACTGTGAAGTGGTCAGCCGGGAACACGATATTTCTAAATATTATATTGAAAGGATGAAAATTTAAAAGTAAAGACAGGCGTGTCAATAAATCAATCAATCAGCCCACTGCAGTCCACTGCTGGACGTAGGCCTCCCCAAGGGTACGCCAAAGCGCACGATCACCGGCTTTCCTCATCCAGCCACCACGAGCGACCTTCCTCAGGTCATCAGTCCACCTGGCAGGGGGGCGTCCCACACTACGTTTCCCGAGCCACGGTCTCCATTCGAGAACTCGTCTGCTCCAACGCTCATCGGTTCTGCGACAGACGTGGCCACTGGCCAGCCCACGGCCACTTCAGCTTGCTACTGTCATTATTATGATCAAGTTTAAACAAAAGTTGGCTGGTTTCATTAAGTGATCATCTTGTTTTAATAAGTCAAGTCTTTATTTCTGCTAAGCCACATGCTAGCCACAAAGCTATTTGCTTAAGTTCATCTTCACCATTATTTATTTGTAGCTTATTTTTACGTCATAGTTTTGAAGACTATAGGTACATTAATTTGATCCAATAAAGGTTGACGCAGGTCGCATTTCAAGACGTTCTTTTCCTCTTTAATATCGGTACTTATATAAAATGGTTTGTCAGGTGAGGGCAACGTACTGAATAAAATAAATGAATTAATCGCTTCGCTTAATATTTACACAATTGGATTGCATAGAGTCAGTATTTTTATTAAAAGAAAAGTTCAGGGTGAATTTTACAGTTTTAGCAAAAAAAGTTTTTTTATATTTACATATATCTTGATGTATTATTTCAAACAAGATAGGTTCTTAGACAAATCATCAACTTTTACATTATCAATTAGAAAAAAATTACTTTTAAAATACTGGAGGTAATCTAATCTGCGTCAATATTTACATTCTCAAAGACTTAGATCATCTTTTATTAGTCATCTACCTTAAACCTACAGTCTGTTTTAAATTAACTTAACTTTTCTGAATTGTGTTTAATTCTTATAATTATCTTAAGACGTATTTAGCGCTAGTTATATGAATCTAGTTGATTTTACTCGTACACAACAAGCTGATCAAACTTGCAGAACCTCAAAAATGTATGTAGTAATATTTTGCAATCACGTGATATCTGTTTGTACAAGTTTTACAAATATATTTATCTATCAGTTTGCATGCGTCAAGGAAAGACAATATTAAATAGGCACAAGTGTGTTTTTACTTAGCTTTGACAAAAATATCCCTAATAGGTACTGATAAGGCTTTAATAATTTATATACTTAGATATTCTAGTGCGTGCGCCTATTTAAATCTTCGACATCGTGCTCCAACTAAATCACTTATATTAGTATGTACTTACTTGAATTTGATCATGTATTTATTGTGAACACTCGTTTCAAATCTCGACTTATTCGTATTACAACGATCACGTTAATTAGCGAAACAGTATTTCGTTCATTTTAAGTTTGTGTCTTTTGTGTGCGCTTTATTACTAAATGACAAAAAATTTAAGCAATCGTTATTCAAGTCTAAAAATTGAATGATGCTACAACATTATTGGACTTATTTTTTTTGCTCCATATTTTAAACCCTGACTTATCGCTTCAACTCCAAAATTGAATAATGTTGCCTAGACTCTATTTTGTGTCTTTTGTACACGCGCTCCATATTTGAAAATGAAGATGATTTCTTTATGTCTGTCAATTTAGAAAATGGTTCTCTTTGTAATTAGTCTTTGTACATTGAGTGGTTAATAGTGTAGCATTTCCAAACAATACTTTCTTTCTGAATCCTATCCAAATATATTTAATAATCGTTTCCTCGTTTTTATGTAACTGATTATGGTCTGTGGCGATGTGCAAACCGCACCATGCCAATGAAATGGAGAAAATAAAATAAAAAGTATTACATCGGAAAAACATACAGAGAAAAACAAAGGGTAACCTAATTGCTTTGAGTTTGCCCTTAACGTAGCTTTTATACGTTCCCACCGAGGGGCTCGAAGTTACCTGGAATAAATGCGATCAGATCAGAAATTTTACTTTTTAAATAATATAAAACGAGCTTAATTCAGAGCTTTCTCTATTCTGCCAGTCCCATTTAATTATTTGCACTTTTGCATAGATCACTATACAATATTTTAGTAAGTATGAGTATAAAACACATACTTAAACACTTTTCACTAAAACCTTGTCTCCCAGTAAATAGCACTTCTCCAAACGACTTTCGACGTCTGCACTTAGCTTTCGATGGTTAGATCATCCATCTTTCGTCGTCCAATTTGTGGTGGTAGCAGAATGTGTCGACCATTCGTTCAACGAATTCAATGGACAGACGTTCGTCAAGTCAATACTCCATTTCCAATTTCGAACTAGCGAGCACTTGTTTTTCTAGATGCTTTTAGGCGAGAGGAGTTAAAACACTATTTGGGACTCTTTCGAGTGGGCTTAAGGCTCGTTTCGTGTTTTAGTGATGGTTTAAGGTCCTATTGACTTTGGGATTGCCATCATGTTGGTCATTACTAAAGACTGGCTTGGATAAGTGATTTTTGGTCCGCTTTTGGTTTAAAGCAATGCTTTAAAAGTATTTTTAGTATTTCAACTTGATGGATTTAATACGAGTTACGACTACTTAATAGTATTTATAATAAACCGCAAACGCATGCGTATTTACGTTAAAAATGGGTAAATAACTATACCATATTATCAGCTGTAACAACAAAAAAGTATTATATTACACAATAATGGGGAATAAAAAAAGGAGTCGTTTGGTTATCTAATCTAACTAAATGTTGCTCGGTGTAGCGAATGCGATTAGCTCTACTGAAGTGCTTACACACATTAAACTTACTCATATTTTATATGATAATGATTATAGTAT
Source organism: Carpatolechia fugitivella (assembly GCA_951230895.1). Lineage (NCBI taxonomy): Eukaryota > Metazoa > Arthropoda > Insecta > Lepidoptera > Gelechiidae > Carpatolechia > Carpatolechia fugitivella. The sequence goes on along the minus strand of OX579646.1, from coordinate 15,636,384 downwards.
ATTTTTATCAAATTAATTAAATATAACAAAATAAGTAATAATATCAACGCAATACCATTGCAATGGCGATTTTTCAATCCTGAGAAAACAAAAATCGTCATATTCACAAATAAGAGAAAAGACACAATGACCAACCCAATCACAATAGATGGGACGGCTCTGGAAACAGTTAAGGAGATTAAATATCTAGAAGTGCTACTTGATAACAAACTGCAATTCAACTCGCACATAAAGGCACAATGCACCAGGGCTAAGATAGCCATGATGCAGTGCTGCAGAGCTAAAGGCTATAGACTTGGGGTCTAAAGCCACGTATATCACAGTGGATATACAAGGCCATCATTCTCCCGAGGCTTCTCTATGGGTCTATAGTATGGTGGCATAGAGCAAGCATCAAGCAAAACTACAAAGAGTTTGCCCAAGTTCAGAGATTAGCAGGGCTAATGACAACAGGGGCAATTAGGACCACTCCGACAGCAGCGCTCGATATGATACTTGATCTCGATCCGCTTGATCTGGAGGCAAAAACCAATGACTCAGGACATTCTGTGGTAGCTAAGGAATTCGAAGGAAATATGTCGATGATTCTAGCAAACAATGATCTGATCAGGAAGCAAAGAATATTCGACAAAAAATACAGAATACTCATAGGACCAAGAACATCATGGGAAGTAGAACATAATGACGACGCGTTGATATGTTTTACGGATGGGTCAAGGAAAGAATTAACAGGACTCTCAGAGGCGGGCATCCTCGTCACTGGGCCTGAGCGGTCCTTAAAGACTTCGTTAGAACTAGAAAAGTATGCGAGCATCTTTCAGGCGGAAATCTTCGCTATACTAGAATGTGCTCATCAGATCAACAATATGGAAGATCTACAGACGGACACTGTATTAATATACAGTGACAGTCAAGCAGCTCTCAGGGCATTAGATAAACCAGTAACAACATCAGCGCTGGTTAAAGAATGCAAGTCAGCACTTAACCTACTTGCAAATAAAAGTAGCGTTACTGTTGCCTGGGTGCCTGGACACCAAGGCACCGAAGGGAACGAAACTGCAGATGAATTGGCCAGAAAGGGAGCGGACAGTACCTTCACAGGTCCTGAGCCCCGCCTACCAATACCACATAGAATTACAAAAGGAGTTATTGAAAAGAAAACAAGATTAGAAACCAATGCCAGATGGGAAAAAGCCACCGGATACCGGCAGTCTAAACTTTTCATCAGGACACATGATCGCAGACGAACTAAGCACCTACTTCAACACAAGAAAAAAGACGTCGGAGACGGTATAGTGACAGGACACTGTACGCTAAAGAGACATCTCAGCATCATGAAGCAGAGAGCCCCACATGTCCAGAGTGTGGCGAAGATGAAACAAGCTTACACTTCCTGGCAGAATATCCGATGTACTCACTGCCGAGATGGGAAATACTAGGAACAGACAGCATCGAAAAGGAAAAACTGAGTAATCTGTCATTCAAGAACATACTGAGATACTGTAGAGCATCAGGCAGATTTGAGGGGGCCATCACGGAGGAGCTACAGTAAAACCGGTACTCCTTCGATGGGTGCTCCGAGGGTGGGCGATGGCAGGCCCAGCCGAATGCGATCTCACGGAGGGAGAACAACCGTGTGGGGGAACCCAGAATTTTCGAAGCTTAAGGCGTGGGGAGGCACTGGGACTCACGCGGCGCTCGGGGGGGCTGGCTGGTTGTGGCAATAGCCGCTGCCAAGCTGGTTTTTCTTGAGTAGTCGCGGAGGCCAGTGGGTCACTCCATGCCAGAAGCGGAGAGAACAAGGGATAGACCTAACACAACTCACCTACCGAGAGTATCACGCGGTACGGCTGAGCTGATGCGGCGCTATCATGAAAGGAGCATCCATCAATACTGGGATCAAGGGTGAAATAGTTCTTAAATATAGAGCAGGTCACCCGTCTGCGCTCCTCGCAGACGTCCCCCCTTATACATACATACAATGGCGATTTTTATTCCTACAACAACAATGTTTAAGAAACCTAAATACTTACCTAATTTAATGGAAAATATATATTTCTCAAATTCATTAAGTATAATATTTTAAACAACTGTAACGAGGCATTTGTCCTCTTTCCTGTTTTATGACTGGCAACCTTTCTTGCTGGCAGTTTTATCTTTCATTTTAAATTCATTTTCAAATTTAGATTTCTTACGTTTCGATTTTATCTTTTTTCTGCCAAATTCCTCACTTCATGTCCTGATCTCCAACAGTAAACTTGTCCATGTTATTATCTTCCAGTTTTATAAAAAATATTATATAAATACATAAATAAATACCTTTACTGCCTACCTACATAAATACCTTTACCTTTACCTGGACTGAACCCTGGTTTTTGCCACGTTTTATATTAAAATACTCCATAACATCCATCGTGTGGTGCTCAGCAGCTCCGTGGCGGCTGCTGGGCCACACAACTATAGCTTTTTGTAGGTTTTTAACGATATTCTTTCAAAATAATCTACAATTAGCGGTTATAATTTGTCTACTTCTGTCTAGTTTTGTATTTCCAATAGAAAATTATGCACCAAATTATGAACTAACAAGCCAATATTGAGTAATACTAGTCCTAATTAGATACACACGTAAGACATGATACAGTAAGTAATCAAGTTGTTGTTGTTTACTATCTTGAGTGAGTTTCGAATGTAAAGCAATTAGAATTGGAATGGAATCGATTCCCAGTTGTCTCTGAATGTGGTAACAATACCGTCGTCGCCACATTTTCAAGTACCGTTTCTTTCTAAGTCAATTGCATTCCTGAATCAAAATGAAAATTCTTAATGGTACACCGACCGTACGAAGGCCGAGATTTTGAGTAGAGCAATAAACTGGATTGTAATCGGTTTTTGTACAATACAATACAAAATAAATTTATACAATAAAGATGCAATTTCACATATAGTTACAGTGAAGTGAAAGTGGGGAGACAGGAGCCTAGGTAGACCCTGTATCTTAGGACTCCTGGTCTCCACCTCTCGGAAATAGTAAATGCTCGTTGACATTAAAATAAAACATTAAAACAAATGTGAGAAGAAAAGCAAAAAGTAAAATATTACCAGTAAATTATTATTATTTAAAATGCAATGCAACTCAAATTAAAACCTAACAATTATAAAAAGGTCCGGTATTCACTATTTTAATAAATTTCTTTACGCACGCTAGTAAAGGTGGATTGCGAGTGAAATAGTGAAAAGTGTTTCTGTGAGTACCTACTCTGTTAAGATTTAGATTTGCCTATTGTTCAAGCAGCCCAGAAAGTCCACGGGAGTCTTCATTAACAAGAAGAACACAGCAATATGTATTGTATTCAATACCACACATTTTTCGGTGGACGGAATCTGTGATCAGTTTTTGTGTAACAAAGCAATTTGTATTGTATTGAATACCACACTTTTTTCTGTGGACGGAATTTGTGGTTCTGTTGGGTGTTTTTTTTTAATAGTCCCAATCTGCAACAACACAAGTCAAAGGTCATGGACAATTTTCAGCCATTGGCAATCCATTCAATTTAGTTAAACTTATTTAGAGTGATATCGGTAAACATTCTTAGCTGTGACTAAATCATTATGGTAGAACAGAATTTCTTTCGATTTTATTATTTTTGTCACGATATTGTTCCTTACCAACCTTCAGCGTACATTTTATGTAACAAAACGATAAAACGATTGGCTCAGCAAAACTTTGTTACAATACTTTGCCTCAGGAAAGTCAATAGGGATAAAGAATTTCGTTTAGCAGATAAAGTCGTATTTCAAAGTTTCCTTTTCGCCTATATATTTTTTCTATGGGAAAATAACGTATGTACAAAGAAATAAAGTTTAGTTACAACAGCTACTTATGTTTAAAATAATTTATAATTACATGAGAAGAATTAGTACACATATTAAGTAAAAAGATTTACTAAGTGCTAATAACTATTGACGTTTTCCCTCATAGGAATACAATCCTGGCTGCATCATCAGGTCTTTATTGTAATTTAAGCGTATTGTCACCAGAACTGAATCAATGCAAACAAAATCTAAAGTTGAATGGAAGTGGTTCGAAATTCAGTTGCATGATTGACATACGAAATTGTAAAAAATGCGTTCTTTGCAGTCGCAAGTGCTAAAAATCTACTTCATGAGTCTACGATTAATTAATGTCATCAATAAACTAACTTAACTACTGATATGAACTCTCACAGGTCACCAAAACTCGACGAAATCGGAGTTCTATTTTGCCATTTGGCTCGATTTTACGATGTCGAGATTTTAATTAGAGCTGGGAGACGCTATCTCTAGTTTAGATAAAATCACTAGAAAAGTGAAAATCCGATGGTGTACCAAAAAAGTAAAGATCTTTGGACCGAGGACACTGCTTTCAGAACCATTTCGAGTAAGCTGGAGGCAGCAGAAATAAACAACTCGTGCTCATTCCTCATTTACATAATCCAGCTGTACAGCTGAAAATACCACGTGTAAGCATGGTTCTACGGACATTTTACAATACAACGTGAGTTAAGGTGGAGGCGGTATTATTAGAGAAACAATTATTTGCAAGAGATTCAAGTGATTTATTTTATCACGAGATCAGTTTTTACAAAGACAGTCAACAATAGAATCAGCTCTAGTCCATCAAAGAATATTTTCTTCTTCCAAATTCAAATAAACCCAACTATTCTAAAAGTATTTACAGCCAGCAATAACCAACGAGGCTGAGACGTATAGGTATGCACACATACCTATCACAACGCAACGCTTTTCAAAAAACATTTTATGTAAGCCTTACCATCTGGAACTTGGCTATCTTGTCCTTGGCAATGGGCCAAACAGTTTGTAATAGGTATCGTGGGGGCTGTCAACAGGTAGGGAAAAGATAAATGAGAGGCTTGAGGCTTTAGTCAATTTTATGTTGGTTTTAGTATAGATATTTTACACGATCTCACCGTCCCATCTTGTGTTGAAAATCAACCTCGTGAAATACATCGTGAACAACCACCCTCCAAAAAAAGTTCAAGACAGATATAAAAAAATACTAAACTTTGGGTGATTGATGGAGAAAAATAAAAAATATAATATTAAATTATTTTTATACATAACTCTTTTATTGGAAATACAAGAGTTATGGTACATTAGTGAAAAGCAATATCCGTAGCCATGCCGTGTGTTGACGGCAGAGTAGATTACATTTGTCACCAACCCCTACTCTTCCCGTGGGTGTCGTAAGAGGCGACTTAGGGACTACACATTGAACAGGGAACGGGCAGAAGCGCTCTCTGATACAGTAACCTTTTAATCTGCGATCTCCAACCCGCCTGCCAAGCGTGGAAATTATGGCAGAACCCTCCACTTAAGTGGAGGAGGCTCATAGTCCAGCAGTGGACTGTAACGGGCCGTTGATGAATATCCGTAGGGGTTTTCCCATCCAAACAGAATATAAAAGTATTGTAATGATTGGCGGCTTGAGGTTACAGAATTTGTGTTTTCGAGGCCACAAGAGCATGTTTTAAACAAAAATAGTGTTTGCTTTAATGACATCCATATGGAAATCATTCTACTAAGTTGTACTCTTGTGAAATTCAAGCTAAAAATAATAAAATCGCAGATTACCAAATTTTATTACCAGATTAAAAAGTTTTAAGAATTTTTAAAACTCACGCAATTTAAAGCTTCAAAAATCCTTAGTGGTAGCAACTCATATAAAACGCTTGTCCCTAGCTCAACTTCATTGACGCATCAGTCACTCAACGTTGAAAAAGCGGGCGTGAATTTTCACTCACACGCGCCATTGCCCGCACAAAACATACTCACGCGTATCAAACAACTACGAACACAAAGGGAAATTCACCATGTACGTTAATGGTGAAAAATATTATTTCTACGAACTTCGTTTTGTACCTCAAAATCCATTTAATTTACTTAAAAGTACGAGTCTTTCGTATGTTTCCATCTACTAATTGATTTTCTGCCTGAAAACCGAACGGTAACGTTTTAGAGTATTAAAGAATATTTGGCACGTTTATATATTTGTGAAAGGATGATTAAAGAAAAACAAGTGTATTACTATGTATTTGAAAAAAGTTTTTTACATATCTTATTGTTAAGGATATCCCACTACTAAAAATTGTACTTAGAATCTTAGATCAAATCTTAGAATAATGCTTTTAAAAGAACTTATTTTGTCAAGAACTTATGTAGAAACCGGTCAGAGTACAAAAATACTTGCCTTATATAAAAGTAAAGAAGAATATTCAGAAAGAAGATGGGAAATCGTATTCATAGTAACGCAAAATCAAGTAATTTACCTTTTTATGCAGTCAATAAATTGTCGTTACAACAATGCTCTCAATATTCTAAAGTTTAGTAATAAAAAAAGTGCTCTTTGTTAAATTTCGCTGGTGATGGTGACCTATTTCAAAGAAGCCATAGCCCGCACTGGATTAGACACTAGCCTTCGTTATGTAACACTTCACTTGCTAAATTGGACGCGTATTTCGTTGCTATGTAGTTTTTATCACTAGTTTTTGTGCCTTTTAGGATTTAGAAATCGATTTATAAAAATAATAATAGTGTTAACCGTGTGACCGAGTGGCCCTTCTATCTAGGGAAAATAATAATGTATTTGATTGAATAGTTCATATTTAAATGTAGTAATAGAACTCTACATTTTGGTGGTCCGATGACATTGCCAAACTGGTAGGATCAGGCTGGATGCAGATGGCACAGGACCGTGAGGAGTGGCGCAGTCGAGAAGACAGCAGTGGGTGGATGAAGGCTGAAAATGATGATGATGATGATGAATAGAACTCGGCTCTCGTGTGAAATTAAATTAATCTAGCTCCTACACGCTATGAATAATGTAAATATTACAAACTAACTAACAGCTTTATATAATCATGATTTTGATTTTTCAATAGGAATGAGATTATTTCACCATAGTGTATTTCTGTATTTTACTAAGTATTTTTGTATCTATATTTTTAGATTGCTTCAGTCGTCTAGCCAAAATATTTTTTTCGTTCTTAAGAAGTTTAAACTAATTATCGTATGTTCTTCCTAAACGTGTGTTCAAAATTACAAATCTATCTATCAAGTAGACCTGTAAGAAGACATGAATACATATAAATTATAAAAACATGAATGCTTTTTACATGGGTTACGTTTTGCTCTATCGATTGCGGGGAATTCAGTTGCAAGATTCAACTCAAACATTACAAACCAACCAAAAGGTGAGTTAAAATAAAGGCTTGAATTGAGTAGGTACTTAAAAGCACACCTACAAGGTTTAATTCAAATTGATCCTTTATAAATACTGGTATTTTATCTTGTACAAAGAACTAAAGATAAGATATGATAAGATAAAATGTATTTCAATCAAACTTAATCTAAAAAGAAGTACAAAATTAAGAATAGAACTATAGATAAATTCATTGATTTTGTACCATTAATAAGCCATTTAGTTATTGCAATGTTGTAAGCTAATTTTCTATACAAGGTTTTCGACTAATCAGCTAATGGAGTTGACTAGATATATTTGAGCCAGTGATATCAAGTTAAATAGACAGTTTTATCATAAATCGCGACTTCGGTATACTGAGATGTTTACATACAGAAACTTGGATAAGCTCTAGAGATGATACTTGGTAGAACATTGAGAGTAATGTTATTATGATAATAAAAATTAAGTTTAAAAGCTAAAACCCGGCTACGGAAAATCAAGCTCTAAAAGGCATGAAACAAGAAAATATCTTCAAATTCTTACCTATCTATTAATTGATTATTCAGTTATTTATTTAATATCTAATAAGTAAACAACTTATAGTTTAAGTTTCAATTTAACGCATAGATATTAGTGATGTTCAGAGGATAGCCGTACGATTTATTCATAAATAAAATAAACATCTGATCCACTCGTCTTATACCAAAACTCGTAATAACATAAAAATTTAAGATTCGCATTCCGAATCCTCTCAGAAGTTTATTCTAACACTAGCTTTAGCCCGCGGCTTCGCTTGCGTCAAATTCGAGATAACACAATTCCCCTTTCCTATACAGAACACGGAACAGAACACAGAACAGAGCACAGCACATAACATAGAACAAAACAAAACACTATTTTAATACGCTGCTGTAGACGATAATATGTCTTTCCATTTGGGCATAGAATGTAAAAATTAAAAAAAAAATTGATGCACGTATTTTTTTAGTATTAAAGAGTCCGCATACCAATGTTTAGCTTTCTACCTTAAAAACTGCGGAAAGCTAGCTCCATACAAACTTCCACCTCCTATTTTAGGAGGGTGTGGGGTTAGAAAGAGACAAAAAGTTGCCCATATTACTCTCCAGACCATCAACTATCTCCACATAAAAAAACACGTCAATCCGTCGCTCCGTTTCGACGTGAAAGACGGACAAACATACAAACACACATACTTTCACATTTATAGTATTATTAGTATGGATGGATTGTAAAATCAGAAGCGGAGTACGAGCAGTACCTAATACTGAATGTCTATAAAATATTATCCATAGCATTGAAATGTTTGTTTTGTAAATCAAATTCAGCATCACATCGTAATCCGTAGTGAAGCACAAGCATGTTAGCAGATGTGAACAATATCAAAAGCAGATGATGACATCAGCATGTTTAGCTACATCTGCGCAATTTTAATAACCTCATTAATATATGAGGACATTAATTACCGAAATCAAATCGCTTCACATTGTGTGACATCACGCCAAGCATATCAATTACTTAGAATTTAATCACCAATTAAGATAAGATCAAATGTTTCTCATAATAATTTTGCAAAAGAGCCGAAAACGAAACGAAATATTGAAAATAAATAAAATTATTTCTGATTAAAGTGCCTTAATCAAATAATCTAAAAGGTAAAAGGTAAAAGCAGCTGTAATAATAAATGCTCAATATTGTCATTGAAAAGTAATGATGGCCATGTTATCCAAAAGCGAAATAAGTACAAAACAAAATCTGTTTAAGAATATTGTTTGCGACCTTTGTTCAAATAAATCAATAGCTTAAGCTTATGGAATCCTAAAAAATAGCTATAAATAAACTTCGTGATGCTTATACATTCGAGTACTTACTTTAGAGATCTTGAATTCATTCATTCAATTCTCGGCAACTTCATACTTTTTAATCTTACAAATGCGAACCTAATCTATTTATCTTCCGAACCTCGTCATAATTACAATCTTTGATTTTCGGAATGGGTACCCGGAAATATTCGGATAATTTCGTTCCTGGTCGCAATTTCGTTATCCGCTTACAGAATCAACCGTTGAATAAGCAATTTCGTCATCCAGGAAACGTCGGTGGATTAGCTTAACGTGTTTTTTAAATTAGCGCTGTGAAACGTGTAGCTCTTTTATCATGTTTATATTTGACTAGCGCTCTAGATAAAGACAAAAATGTCTTTACTCGAAGTAAAATTTAACAAAATCATTTTTCGACGAAAGAAGTTTGTCTCTAGTATGCGCGTTCACTACAAGTGTACGCCCACTGTGGAGAAGAACGGCCGGAAGAAACTCCACAGGATTCGTATCTTCTGTACATTTTTTAAAAATAAATAATAAGCTTCGCATGCATGATCAAAGATTTATCTCCGAGATGATCTTCTCAGCACAAAATATAAAAAGAAGATAACCTCCGCTTCTAGGTTGTATATCAAGATATAACATAGCAATAATAGCAATGCAACCGTGAAAACCGCATAATTGTAGTTTAAGCGTGATGCAAACATATCTCGTACACAGGTAGACAAATAAAAATGTCGTTATTGGTCGCTTCTCCCTTCTCCTTTTCTTTGCTTTATTTTTAAATGTCTATTTTTCATATAAATACTAAAAACAGTTTTTCTCAGATCTATTACAATAAAAATAAAAATGAATAAAAACAAAAAATTAAAATTAAAAATTTTAAAAACAATTGTTTCATCTTCTATTGGCCTCAGACCCCTCACATATTTTTTTCTGCATCTTCTATGTACAGATATCAGCCAGTTCCACTTTTAACATACGTATCGTTTTGTTAAGACGCAGAATAAATATTTACCGACTTTAATAGCCAGTTATAACGTCTTTGAGAAAATATAGGTATTGGTTTATTTTGGTTTATAACGGGACAGCGTCGACGACCAAAGTTTGATTGCCCTGATTGCAGGGTACGTTTAAGTCCCACGATGGGGACGTAATGTGATTGGCTAGGGGGACGTAATTGTGACTGCTGATTGGCTACTGATTGCTATTTTTTTGCAATTACCTTTCTTCTTCTTAGCGAGTCGATGGCAAGTCGAATTTTATAATGTTGTAGCCTAGAATGTGGCCAATTGGACGGCAGATTGTGTGGCGTCCATCAAATCTTGCTGCATGCAGGTGGCAGGGCACGCAGGACATGATGTCAGGTGGGCCATCGTCTGTACTTACCTTTCATTCATCCAAATCAACGAACTACAATAGTCTTCGTTGATTCAAACCCTTTTAGGTGTTCTTAATATGGCAGACGTTTTCATTGATTGCGTTTGTTGGTTTAGGCGTGTAGGTTCGTTACCTCACATTTTGATTTCGACAGTGGAATCAGACCTTTTTGTTCAGAACATTTCATATTAAAATATTTGCGTCAGTCAGTTAGTCTGAAAATATATATTTTAGATGAAAATAAACTGTTTTGTAGTTTAAAAAATATCTACTACTATTTCTTTATTTACTTTTTTTAAGTACATTAGACACTACAAACAATATTTCATCTTCAACAGCTCATATACGTCCCCACCGAGCATTGTATTTATTTTAAAGGAGCTCCTAAACAGATCAATCAATCAGCCTATTTGCAGTCCACTGCTGGACGTAGGCCTCCCCAAGGGTACGCCAAAGCGCACGATTACCCGCTTTCCTCATCCAGCCACCACCAGCGACCTACCTAAACAGATAAGTATTTAGAATTTAGTTGGCCCAAAAAATATCATCTAATATTTAAAAATATTTATTAATCTTATTCAATAGGGGATCGGACTACTTTTTTTATTTTATAAATAAAATTATTTTTGCTCTATCTTTAAAATTGACCGAGTTATAATGGTTTAAAATTCAAGTTTACCCACCCACTTGTGACGTCATTTGTTAGTAACGCCATATAATCTCCATACAAAAAATCGTTTTTAAAAGTGACTGACATATTGAAAATATAAGAAATCACTGTAAATTCGTTTTTCAACCGATTCTGTTTTTTTCTTCGGGAATCGTCTGCTACTAATCTATATTTTAAAAATAATTCATAAAATATGGTAAATTCATAAAATATGGTGAACAGTCCGATCCCCTATTCAAGAGCCCCACTCTTGTCGGTGGAGTAACCGCCATTCCTCGTTACTTTCTGTATACGTCTAAATAATTCTCAGTGGGTTTCCAAATCATACCAGCAGCGTAAATATACATTTGCTTTATAAAATTTAAATTGTAGTTCATACAGTTACAATTAAGTTACTTAAACATTTATATCTTGCACTATAAACGACTGTTCTTAGCTATTATCGCTTACTCTGAAGGTTTTTTATATGGAGTCGGGTCACGAAGCCTTTCAGTCGCGCCACTTTGGTCACGAGACATGCTTCGTTTTTTTTTTAACTAGGCATGATATTTTTTTCTTTATGCCTTTAGGCGGGAAAAGGCTAGACATCTTGCTACAATAGGGCCATTGAGAGAAACGATATTTGACGTTTCTTAACTCATTGGCACAGGATTTATATTTAGGAACTTACCTTTAGTTTTATGAGTATGACAGCAGTAATATCTCGATAAGATAAAGATAATTCGTTGGATAAGAGGGATGAGCAGGCCGTGGAGGCAGGGCGAACTTCGAGTAGGCCATAAACTTGGAATTACTCTAACTTACGAAATGAGTGTTTATTTTGGATGTTATTGTTTCTTAAGTTAATGTTTGTCAAAACGTACCATAAAGGTAATAACTTTATACAAAAAGATAAATTAGTAGAACCAGTAGAAACACATATAACTAACTGAATAAAACCGGTGTGGTCCAGTATATCTGACGTCAGAATCACTGGCTATAGCGTGGAAAAGAGACGTCTTATCTTTATGGATGGCCTGCAAGTCAGAAAGAGATGCACATCAAAGTACTGGCATGACATTATTTTTGCGTGACATTATTTTCATTCGAATTTTTGGCTCATTTTTGATAGGGCTTTGCAAAGATATCAGACGCGCGTCGCCTCGCCTTTTATTTTCTCTGAGGGGCTTTGTTTATCTTGTACATATTATATCTATGATTTTATCCTACTTTAAAAACTTCTCTTGGTCTAGTGCATTACCGACCACGAAGGGTACTTTTTTAAAAGCCTCTAATTGTCCCACTTCTGGGCAAAGACCACCCCTGACTACTGTTTACTATCTAATTTATAAGTACAAAATAAATTGTGTTGCCTTCATTAGCAAAAGCATAAATCACATATAAAAATTGAAATACATATTTATTCCTAAAATGAATCTATGTATTATATGATTTCAAAGACCAGTGAATATTCGATATTTGAAAACTCCTTTCATTGAATTCGTATTCAAAAGATTCCTTTGAATAATATTTTGATCTTCACGCTCTACAAGAGGGTAAAGCATACGTACTGAAATTGATATTCAGAATAATATTTAAAGATAAAAAATCTGCATTTTTTATTTAAAAAAAAAACTGATTAATGTACCTGGGCTGATTGATAACTGGCCGAAACGACGAACTTAAAAAAATGATACGCAAAAAAAAAATATTACATTATATTTTGGCATCTTTTTGAAAATAGAACGCCAAATTTGAATTTAATCGAACGGGTGGAATTTGTTTGATAGGACGTAGAACTTTCTCTGTCGTAAATTTTCTTAACAATGGAAAGAAACGAAATTCATGCGGTGATAAAGTTTTACGTTTTAAAACAGAAAACAGCAACCCAGATTAAAACCAAGCTAGACAGTGTTTTAGGTAATTCTGCTCCTGCATTGAGTACAATTCACACCTGGGTAACTGATTTTAAACGTGGAAGACAGAGCTGCGGAGACGCCCACAGGTCTGGCCGTCCAAATGAAGTCACGAATCCAGACATGATAAAAAAAAAAAACACAAAATTGTATTGAATGATCGGCGCTTGAAGTTGCGAGAGATAGCAGAGATGGTGAGCATTTTATCTGAACGCGTTTTTAATATTTTGCACCAACATTTGGGAATGAAAAAGCTTTGCGCGCGATGGGTGCCGCGTTTGCTCACTGTTGACCAAAAGCAACGTCGAGTGGACGATTCATCGGAGTGTTTGGCGCTGTTTAACCGAGATCCTAACGAGTTTTCGCGGCGTTATGTAACAGTCGATGAAACCTGGATACATCATTATACTCCCGAGACAAAAGAACAATCTAAGCAGTGGACTGAGAGCGGAAGACCTGCGCCGAAGAAAGCAAAAACGGTTTTGTCGGCCGGCAAAGTGATGGCGACTGTTTTTTGGGATGCTCGAGGGATTATTTTAGTGGATTATCTGCAAAAAGGAAAAACAATAAATGGAGAGTACTACGCAAGCTTGCTGCAAAAATTAAGTGAAGAAATCCAGAAAAAATGTCCACATTTGGCCAAGAAAAAAGTTTTGTTCCACCATGACAACGCACCTGCACACACGTCAATGGTTGCAGTCGCCAAACTCCATGAATTGCGGTTCGAATTGCTACCGCATCCACCCTATTCCCCGGATCTGGCCCCGTGTGACTTCCACTTATTCCCAAACCTGAAGAAATGGTTAGGTGGCCAGAGATTTTCATCAAATGAAGAAGTCATTGTTGCCGTGGACGAGTATTTTGAGGGGTTGGAGAAAACATTTTATCAAACTGGTGTAACGGCATTGGAGAAGCGCTGGACTAAATGCATCGAGGTAGAAGGAAACTACGTTGAGAAATAAATTTATTTTAAATAGATTTTTAAAGTTTTTCTTTGTCGTTTCGGAAACTTATCAATCAGCCCCAAAACCCCTCAAATCTGTTTCTGACCCGGATAGCCAAGGAGATGCAGGTTCGAGTCCTGTCCAAGATCGACAAAACTTTTCATTTTCTGCTTTATAATTATTAGATAACAATAATAATCTATATCTACAGCTGTTCGTTTTCAGTTGATTTTCAGTTGGTTGATTTTCGTTAAAAGGAGTGTTCAGTCCATTAAACTGAACAACTTTCCCCAAGGAACATGGACTGTAAAACGACAAAAAAATTACCCGTTCATACACAACTGCGAGGTCAGCTGATCGATTTACTGTGGGGGAAGCATTTTTATTTTATTTTTCAGCTTATGTTTCTTGAGGAAAATTGTTCAGTTTGATGGACTGAACAATCCTTAACATTTATGAGATATTCCTTTTTTTTAAACATTCCTTTTAACGAAAGTCAACCAGGTTAAATTTGACGGCGTATATAGTACTACATATAAGTTACTAAATACGACAGAAAAAATTGCAGTAGCTACGTGATTATCAGTCAGTTTTAATAGTTGTTCAGCTGGAGCCCTTTTAGCTGATAACTATACACACCTTCGTACTAATATAACATACTGCTAAGATATATTGTGCTTGAATTCGCTTCGGCATCCGAAACGCCAAACTACTTCTTTTTATCTTCAGAAAAATACAATTGAAATCATGAAGGCCAACAGGTAACCTTATTGCTAGGGCAAACCTTTTCTGGTAACCTTAGGAACACAATATTTTAAGTAAAAGCGATTTGATGGTTAAAAATATAATCACATCACACTAATATTATATGTAAATGTGAAAATATATTTAGATGTTTGGATGTTTGTTCCGCCTTCACGCCTAAAGTACTCAACATATTTAAATGAAATTTGGAATAGAGATAAGTGGTAACCTGGATTAACACATAGGATACTTTTTACGGGAAAATCTTACACAACGCGAGCGTAGCCACGGGCGGACCGCTAGTACACTAAATAAAGTATAGGTATAGGTTCATGAAGAGCATTATCTAATTACTTTGCTCTGTTGTCGTGTGGTTGTGTTACGTAGTGTTACCTAGAACATAACGTTGATAAATGAAGGCAACCATTAAGATCATATTACTACCACCGGCAAGCTACAAAATTGATAAGCGAAAGTAAAGTGTACTTTAAGCTTTCATGTAGGCAATAAATTTTTCGATTTTCTATGAATTCATTTCTAATTATTTATTGCTGGTGTATGGTAATTTTGCTGGTATGTATGTATGTATGGGTACTTAATTGGAAGATTTATTGGAAAGTGAATTTTCTTACCTTCATAACTCAATTAACGACGACGATTTTTGTTGACGATCTTATGTTTGATTTGTAATTAAATTTTGATATCTAATAAAACAAACTAAATACTAAAAATTATAAATTTAAACGCTTAAGAGCTTCTTCAAATTTATTGACGAAGAATCAAGGAACTCGTGTAAGACTTAATATTTTACGTAGTCATGATATTCCTTTGTGATGACTTTCATTCATGTAATCTTTCTTTACTTTCTAGAAATATCTACTACATAACAATTCTAACAAATATTGTATTCGTACTAACTCAGTTTATTACAACATCTCAAAAGAAATTGAATGCGCTCAGTCGATTTTAAATTCGTAAGCAATTTTTAAATACGGCTACAGTTGAATTTGTAGAAATGGTTCTGGTTCGTCACTTGACGCCACGTCGCGTCGTCGCTTCACTTCACCCCACTTTAATGGTGGGTAATCCCCTAATTGGATTACTCGACCTGTGCGACCTATTGAACGCCTTGCACACTTCCATTCATATAAATATAACTAAACTAACAGTGGCTATTTATCTCTAGGTTTAGATTTTCAACACAAGTGCAGACAAGAGAGACAAATAGTAAAGTTGTTGTCTTCAATATAAATTAGGTAGTTTGAAATGCAAACTTTGACAACACAACTTACTGCTAACAGTTAACAACAGGCTATAATACATTGGAGCACTATGAAAGATCTTTCAATTTATTTATTTTCGGTAAAAGATATAGTTTGTGCCAGAACGATTGGCAATACCGGACATTGACTTGGACAGGGGTTACAAACCTACAGGCTACAGGTTCAAAGGATTGTATTTATTTTGCAATGTCATAATGTTCAAGTTATTATGAAATAATATAAATATGATAATATTAATAAATTACATAAAAAATGCAGAAATTGCCGAAGCAAAAAATCACGCATTGTTTTAAATGTCCATTGTTCTAAAATATTTAACATAACACTATTTTCATTCGAGAATCCTGTCGTCACTTGATTCTTCATAGATTGACGAACTGTCATTAGAATCCGATGAGCTGTCTGTGACATTTATTATAAATCGATCTGCAATTAAACCAACACCACACTCACTGCACGTTTTTCAACTGACACGATTTTCATTTATTTCTATGAAATGAGCGGGAATATGCGTTTTAATGGCTAGGTCTGTCCTTCATGATCATGTTTGTGTAAGTTAAAAAGGGATAAATATAACAAAACCGCTGCTAAAAGCGCGTGACAATATTATAAATGAAAACAAAAAAATAGCGTACCACAGGTGACGCATCTCGACCTGTCAGTGCAGCATTTTCTTTGAAAGAAAATTATGCATCTCGTGGTTTGTTTATTTTTTAAAGAATGAAATTGTAAGTATTTCGGCTCGATTTAAAGGTCAATGTCCGATATTGCCAATTGATCTGGAATATTCGCCAGTTAGACTAGGATCAAACAGCCTCAAAAGGATCGAATTGTCAATGGGCAAAAAGGTTTTTTTTTCTCACTAGTTGGTTGATCCAAAATTGTTTGCTAAGTATCTTAATAACTATTTTATGAAATAGTATAAGATTTTTTAAACTTTGTAAATTGACCTTTGCTTTGGAGCTCTGGATGACTTAGGTCAACTTAAACCTACGAGTGCTTCATATCAAAAAAATCGAAACACCTTGCAAGGTTATGTTTTGTAAGGAAAAACAGAAACATGTGTTTCGTTTTTATGAGAAGTATATGAACCGAGATCAGAATTTATAGATGCCTTCTTAATATAAAATTTCTTTTTAATCAGCGCTCATCTCTTGTCTCTTTTTACTTTTTTAAGATATTATAAATTCATAAAACGAATTTCTGAGTT
Organism: Carpatolechia fugitivella; assembly: GCA_951230895.1. NCBI lineage: Eukaryota > Metazoa > Arthropoda > Insecta > Lepidoptera > Gelechiidae > Carpatolechia > Carpatolechia fugitivella. Next base: position 15,619,180 of record OX579646.1, on the reverse strand, counting down.
TGAATGGAAGTACGCTGTAGAATAGAGCAAATGCATTTATGTTGCACTAGCTATGTAAATTATAATAACCAGAATACGTACGTGAGTTAGATGGCTTCTAAGTGGTTTTCCAACTTCATCAACTCTTATTGCGAACTATCATATAGTTGGAAACTGTCTAAAGCTAGAATCTAATGTAATTTTTAGTTAACCGTCTAGTCTAATATTAGTAACCTCAGTGTGTTATCTGTAAAATTGGGAAATTTCCATGGGTTTACAGTATGAACCTACAGATTGAACGTGTTGTCCATATCCGGTCGGTTGATGAGCTTTGAAATGGACACCACGCTCCCCGTGGATCATCTATCATCGGGACATGTCATTCGCACACATACACCCGACTTTTGATACCCAAAAGGAAAGTTTCAGTGTGACCGTGACCTCAGGGTTGCTTCTTCTTCGACTTAACATTGATTCTGATAATGTATTTTTTGTTGGACATCAATATCTAACCATAGACCAAGGTTAGATTATTCTTACAGAGCTGACAGGTATTTGCGTATTACCATTAACCCCACAGGTCATCTATCATCGTTAGGGTTGGCACGCGTTCTTCTAAATTATGATATCTGACTAAAAAAACCTGTTAGCCGTGAACTTTTACGATATGTTGACGATCAGAAGGAATTGGCTTAAATTTCGAGGAAGCATATATATATTTTTTTTATTATTATTTATTGACGCAATTATCTTTCAAAGTGTCCTCTAACAAAATAAGGGATAAACGGTGTCCTGTGACCTTTTCTACACCTTATATTTTCATAAATAATCATCTGACTGATTTGGTAAACTTGATGTTTTTATTAACTGTGTTAAGAAACAAACGATCCTTTTCCTTTTTTTCGTCATAATTTTACCTACTCGTATAAGACTACGCTTGGAGAAGTTGAGTGGCTGTGCTGAGCCTAGAGTGGCCCCTTACTAACAATTTAGAAAGAACAATGCCCGTCTAAACAATACTCGCCTTACCTTCATCGGGTTTTGCTGGCTACCTACTTACGCCTCCATATATAGGTAATGGCCTCGATTCCGGATGTCATGCTCTAATTCTAATTTTTAAATCCAGCTGTCCTTTTTGTTTTTATGACCAATGAAAGCGAGGCGATGAACGAATGATATTAATTTGAACGAATGATAACCTAAAATAAGGGCATAGCTGTCAGTTTAAGAGATTTTTAAGTCGCATGTTTTAAGTGCTCTCTAAAATTGTGCAATCGACACGGCGGCCATGAGGTTCAAATTCGATGTTTGACAGCTCTAATATTAGAATGGTCATCTCCTGTCCCTTTTCAATATTTTAAATGTAAAAAGGACAGACTAACTTAAATTAAGGATTAGAGCGTGACAGTGTGAATCGGGGCCGATATACCTGCAATGTTTCTGTTCAAACATCGGCTTGTTTTTTCAAGCAAGCATAATTTTGTCAACTCTTCTGGGAGCACAGTCAGTATTGCATGAAAATTGAAGCAACGAAGCAAAGACCTTGCAGGGAACCTTCCTTGAGCGTAAAGCTCTCATTTCTAAGCTATGACCTACTTCGCCCATCTACCTACCCGCTGTCATCATCGTCGGAAATACAGAATCTGGTGTACTTTACTTTACTTTACATTTTAGTAGTACAAAGTAGTAAGTAATAGTAAATTTTGGTTCAAGCAAGCTTGTTCAGTTCAAGGCTTGATCTCCCGTTAAAACTTGAATCCTTTGTTAAACAACAACTACAATATGTCTTTAATTTATCTACATTAATACTTTAGTTAAAGCTGTCTTCCGTCCGGGAGACGTGGGTTTGATCCACGTACCATTTTGACTGAATTTCGAATTCATATGTACGTTTATTCGACGCTCTTACGGTGAAGGAAAACATCGTGATGAAACCTGCATACTCCTGCAAAAAAATTCAAAGGTTGTGTGTGAAGATGACCTATCCGCATTGGGCCAGCGTGGTCGACTAAGGCCTAATCGCCCTTATTCAGGGTAGGCTCAAGCCCCTCGGTGAGGACATATACGAGCTGTTGATGATCGAAAGTTTTATTATCTCTAAAAAGAGTTATTAATATAGGAGTAAGTTTCTAAAAAGAGTTTTGTGTACCTAAGTATTACATTCAACTAAATATCATAATATTAATAAGAGCATAAATTATTTATTGTATCTTTAAATTGCTCGGTATGAAACGTATACTGTATTACCCCTAAAAGGAAGTAAGTAATGATGTTACAGGTTAGACGACTACTTTTATTTCAAGGAAACAGGTGCTCAAAGTGAAGTCTAGATTCTGTAAATAAGACTTCATTATAGATACTCTGGCTCTATTCACTTCGACGAAAAAATATACTAAGACTCGACAGTAGAGGAAACAGAAATGGCACGACTCCTGCTACGTTTATTTTTCATTACACTACTCTCAGATTTATTGGCACATACAACGTCCCCAGCACTCAGAAGAGCTACTAGTGTTTATAAACTAAAATAAGCCACAGCAGAAAGTCTAGAATATTTCGCTTCTACGGTCTTGTACCTTGACACTGAAGAGGCGAAGTCTTTTGAACGTATAGCAATTAACCTAGCTATAAGTGACTTAATATGGGATGGAAGCGTAAAAAAAAGTTCGAAATCTTCGGTCGTTGGTGCCTCCAGTCCGGGAGACTCCCGTTCGAGTTTATTTGACGCTTGTTGCAAAACTGCTCGTACCTGAGTATGCTGTGAAGTCAACCAGCCCGTGCTGGGTTAAGATTTTGGACAAGGGTAGGCTTGAGTCACTCGTTAGAAAGTAGGATGGACACGTATGCCAAGTACTAGATTTCAGACAGGCATCCTATCTCGAATTACAAAGGAGGTGAACAGAGTGAATATCCATTGTGTCTCGGAACTTAAGGAGCTTTGCGATTGTGAGGGAATATTAATGGAACGCACTTAATCAAATCGAGTGGCCGACGACTGCCAGACCAGCCGAGCCTGGCCGGCTTGAGATAGCATTTGCTCCCCGAGAGCACTAGTTACAACAGAACTTTAGTTAGACTCGAATTCAAAGTGGTCTTTGAATGTCAAACAGCAGAGAATAGTTTGAATAATATTGTTGTTGTGGTATGAAGGTGTATTTATTTAGTTATGCGTTTTGTTTTTTCATGCCGAATAGAACTTATCTAACGACACATACAACCTGTTAAAAAAACTGAACAACTTTTGTTAAATTTTAGTACTGGCCCTCATTTTTAAATTAAGAGTTTGTTATAAAAAAAAACGGACAGGATAACAAGAAAACAAGTGAAAGTGTTTTTAATGAATTACCTAAGGATCTAACTCTGTGATTACTGATCCAATAGTAGAACATTATTATTAACATTATAATATATGTGGGGACATCTTCACACACGGCCATCTGATCCCAAACTAAGCACTATGTGTATCAGACAGCTGATATACATTACTTAAATAGATAAATACATACTTGTATAAATAAACAACAACCAGACACAAGGCAAACACAAGTGCTCATCACACGAATGTTTGCCATGGGCGGGATTCGAACCCGCAGGATGCGTCGGAGGCAGATACACTACCAACTGGGCTACGGAGCCGTCAGAAAAGAGATACAAGTTTCAGGGAAACAAGTATATTTTCAATGGTACTCTGTTTGAGTGTAATCCATCGAAAAGGAAGCCTTTGGAGATAAAACTGAAAGGATTTATTTTGTGGTTTAGCGGTTGCTTTAAATGTAGTCCTTTTGAAAACTGAAAGTATTGAAACAGCAGCGAGGTAAGAAGAATTCTTGAAACAATTTGATCTGTAGGTTAAATAACGTTATTTACGTACGTGTACATTTTATACGAAAGTAATAGTGTGAAATAATAAATAATATCTTAATACTTATTATGTTTGTGGATTTTATTAGGTACGAGTGATGATGGTTGTAATCCTACTCAACGAGTCTTTTAAAAGTTGTTCCAAATTTTTGTTTACAACGTCCCTAAGTTTAATAAAATACATTTTTTTACCTCTAACATCGTCTATACATTAAATATATTAAACTTCTTTATTTATCCAACTTTTGGCCCTTGCCAAATCACGGATTTTATGTGTTGAAATCATCACGTCCTCACCAAGGGGCAAAACCTACCCTGAATTAGAGCCATCAGGCTTTAGCATTAATTGTATTGGATACTCCGAGGAATTTACCGTTATTAAAAAGAAATTAAAATACTGTTCGACTTGTAAACTAAAATTTGTGTAATATTCAGTCAGATGGTTTTTTTATCGTCCCATTCCATTGTGTCGCCGATAAGGGTCGGCTGTGTCAAAGGTTGATCGGGAGCGCGCCATCCGGTCTCCATCAAATATAAAAGGTTGAGACGGCTCTGTCTATCCCTTAAACTTACTGTTTCTCAATTTTTTCCAAATTTATTCCTGGTTACTCAGAAGCTAAAAAATAAAAGAACCCGGTAAAAAAATACTTGTAAGAATAAATTTAGCGAAACAGAGAAAAAGTAAGTTGAGGGAGTATGGAACTAAAGAGATTTTTTGAGATGTTATTAGGTCACCTATTAGTAGATAGCCTTTAACGCAATTGATGAAGCAATTGATAAAATATGTCTCGCAATCAGCTAATGGACTGAAAAGGTAATGTCAGACCTTAAGGTGCAGTCTAGAATTGTCAATAGAATCAGTAAAAAGAAAAATACTACATAGTAATAAAGGTATATATTATTTATAGTCAATGATAAGGGTACCCGCCCTGTCCCATTATCGGAAACCGATTTTTTGTAGGAGAAAAATAGATCTTACTGATTGCAATAGTGCAACGCACATGTCCTACAAAAAGTCATCCAGAAATAACCCGGAGTAAGAGAGAGAAATAAATCAGCCCGATTATCGGTCTTACAAAAAGTCTGACGCATGTGGGCACCCTTATTTAAACATTAGTACGTAAACATGACGCACAATATTGCTTTACGATTCATTATATCTATGCTGAAACCAGTGAAACTGGTGTCGATTCGGCATACGCCCAACTAAACTAAAATTAGTCCTGTCACTTTCTATAATTTTTAATTGAAAAGGGACCGAAGATCATAATTTTGTCTTGTCTTTGACTTTACGACTAACTGTCAAATTTAGTCTTATTTTAGTGGCTTTTTAATCGTCATGGTGTTTAGGTAGGCACTAAAACAAGACTAAATTTGACAGTTAGTCGTGAAGTCAAAGACAAAAACAAAACCGATGATCTTCAGTCCCTTTTCAATTAAAAACAATAGAAAGTGACGGGACCAATTTTAGTTTAGTTGGGCGTATGCCGAATTGACACCAGTGTGACCTAATTTGTACTAGGAGCAAACCGCAGATATTTGACTAAGCGGTTGGAGCCAAACACGCCGTGTGTATCACACTGCCAAAATGAAAGCGAATTTTCGGTAATGTTGGCTGACACATGGCTGGCACTTTGTCAAACTGGGTCCGGCACTTTTTTTATTCGTAATGGGCTTGCCCTTGACTTAAAATCAGAGGCTTAAAACACTTATACTAGGGTTTTTTTGGTCTTAAAATCCTCAAGATAATGATGATGAACTTGTAACATGCATACATAGAATTTAATTATGGAAGTAAATATAGATAAAATTGTAACCCTAAGATTAGTAGGATATAGACACCTCATGGAAAACGTTTGAATTGATATTGGAAAATGGCAAAACATGTTGGGGAATAACTAGCTCACATTGGGCCAGCATGGCCAACTAATGCCTGAATGCCCTGTTTCAGGGTCAGTTCGACGGTGGTGACCTAAATTAGTTGGTAATTTGTGGCGAGAGGAATCTCGCCATTCTTTCGGTATCGGTATTAAATGAGGATAACTAATAAATTTCATTCATAACACTGAATAATGGTTTTAAGATATCGGCGGGAGGTATAGGCCACACATAATATTATAAATTATTTGTGGTAATGGTACATCCAGGTCAAAGTGTTTTGTAGGCTCGCTTCGCTTCGGCGCGGGGCGGCGGCGGCGCGGCGCGCTCAAACTCTGTGGTACAGATGCAATTTTGGCAGATAATTTTGGCGATCTGCATTACCAAAAGTTTTATATTTAACATTTAAGGCGCTACGCCGAAAAAAAATTGTTGCGCAAGAGGTGTGTCTAAGGTAGACGGCGCGGGCAGCGCCCCGCGTCGTCCAGCCGCTCCCCGCGCCGCCCCGCACAGACCCCGCTCTAAAACATCGAGGCGGGTCTATGACCTCTGCGACAATGATAAAATATTATATTTGTTTAATTTGATGTAATCGCGCAAAGTATATTACTATGTATGATTCGCTCTTTGAGTATATATTTTTTATTTTATTTTAATTAGTCTTTAGTGTAGTGGAGTGTAGGGTAGTAATGATTATAATTTCACCTAAAAATAAAAGATTTAGTATTTCAAGATTCCAGACATTTTGACATTGTAATAGTAAGTATAATTTGAATTACTATAATACGGTCCGCCCGCGGCTACGCTCGCGTTGTGTAAGATTTTCCCGTGGGAATAAGCCTTTTCCCGTAAAAAGTATCCTATGTAAGTGTCCTATGTGTTCCAGGGTATAAACTAACTTTATTCCAAATTTCTTTCATACCAATCCGTTCAGTAGTTGTTGTCTTCCAGTATCTTCACTTCAAAATTATATAGGGGACAAGGGGAAAATAATTCCCGTTGTCACCACTTTAATTTATTTATAAAATACCTACAGATTTTCGAGTATTTTTTATTCCATTGTTTCCAAACTGAAGTCAATTTATTAATTGGATGCAAAAAAAGAAAAATGTGATGTTTATTTACGATTTACAATACGATCGATACGTATCTACTTATTTCTGATACGATCAATATTGTGAATGTTTCCGGAAATACATAATGTTTTCATCGTGTCTATTTTTTTCTTTGTGTTAGATTAAACAGGATGATCACTATAAATGTCTTTATAATATTTTTATCACACACACGTCACTTCAACACATCAATTTTTTTTTTCTTTCACTGTCATTATTGATGAGTAATTGGTACCAAAGAAATCTTATATCAAATATTTGGTTCAAATCAAGATCAAAAGTTTCTGTTTTGTCAATAAAATTGGGTATGCAAAGTTTTAAAAAAGTATGCTAAATGCAAAACCATTTCGAGATATAAGGTTGGTTTCTAAATATATTTTGCATTTTTTTTTTGCTCAAAATACTACACGGTTGTTTATTTTTTTATAAAATCATTTAATTTCCAAATGCCCTCCAAAAAGTAACCTGTAGCCGTGACATCCATGGTAGCTTTGACGTCGAAAAATGATTCATAAAAATCTTAATTTGAATAAAATATTTTTATTTGATTTGATATACGGCTGATTCTCTGTCTTGACAAACGAGATATATAAAAAAATTACACAAACTTCATCTTTGATTATGGCACAGAATCTTGCGCCACGTGTAAAGCTTGATCTGCTATTTGAATATATTTAATTGTAAAACTTTTACTTTAGTATTATATCAGACTGCCCACGCCGCGAAATTTTATTGATAAAGCATCGACTATTTGTGTTTACCATTGAAATTATTGGGGCGCTTGGTCTGGCATCACTAAACCACATTTGATGACATACGATGACAGCTAACTTCATACCTATATTTTTTGCTTGTCACTAGGCAAAAAATGTATTTTATTCAGCCAACTGTAGTATATGTATGACTCACTTCAACCACATCTAGATAGATATAATTTAGCATCTAAGTAGCTTGTAGTCAATACGTTTGTCTGACGCACAACACTTCTTTCATTCTGACACGCTCCTGTGTCTCCATACCTCATGCATGGTGACTTTGCCAACACTGCCTAGTATGGACAGTCCTGTGCATCACGATTCGCTAGTGATAAAAATATAACGTGTTCGTTCGTAAAAATTGTAATAATGTGTTAAAACGAGGATTCGATAGGATGATGTTTACGTGCTAAAAGTGGGTCTTTTTAGATGGGTGTGGAGTTCTTGAGGAAGCTGCGGCGACTCTTGAGACGGGCAAGAGGAGGGTTGTGCTGTAAAAGAGGTGCCTGCTGTCTTGAGACTGTTTCGCTTTTTCAATATCGCAAGCGACCTCACGTCTCACGCTGGGTGGAATAATTCCTGCCATGGAGTAAAGCTTTCTCAGTGGTGTCGGTTTCAGGGTGCCCGTGACTATACGTCATGATTCGTGGAGAGCTGTGTCCACATTTCTCGCATGGGCTAAACAAGCCCAAACTGGACTCGAATATTCGCCTGCTGAGTAAGCGAGAGCAAGACAACTCGTTCGAAGAACGCGTGCGCTGGCTCCCCAGTGGGTAGTGGTAAGGCGTCTCAGGATGTTGTTCCGGGCACCAACTTTACTCTTAAGCTTGCGGCAGTTCTCTCTTTATGTCAGAGATCGATCCCACGTGACACCTAAGTACCGTCAAAAAATGTTTTTAAACTTTCATACAAATTAACTCGATCAGCTGATCACCTTGTTTGAAAAAAATACGAGTTTAAAAAAGTTTTGGAACGAAAGTTGTTCAGTTTCATGGGCCGATTATTACCACACGAGAGGTTTAACGTTATTTTGCTAAGACGTTGACACGTTGTAGTTTTGAATTGTCACGGCAAAGCTAACGATATCTCTTTAGAAATTAATTAAGTATTTTAGAATTTTGAAAGAATTTTGAAAGTGTGACAATATTTCCTTATTTCCTTATGTGTTATGCAATAAAGTGTTACTTACTTACTTACTTATATTTATTAGAGGTTCTATTTTGTCATAAAAACTAAGATTCTTGGATTTTATTTTATTTTTAACATTGCCTCATTGTTTCCTTGGCAAAATAGTCTCTTAACCGAGTTTCATCAAACCCATTAACTCATAGAAAAAAAAAATTGTTGTTTTCTTAATGGAATAGTCCACTAACCCAAGTTTTATCGTAATCAGAGCACTAACAAAATAATAAACTGTCAGTTAAAAAATATATGAGTTCATTTTGTTCAATATTATAATTATTTTTTTATAAATAATTATTACTCATCCAAAATATCATTTGAATAAAAATACTCGTAAATCAGTCATTCATTTTATAATTATAATTTGTAACGTGGGAGAACGGAAATATTTATTCCCACTGTCCCCTGTGTTCTTTTTTTCGAGTGAACATACTGGGGGACAGCGGGAAAATCCTTAGTTGTTCCCCCGTGAGGGATATAATCCTTTGACTGGAAATAAGACTTGGCCCCGCACACACTTGGCTGGTTTTTTGTAAGCTAGGTATAGGCTATATAATTACGTAACGAGTATGCAAACTTTACTTTTGAATCAATAAATAAATTATATCTTACCTACCTAATACAATAAAAATAATTCTAAAAAACCGCATTTGGTTGAAGAATAGAACTACCTAACTATTCCTCTCGCGCCTGCCTGCGTTGTACTAGAAAAATAAAATGATCGACATCTGTAACTAGGTAGTATAATAATAACATATAATTTGAAAAAAAAAATATACCTTGATGTGCCGTCCACTGTACATACACATATACACTTTGCGTAGTGTACTCGTATTATTAGTGTCGACCTTGAAAGTGATAGTATCACAAACTTGACTAAACCTTACTAAGTATACAAGCAGCAGGTATGGACCCAACCTATATTTATTTAATTAAAAATCGATTTAGAAATATTGTCAATGTAACGGATCGGACGGACGGATGTGACGGACCTACTCATAGTACGTCTTCTCCAAATAAAATTATTTCGTGAGCCGGGCGGCTTGGAGCGCCACCGAGCGCACATCCGTCGTCGGCAAAGATCATGGGCGACTGAGCTCAAGAAAGGAAAGTGATGACGCTAAGCTTCTCCGCACGTGTTTAACAGAGAAAGAAATAATGTTCGCGCGCTCCAAGTAAATGGCGTAAGTGCCAAATTTACTTTCTCAGTTTATATAAAAAGTACTAATTTGATTTGTAAATTGCTTGAGAAAAACATAAAGCAGTCGGAGACCTATTTTGTAACTAAATTTCGGCGACCAATAAATTACCATTTACCTCTCAGATTCAAATAACGAGAATCGAAGACGCTGCTTTGGATAACATTTGTATCGAGAAGATTTTTACCAAACATGTTTTGGCCTTAGTGTAAGCGTAGATAATAGAGTCCAATAACATATTTTAGAAAATCAATACATTTACTGACGTACATAATGAGATCTGATTCAACAAAAATCTTGAAAATTCCCGGACTAGCCCCTTAATAAAGAAAAGTTTTGCCTTTAATAAACTGGATTTTTAATATTTTAAGAGTAGTGAACTAGAAGTTTTCATAGATGAATTGATGAAAATCATTGCCAAATAATACATTTTCTTTCTAATATGTGAGGAAAATATGACTACATCCAAAACTGAATATTCAGGATAAGGGCAGGAAATTGTTTAAAAAGATGGTAAAATTTATCCTTTTCTACCACGGTACATAGCAAAATAACATCTAGACTTGTATGATGAAACAAACATTTAACACTTTCGGAATACATGAACAAAATCTAATTTTAGTTTCAATAAAACTATAGGTATACTATTTTCGTTGCCTACTACCAAAATGTACCTAAATAAAAATCATTATACGGATACAATTACAAGGGTTACCTAATCCCTCAATTTAATTTGTAATACAAATATCTTTTCCATCCTCTGGACGCAATACCTTTAGTTGGGTTTGTACCCAAGTGGACTTGTGTCCACTGGACAGGTATTATTTTCTGGGATTAAAAGGATACCGGGAACTGATTGTGTTCTAGTGAAGGGTTGATCCAATTCAATTGAAAATTATAATAATACATAATACAATACAAGTCCATTCAACAAAATAACCCACAAACGGGAGGGTAAAGTGACAATAAATTTACGTAGATGATATAATTCGTTATTTGCCAATCCCAAAAGTTTGTAGGGAAAATATGACCTGCGTATTTATTTTTATCTTTTACTCCAAAGTTAGAGAAATTGTAACTTATGTGTAGTATGTATAGGTAGTACGAAAAAATAAATAAAAACATATTTAAGAAAAAGTTGGCTTTGAATAAACTTAAAATATGCAGATGAAGTTCAACTAAAAAGTTCCTGCAGAAGCAAAGACGCAAAGGGACTTAGCTGTTTCTTAGCGCCTCGCCCATAATTACAAATTATGTTATACTTTGAAGTAATAATTGATGTCCAGCCCACGGCTAACTATGAACCCTCAACCACTCGCTTTTTTCAACTTCCTCTTTTATTTTACCCTCGCCTTGAATTCTATATTTACCTTATACCTATCTTTCTAATAAGGTCAGTAGAAATTCTTATGTCAACTATGAATTTATCCACGGAGACATTTGTCTCCATGAATTTATCCAAAACTTAACAGACAGACACGTGTAAGTAAATGAATAACTAGGTAAGTATATATTATTTATCGAAGGTGACAACTCCTCAGAAGAGCGTCGGTGGTCTAGTGGCTAGGGCCGCTGCCTCCCGACCGGGAGACGCGGGTTCGATCCCCACCACGTACCAATGTGTTTTCGAATTCATATGTACGTTTATTCGACGCTCTTACGGTGAAGGAAAACATCGTGATGAAACCTGCGCACTTCTGCGAAGAAATTCAAAGGTTGTGTGTGTAGTCGACCAACCCACCCTGGGCCAGCGTGGTCGACTAAGGCCTAATCACCCTAATTCAAGGTAGGCTCGAGCCCCTCGGTGAGGATGTATATGAGCTGTTGATATTGTCAACTCCTACGAACAAATCCTTTAATTTATAACCCTTGATCTTATCTTCTCTCCAAAACTGAAATAAGGTTATATTATTATCACGGTGGTTGACAGAAGGAAATACCGTTCGCGGCGAAACGTGATGTTGTTTGGTAAATCGACGCACATTTGGAGCTAGATGACTATGGCGGTTTCCGGAGCGAGCGTACTTTTGTGTTTACCCACACGCGCTAAGCAAATATTTCATACAGTTAGTTCGTATTACATGTCGCAGAGTTTCTTATCGCAGTCATTAGTTTTAGTAAATTTGTTAAAAAAATGTTTTTCTGAAATCATAGTTGATACAACTATTTCTTATCTTTAAATACCTGTGATTACTAAACGCACTAAACGTTTTGCGTCGTCTTTTTTGGTGCGCACAGCACGAGAGTGGAATGCTCTTCCAGCGTCTGTGTTTCCGGAGTCTTATAATCTTGGTGTATTCAAGGCAAGAGTGAATAGGCATCTTTTGGGTGAGCGTGTATCATCTTCGACCTCGTCATCACTTTCCATCAGGTGAGACTGTGGCCAAACGCGAACCTATTTTACATAAAAATAAAAAAAATGTTCCAAATCTCAGACAAGCTCTCTGCACCGACGCTCTTTGCTTCATGAACTTTTATTGAATTTTATTAAAAGGCAGTTTACAAAATGATGCTGCATTAAAATAATGTATAGGTAGGTATCAAGATTGGAGTAACTTCTGGAGTATTTGTAAATAATAATAATATAATGTAATAATTTTGTTTGTTTGTTTCAGGTGAGTCATCAAAACGAAGCGATTTTTAAAAGGTAAAACTTAACTTGGCTTTTAAAACCATAAACGTAGGTCACATGAAAAATAAATATATTTAATTTACCACATTTAAACAACTACGTGACTTTATTGGCTTGTTTACCTCTCTACTCGAATAAAATACTCTTTCATTTTACAATTTGTAATTAGTCTATTTGTAATTTATGCTGTAATTAGAATTCAAATATATACGCTTACAAGATAAAATACATCTTCAAATAAAGCTGTGCAGTGTAGGTTACGGGAGCAACTTGTGTCTTCTGAGGCATATAGCATACGGTGACAAATATTTGTTTTATCATGTTTTTCCCTTACCTTTCATCTGAGGTTATTGTTGGGAAATAGTATATAACAAACGTTCAAGAATAGTAAATTGTATTTCGATAACAATAAAAAGAGCCGTTATAATTACAAAAAAAAGATGTTCCGTAATATATAATCCAATGAATAGAGGGGGGTTACCATACAAACGGTCTGGTATAGTTGGGTTATTATAAGATGAGTTCTGACAGCTTCAAAATTCTTCATACGACGTTAACAACTTTTTTTTTATAATATTCAGTTTAAAAACCATAATAGCTAATAATTAAAAACAAAGTAACTTCACCTCTTATTTTATCATGAAACGGTATGTAATTTTACTTAATACACAATTAAATAAACGAAATAATATTAAAAAGTTTTTAAATTTTTATCTGTCAGAGCTCATCCTACAGTAACCCAACTATAGTTCTAAATTTTTATAGTCTATTATTTTGCTTTATATGGTTAGGGAGACGTTTGCGTGTTATGTGCGTTTGTTCCTGTATGTGTCCATTAGACCCCGATACAGGATGTAACGACTATTTCTTTACCTTTATAAAACTTCTAAAGCAAATTGATGATAATGATGATGAAGAGCTCCTCACCGATTTCGGCCTCGGCAACTGCTTTAGCTTCAGGACAATCATTAACTATTATACTAGAAGTCCACCAGCTGAATAAGAGCTCTTCAATAACTCGGGTTACCTCTGGAACGTTGTTTTGTTTACGAATCTCATCAATTCTGATTCGTACCCACTTCGTACCCCTTTGGGACACATCCATTGCTGAACAAGTTTTGCTTATTTGATTGCCTATTTTACGCAGTTAAATAAACAAAACTTGTGCAATAACCTATCTAGTAGTTTTGTACACAAGTGCCTACGGATTCCACTACAAAACTTACTGTGGCACTTCGTGAAGCGCTTACGAGAACCTTCTGGATAGTAATAACATGGAATAGAATTTAATTTAGTGCAGTGAACATTGTTCCTCCTTAATACACTGAAGCATGTAATATGCCGTTTCCATATAACAAGAGAACTACCATTCTTGTTCCGCTTACGTAGGTACTATAAACATATTTAGAACATTATTGGATTTTCCAAGGATGTGGATGTGTATGCGTTTATTGCTTTCTTATTGGATTTTCAGTTGTATAGACTCACTGCGGAGAGGACGAAAGTGGTTTTAATCTAGAAGAGTACGGAAAGAATAATGTTGAGTTTAAAATGTATAATTTCTTTTTTCGAAATAGGATTTATAAGACTATTTGCAAAGGCAATATATTAAACGTTCACTAACAAAATTTGGGTTTTTCTGTGAATAAGAAACTCCACAGCATCGCAAATTTTTCATTCTCTTCGGTTAAAGTTCCTTACATGCAAGCATGTTCTTCTTTGGAATTACGTATTATAATATGATTTGCGTTCTCGGTAAGCGAATTATTGTGTATATGTATGAGAAACCTCTAGTTTACACTTTATATCTTGAATGGTTTATCCTTTAAAGATTATTTATTTCCACTCTTTACCAGTATTTTCTTTCTCACCGTTATTTTCTAATCTATTTTATGTTTAGACTCTTAAAAAAACAATTGTCTTTATAGACCTTTCTGTACGCTCGTATAGTGCCAGGTGCTCAATTCAAACACTGGTTGAAATAAGGTTAACTAAACAGCTCATCACGAATCACGAGTAGTCAAAATAATGTTTGTTGTTGTTCGCAACAGATGATGACAATTTCCAGTCGCACAAATGCTGGTTAATGGACAATTAAGCGACGAACAAAGAGAAACAGAAGTGCAGGTTAAATAGTCGCGCTATAATCGTGAAGCCGCTTTGTGCGCTGACAGACTGGGATTCAATTATTGAGCCTCAATAGCGTCAGCTGGTCGTGTGCAGATTTATAGGAGTGTTCGTTCTATGATGTTATTACATAAAATAATTTACGTAGGTGTAGTAGAAATAAATATTGTTGTTTGCTACGCCGTAGCACTATTCTACGGTACTTGCTTCGTAGCAGAGCTCTACGAATGACTCCGCCGTCAAATCTGATGATCCAACTCTGCAACAATTTACACAAAATAATTGTTTGTCAATGTAAGTAGGTATATTGTGTAATATATGTTTTAAGATTTTCGTGGTTGTTCACTACACTAACATTCTCACAATTCGCGGGTTTGTTATCACGGTAATATTTAATATTGTTACCTCGATATTTCGGAACGGTTACACGCTCCATGGTCACGAGTAGACTGGTGGTGAGTGGACTGCATCTAAGGACAGACACCCGCGAATTGTGAGAATGTTAGTGTAGGTATATTGTGTGTAAGCCAGTTAATTATGTTGATCTACTTTCCTTTATAATTTGAACATATTATAATAATTAAGTTTTTATTAATTTTTTTAGCTTTTATAAACAGAGAGTGCTACATGATATAAGTATTTTTTTTTATTACGTTTTGATAAAGATTATGAACTGGGTAAATGTTCTTGTTAAATAAACGCGATTTCGATTACAAAAGATGCAGTTTTGTAGCGAATGGTTTTAGTATTCCAGACGCATAGCACGTGAATTCGGGTCCTAAATTAATTCCTTTGAAAAGCACAAATTGGTAAACGTGATTATAGAATAGAGGTCCATTCAATGAAATAGTTAAAAGCAAAAGCTGAACCTGTGCACACTGCATGCACATTGCACATGCTTGTCGGATTCATAAGTAGATCCATATCACGTACGTATACCTACCTATATACTTTATATAAATAATAAATAAGTGGGGACATTTCACACACGGTCATCCGAGCTCAAACTAAGCAGAGCTTGTACTATGGGTATCAGACAGCTGATATATATTACTTATATAGATAAATACGTACTTATATAGATAAACAACATCCAAACACAAGGCAAACACAGTTGCTCATCACACGAATGTTTCCTGGGCGGGATTCGAACCCGCGTCCCTGTGCTTCGTAGGCAGGCATACTACCGACTAGGCTACGGGACCGTCAACTTTGAAATATCTTTTTAATAATATAATCTATTTCGTATTTTTTCGTCCTCTTGGATATACAGTTCCGCACACTTCATCTATAACCGCAAAGGCCGAAAAGAAAATACTTAAAAAAAATAGTTATTTCAATGAAAGACGCACGTGATATAAATAAATAAGATAAAAACCTTTATTTCGTAAAAGGTTGCATAATCATCAAATGACTGGAGTCTCCTTTTAAGCATAGCAATGCCTGTGGTAGGAGACTGCGCTCTTCCCATTCAAGATAGTTACTTACTAACTTGATATGGATTTACTTATAAACCTGTACTGTAGTACCTATTCTTAGTACAGTCAACTAACACTTTTTTGTGCAAAAATATAAGTTTGAATAGGAGGAGCAGAGATAGAGTACCCTAAACTCTTAACTTATGACTGCGGAACCCTTAACAGAGAAAATTCAGAATAACATCAGAAAAGTTAACTCCCAAAGGATATTTGAAACTGGAAAATTGGATTTACTTGCGCCAATCACATTGTTGCCTGTGTGCTACAATATAAAAAGGAAAAAAGAATCATATACTTTTTTTCTTTTATGAACGTTACAATTTGTTAGGTATTACTGTGAGCAATACCTATACTCCTTGATCTATTATTAAAAATGCTGGCATGTGATAAATGCGCACTGGCAGCTTTATTTTGTTCCAGAATTGTATTTTCAAAAGATTTCGAAACATTTCAGTTTTGAATATTGTTTTGTGTCAGTCAAATAATAGAAGCCCTTGCATAACAATATCCTTATAAAATATAAAATACTTTTCCAATAAATATTTGTTATTCTCTTAAATACTATCTTATTTAATTTCACACCTCCATCACCACAATACAATTCAAGGAAAAAGAAACATCTTTATATCTGAGAATTGTTCTTTTCTTCTTGGATTCGTTGACAATTATGTCGAGGTTTATTTAAAATCCCGGCCTAATTAATAAAATAAGTAGCTTAGATTATGAAACGTTCATTTCATTTGTAAAGCTGGAATACTGGAATGATTTAATTAGTTTAATAAGTATGAGTTATATATAATATTATTGCAGAGAAATTCAAAGGTTATGCGTGAAGTTGACCGACCCGCACTGGGCCAGCGTGGTCGCACCCTAACTCGGGTAGGCTCGAGACTCTCTGTGGAAACGTAGTAGAATCAACAGATAGAATTAACGATACGTTCTCTTGTTTCATAGAAATTTTGTTCCCGACGACGACCCCGGCAAAAGCACTATTTAATCCCTATTTTACCTGAACAAGAACATTGTTAAGGGAAGAATGTTAATATCGCCGCTCCTTTGCCATAAATCAGTCACACATGTCACTGCTTTCGAGAATATGATGCGACTATGTAAATATCACTGAGGTCTATTCTAACAATTCACGACGAACCTTAGTTTTTTCTCTCATCCAACACAAGTAATAGTGGTTTCCTAACGGTATGTGTTATTGATCGTGATCTTTATATCTTATGCGTGTCTATACACAATAAAACCGTATGGGGTGTCCATCTAAACCGCATCTTTTTACTGCGTTACATTGAATTGATGCTCTTCTTTACGGCTTAATTTCAGAATGTAAGTACCTGATTAGAATATTTATCTTAGTTTTCTCCTTCAAAAATCGTGCTTCATGCACGTTATTGGTTTTTCAATTACTTTAGCAATTCTCGCTCAATTTTAGTTACCAGATTTACAATCTGAATCTGCCTTAATAACGTTTCAAACAAACGTTACCTGGTAACCCAGCTAGACAAATCTCTGTAGATTGAATATGAATGTCTGGATCTGAAGTTGAACGTTTGGCTGCATCTGAAGTAAGACGTTTGGCTGCATCTGAAGTAAGACGTTTGGCTGCATCTGAAGTTGGACGTTTGGCTGCATCTGCAACTGAGCTGAACCGCCTGAATTTTGCGACAACTCGATTGCAATTTGTCGGATTTGTTGCAGTCCGGCTCTCTCTTTGAGGTGCAGTTTGCAGTCAAGACTTGCATAGTGAAGATAGTTTTGCACGGATCGGCTCTTTGCAGAACTCGGTGATAAAGGGACGACGATGTAGAGCATATAACTAAGCCTAGAGACATTTAAACTTTTTACTGAAAAGAAATCGTGGATATCGGCAAAGATGATAACATTGTAAAACATTGAAATTATAAAGTTGAATGAAATAGTTACCTGTTTTGCACACATGAATATTTATAATCTGTTAAAAAACAAGCTGAGAAATCTGGTGTACAAATTAAAGTAATATCGAGCGACATAACATAGAATATTGAGTACTTATATAGGTACTTACATTACTAGCTGTCGCCCGCGGCTAACTCAGGTCATGTAAGATTTTTCCTTTAAAAAGTAGAAACTATTTCCATTTCAAATTTCATACGAATCCGTTCAGTAATTTAAGCGTGAAAGCGGATCAAACATCCAAACATACTTTCAAATTTATAATAAATGAATAAAATAAATTTATATGTGGGGGCATCTTCACGCACGGCCACCTGTTCCCTAACTAAGCAGAGCTTGTACTATGGGTACCAGACAGCTGATATATAATACATAACTTAAATAGATAATACATACTTATATAGATAAACAACAACCAGACACAAGGCAAACACAAGTGCTCATCACACGAATGTTTGCCCTGGGCGGGATTCGAACCTGTGACCCTGTGCGTCGGAGGCAGATACACTACCACCTGGGCTACGGACCCGTCAAATAGATAATAGATGATATTACATAAAAATGTAGCATAAGTAGTACTCTATCTCTAGCTAGGTACTTAGATAACCGGCGAGCTATAAATATAAACGTAGCTCGTAAATGCGGGCTATTGAGATAGTAATAAGTCAGGAACACCTACTACTCAGTACACATAATAAAAAGTTGCCCTTGACCTAAACTTTATGTAAGAACACTGTACTATGTATTCTCAAGCAAATTAGGACAAACATAAAGTACATCGACCTTTATACTTAAACGAACGATTGCGTCTGGTAGCACCCCTATTGTATTGAAAATGCATTCAGAAACTTATTCTACTATGTTTTTAAGACGAAAGTTCAGTATTTCCCTTTTTTGCACGTCGTTTGTTAATAACAGAGATTTACCTCACTTTAGCTTTCTAAAAGAAACTTTAAATTATGTAATAGTTGTATTTGCAAGCTTCGTATATGAAAATGAGGTTAAATGTAATTTTTCCTAATCAAAACGGAAATAAAAAAAAAATTAGGTATTTTATAGGAAAACTAAAACTTACTTTCTTCTCGTGTTTTTATTTTTGTAAAAGAATTACGTCTGAATATTTTAATGTCTATCATTCAATCGTAAATATAAATTAGGATTATCTTTCTAAAAGAAATAAACTTACGCTGCCTTAACATTCGCAAGGATGAACTTCGCAACCATGAAGCTTAGTCAAATATATTAATACATTTTTTTAAGGTAAGAATGATATACATCGAGCGTGTGACTACAATAAAAAAAAAAAAACTTACCTTCAGATAGGTAAACACATGAAATACCTACCCGAAATACAGAAAATTGAGTGAAGAGTAACAATATTAAATGTAAAAGCTCCCAGGAACGACGCTGTTAATTTCAACGACGAGTGAAATAAACACAATTTCCACAATAAAATACACAGTTCGTGACATTTTCAAAGCATTTCTTTACCCGGATGCGTAAATTAAAAAAAGGTCATAATAATGATGAGGAACAACATTTTGACAGTATTTTTTTTTTTTTTGTATTGTAATCTACCTATACATCGGTATCGGTGATCGTCTCAACTGTCTTTTTTATTTAGTATTAAAGGGTCGATTGTTAGCATCCGTCAATGGCGGTCGGGCTTTCGTTTTAATTTTCGTTGTTTAGTTTATTTGAGTGTTTAGTGTATAATTTCGATAGTGTATTATCCAGTGAATGACTCTGATCAATAAACTTTAATAGGACAATTGAAACGCTTGCATTTTGCCGTCATTTATTGATGACTTGCAGCGGCCACGTGGTGGCTTCAGTAATGCTGCTATCATATTACTGGAGTCCTTCACCGTACACAGCAGCCCTAGTCTTAGGATTAGGGCTCTGTGCATCTTATGCTACTTAGCAAAACCACTTGATACTGGCGAAATACTACAAGTGAAACGCCATAATTAAAAGATTGAATTGAATTAGTTTTAAAGAGTATTGTTAGGAGCTAATTTTAACCCGAACAAACACTAACTCAATCACGTAAAACTAAGTTTTTATCACTTGCTATTGATCCGGTCACCACGCAAATAGGTGGACTCGCACGCACGGTTTAACTTAATGTCTTAATTAGAAACGTGTTTTATTTAAGCGCTTTTGTTGCTAGCTGTGATTATGACAATATACTGTTGGTATTTCGTTGGTGTGTTTTTCAACGAATTGGAAAGTTTCACGTTTGAATGATTAAAATGTTTTTTTAAGTATCTTAATTAAAATAATAGATGTAAGGGCCATGAATTGCTTAAAATTTATTAGTTAAGACATTTATTTGAACTTTCTCTTCACGGCACTCCACAATTTGTAAATAAAATAATATACTTATTAACTTGGGTTCGTACATTACTACGCATGTTTCCTCACTATGTTTTCCCTTAGTTTGCAATACAGCATCCATATACAATAATATTTGATCTACCGAAATTATTCTGAAGGAACAGTTATTGTTATCAAAGCTTATAGTTACAACCACGATTCCCCTAAAATAACCTTTTGTGGTTACCTAAGGTCGTAATAGGCTTAAGGTGGAAATTCTCCTCGATTTAGCGACCCTTTAAAACAAAAGAACGCTTTCGCATTGAGAGCAAAAAAGAAAAATATACTTATAATAATATGATCAACCCTTCCCAGCCTCAATGAAACTTATCTTTTATTCATAGTTTACTCTGTCTGTTCTATAGAACGAAGCTTAGACTTTTTAAAAACCTGATTTTATGCATAGAATTTTAAAAGTGGTAAAACGTTTTAGACTCCTTAAGCCTTTGAAATGAAATACGTGTTGTGGAGAAAGTGTTGATAAGAATAATATTATACACATTTCAGCCTTCTTTTTTTTTATTTCACCAATACAGACGCAACTACAGAATATTAACTTATTCGTGTGTAAGTATAATACAATATACCTATATTAACATGATGAGATGTTCCTCATACTGTACCGTTTGGTACAATATAACTGGTTGTACTTATAATCTGGGGGCACGGCAGTGCCCCCGCCAAGTCAAGCCAAAAAGCGGCACGGCAGCCGTACCATCCTTTTCTCGAAGCAGTTCGGGCCATTTTCGACCCCCCTATAACTTCGTTGTGGATAAAACTAGAAACCTGAATTTTCAGTAATAAAGCAGGCATTGTATAAACCCAGTATGTTTCAAATTTCATTTAATTTGAACCAGTAGTTTAAGATTTATAACTAGTCAAAGTTTCTTAATTTGTCACTCACTCACTCACTCTCTCACTCACTCACTCACTCACTCACTCACTCACTCACTCACTGACTGACCGATCATCAAAACTCTAAGGCACTTCTAGCAGACATAGAAACTTAAAATTTAGAACAGAATTAGTGTTTAGTGTATAAACCAAGGAAAAACTAAATAAAATCTTGGGGCATTATATAGGACTACAAGGTTAGGTGTAGGGTAGGTGTAGGTAGGTGTAGGGTAGGTGTAGGGTAGGTGTAGGGTAGGTGTAGGGTAGGTGTAGGGTAGGTGTAGGGTAGGTGTAGGATAGGTGTAGGGTAGGTGAAGGGTAGGTGTAGGGTAGGTGAAGGGTAGGTGTAGGGTAGGTGTAGGGTAGGTGTTGGATAGGTGTTGGGCAGGTGTAGGGTAGGTGTAGGGTAGGTGTAGGTTAGGTGTAGGGTAGGTGTAGGTAGTTGTAGGGTAGGTGAAGGGTAGGTGTAGGGTAGGTGTAAGAGATTTTTAATATTGATCTGGTCACTATAAGATGTTGTTAGGTGAGCTAATTACGTAATAACTTAAGACAGAAGGATTCTTAAGTAGGGACTGAATAAATTAACCGACTTGGTATTACATGGATCTCACAACTTTTTACGGTAGATTAAGTTGCGTGCGAGACTTGTTTTTTTTACAAGTTATGTTTTTGATGGCATTTATTTGACTTACAGTGCGATTAATTTGTCCCACTAGAACTTCAATATCAAAATCTTGTGGCGTTACTTGACTTAAATTTACCTATGTATAGGTATGTTGAAACAAAAGTTCCAAGACAACAAAACATTAAAATTGCTATTTTATTCAACCCGCCCGCACTGGGCCAGCCTTATTGACTCAAACCTAATCGCTTTAATTCAGGGCAAGCTCCTCAGTGTGGACGTATATGAACTGATAACATTATAGGTATATCACTACCTTACTTCATTCTTTTCACATAATTTCAAAAGAAGGATTTCCTTAGAGTTTATTTCCAATTGAGAGTTTAGTTAAAACTTAAGGTGTTATTAAAATAGCACCATTGTTTTCTCAGCTGGCTGTAATAAATCATCCTCGTTGAGCCGCCACGAAAACGTTCTAAAGTTGGGAAAAATAAACGTTGAGGTGAGTAAGAATAATACTAGTGGCTCTGTGAGCTGTAGACCTAGCGAGTATATTTATTTTTACGAAATGGCTGATCCCTCCTACCCTCATAACTCCGTAGTTTTTTAAATTATCCAAAAATTGACTCGATAAAAAAAATCTTTATATTTACCGAACCTGCTCCCAAAATTTCACGAAAATCGGTTGAAAGTTGTTCAGTTTGACGGGTACTATCACTACACGGCGGGAACAAAACGATGTAAATTTCATGCTGTAGTGCCTTTAAATTTAAGACGTACTTTGTGTGTTTATATTCGAATTACATTTATTTTTAACGAACTCCATTGATATTTCTACCGAAGTGGGGTGCAGACTTGAGATAATATAGCGGGCGCGCGGACTTGAACAAAATTACCGTAATTATGCATTCGACACTATAAATATGCATATATAGACATAATTCGACCATAAATATGCATATATAGAGCATATTGGTCCAACAACCTATGCATTTATTTCAGATGTGTGAAGATTTCCTTTTTTTTATGTGTAAGTAATTCAACACTTTTTCTTTCTAAATTTTTGTGGGAAAAGAAATATTACAAAGATACATTTTAATTTGAACGAAATGAACATTGTGTAACTGTTTGTTCCGGATATTGGGGATGGAGCGACCAATCTCGTATTGACCCATCCAGACCCATCCCCAATCAACAAACTGCCTCCAGCCTTTCGTGCTCAGAAAACAGACCCTATGCAATGGTACTGCCTAATCCGAAAAGGTGCTCCACTTGCACGACCTTACCAAATTTTATCACAGTTAATGGCATTATATATTTTTTATCGCAGCGAGTAAAAAATTACTAGTAAATAGAAAGTTATCTGGTATCGTTTTGAAATATTTTAAAACCAGTGTACTATGTCTTCTAATCCAAGCACGAATTATACATATTATTTTGTATTAATGTCATAAAATTCTAACAAAATCGATCGATCTATCCTTAACGAAACATTTATTGTGTTCATTAAGGGTTAACAGTTAATTTTGTATAAAATGTTTTCTATACAAATTCTGACCGTGTTATACAAACCTATCTCAAAACATCCTTGTTTTTGGAAAGAAGAAATTATGTTATCCTGGGAATCGTTAGGACGGAACTTATTTCAACTTCTTCTCAAGTTTTCAAGCATTCTTGTTATTTTTTTTTGTTTCGAAGTATCTTTTACATTTCGTAAGATAGTAGGTACCCATCGTGTTTTATGGTTTTCATTTTTTTATTTTACGCAATCATTTTCGATAAGATTTATTTTTTAACAGACATCCTCGCTTTTACTTCACAATACATTATCGAAAATAATGGATTATTATTATTAAAATAATGGATGAATATAATAAAATTTTAATTCAATTTAAACTTATTATTTTGGATGACGCCAACCCTGCTCACCCTGTTAGATTTAGGCGGGCAATTTACATATTCACACGGGCTACGCTGGGGCTTATGGAAACATGACACGTCTACTTGGTTGGTTAATCAATCATTCGATTGTATAGGGCGAAGTCTTGTATACCCAGATGCGGGACCAAGGAGCTATAAAACTCTCTTTCAGATGTTTTTATCTGTAGATTTGCTGCAGATACTTAATAGCCTTTTTCAAATACAATTTGAAAATTCGTTCAAAGGTTAAATTTCTGCACGTATTATTAACTATTGGCTCTGCGAGCTGTAAACCTCGCGAGTCTATATATCTCTTTATATTTATTTTTATTTTTTCTTCACATACGTCCCCAACCCCTTGAAATTTATTTATCTCAAATTTTTTTTTTTATTAGGTATTTTTTTTATTTTATTTTTTTCTTATTGGTTAAGAAATGTGATCTGCAGATGAAAACAGCCTCAGCGGTAGACCTTGTAAGCTGGCAACCCCCACAACTCCGTCATCTAAAAAAAAACTGACTCGACAAATAAAAATCGATTAATTTATCGAACCTGCTCACAAAATTTCACGAGAATCGGTTGACAAACGCGACCTGTAGAGTGGAACAAACAGACAGATGCACAGACAGACATACAAAAGCAATTTTGGCCAAGCTGAAACGGAGACGCTTCGCTCGTTCGGTCAATTAAATAAAGAATCTTTTAACTTCTGCTGCGCGTTTGGTCTGAAATGATTGAGTATTTAAAACTTACGAAGCAAGTTTCGAAACAGTCATCATAATCATCATCTCAGCCGGAAGACGTCCACAGCTGAATACAAGTAAAGATCTTTCCGAAATTATTTTAATTTTTACAGAACTAAACCTATAAATAAACAAGCATGCGGGCAATGAAAATTCGTTTTATATTCCAAAGCTGTAGGTACTGTGGAGTTTGTATGCTCTGTGTGCAAACTCCGCGATCTTTTCTTCTTTTGTATTGATACTTTTTAGGGTTCCGTAGTCCGACAAGGAACCCTTATAAGATCGTTCAGTCCGTCCGTCCCAGTCTGTCACAGCACAATATCTTCTACGTTTATGAACCGATTTACATGTAACTTGGTTCGACGATACTTTAGATATAGATCTCAATTTTAAAAATACAAAAAATTAAAATTACCCCTTTTTAAGGGTACCTCCCCCCATACATGTAAAGTGGGGGTAAATTATTTTTTTTAGCACACCCCCTTGTGTGGGGTATCGTTGAAATCGTCTTTAAAAATTAAGTTGGGTTTCCGTACAACATTTTTTTATCAGCTTTACCATATGTGAGATATAGCACGCCAAAGTCGTTAACACGGTGTGTCCCCCCCCCCTGTAATTTCTAAAGTCTTGGACCTATAAACTTCAAATCACTCACGTTAATAAACTGGCGCGGAAACTCTTAATTAAAATTGTTTCGGGTATCTTGTGATGAATACTTTTGAAATTATAAATAAAATAAAAATATATACTTTTTTTTCCAAAAGAACAGTAACTATAGCGCGGTGTCAAAAATGACTACGGAACCCTACTTTATGCGTGGTCCGACACGCACTTGGCCGGTTTTTAGTTATTACTGGCACTTGAGAGTAGCCTTATGTGGATGAATAGACGAGTATGAGTTTTGGGGAGTCAGAAAATAATCTTCAGTCTACGATGTTGTACTTACATAAGTTTGATAAAGAGGAATAAAAAACGATATTAAGATGAATAGCCAAGCTGTTATTGTTTAGAAGAGTTGCTCTACCGCAGGAGTCGTCCCCAGCCATATAATAGGCGACAGTATCCATTCGTATTTCAGTAACAGAGTGCAATTGACTGTTCTAAAAACCAATGTTTCTGACTGATACAGATTATTTGTACCTCTTGGGCGCAAAGATGGATGGTCCGTTCCGCTTTGACCTGCGCTAATTGTACCAAAATTACAGCCTCGTTCGTGTGGCGAATTAATATCTGTCAAGCATCTGTCGGGTCTTAACAGGAAACACTAAACGAGAAACAATAAAACAATATCGGCGAGAGGGAAACAGCTAGAACTTATGTTGTTTATTTATTTGAGTGGTCATAATGAGCTTTTAATTTCGCGCTTGTAAACTTTGCCCGTAAGTTCCTAAGATATATCAGCAAATGTTGTTAGGGTGTCCTGTGGGTTAACTGACTGTCACAAGTACCAGGGCAACCGCTTTCGTAGCCAGCAATAGAGCATTCGCTGCCTCGCGTTTTTTAGTTTCTAGGCTTGTATGCAGATGAGGAGACTCAAAACCGAGGCCCGATTTGGTTAGGACATTACAGGCCCAAGCAACAAAGTTGCGCATTCCTTGTAGTAAAGTAACGATCTATTTGTTGTCTATGAAGATTATTACGTAGGTTGTCACAGCGATGTGACGCTGTCACCATTGTTTCGTAATGTTCTCTTGTTAATATTACTAGTTTCTATAAGGCTTGTCTTGTTTACAACAAGTAATGACAAAATGGTTCGCTTTGGAATTATTTAGAGTATTTAATAGCAGTGCATGCTCGCAAACAAGTTATCGTAAAATAGGTATTACAATAAATATCTTTTCAATACACCTTGCTCGAAAATTGAACTTACGAAGGCAGTAAACTGTGTGGTAAATGCGTTTTTCCGCGCTAGTGCGATTTTCATTACAATTTTTTTTTCTATGGTCTCCATAATTTGCTATTCAGCTAGGATCACTTCAATAATAACAAAATTAATCGATTACAAAGAGAAAAGTATTAATATTTTTTTATTTCAACAAATTGTATCAAAAATTTTATCAGCCAATAATAATAATAAAAAAAAAATATCTCGATTTAACGAAAAATAGATTCGTAGAGGCTGTATATTTGCGAGAGCCTTTGCTCCATCATGCTTATAAAAAGAAACCTATTATCGTTTTTGAGGTAGGCACAAATTTTATAAAATTTTAATTTCTGTATTATATTTATTGTTGTTATTATAAGTGATCAAGTGTTGATATAAGCAACTAAAACTGCGCGCGATATAATAGAGGATAGTATTTACAACTTTACTTTAGATGAACAATAGTTTTACCTGTAGAGTACAAAAGTAGGGGTACATTTCTTAACCTTTATTTTAAATTATTTATTATCAGTTTTCTCACAAGGATATTGAAAAACGTCGTACAACACACGGATCTTAGGTTTTATAACAAACTCGTGACATTATAAACCCATTGGAATTTGCGACCTATGATCCTCGAATCGTAATGTACTATTACACCAATTCAGAGAAAAGATTTACAAAACGTTTGTTACAATTCTGCTAAATTGAAATGAACGGTGGTGAAAGGACAAAATGAAATTTTATTAGAAGGCGGGTCCTTCCTTTAAATAGGATGCGAATTCTTCATTCATTTAAGGTAATCATTTTTTATCTTAAGAAATGTTAGTGAAGAATTAGGTATGCTTTGGTTATTATATACTTTTCAGATTATTTAATCACACTAATATTATAAATGAGAAAATATAATTTGGATGTTTAGATGTTTGTCCCGCCTTCACGCTTAAAGTACTCAATGGATTTGGATGAAATAACCTAGATACTTTTTATGGGAAAAGCCTAATCCCCAGGGGAAAATCTTACACAATGCGAGCGTAGCCGCGGGCAGACCGTTAGAATCCCTTGAAGTTTCAATAA
This sequence comes from Carpatolechia fugitivella, assembly GCA_951230895.1. Taxonomy (NCBI): domain Eukaryota; kingdom Metazoa; phylum Arthropoda; class Insecta; order Lepidoptera; family Gelechiidae; genus Carpatolechia; species Carpatolechia fugitivella. The sequence goes on along the minus strand of OX579646.1, from coordinate 15,591,534 downwards.
AATATGACGAAGTTTATCAACCTATAAGGTGTAATACTCACTTTTGTCTCATATAACGAGTAAGTTATGTGGATTTAAAAATAGTACCACAATCAGAGCTCTAACGAAGCCTCTCTATCTTAAGATGAGTAATAATACCAAAAGTTACCGAATTATCAAAAGGTGGATAGATTAATTATCCAACAAAGCTGCAATTAATTTCGAGTAAGGTCTGCTTCGTAAGTTTTCCTGTAACTAGATAACTAGAATACCCAACTAATTAAGGCTGGAACTAATTATGCCGTAGATATGTCTGCTAGTTAACCCAGCCAGGGCAAATAATGCGTCTTCGTAAACTAGCCAAGGGTGTGCCCATTTGGAGCGTAATAGCCTGTATGTTTCTTTACTGATAAAATTCGGAAGTAATTATGTCAGTCTCCTGATTTTTAATGTTTGAATGGATTTGAAGATTGTTGGAAGGGTTGACTACTAAGGGAACTATTTTTTGTCAAGTCCGCGCCCTCTATATTACCACTCTGGTATAAATAGTGATTAGGTCCGTCAAAAAAAAAAAAAAAGGAACTATTTCTCAGGGGATAATACTATTCTAGAAGGAAAATACAAAATGAATTCGTAGAACAGTATGATTTCGTTGCCTAATGAATAGATCTGATTATTTTATTCTAAGAAGCTGCACAAGGTGCAAGTTCATTATTAGAGTTGAATCTTATTGCACCTTTATTTTTCAAATTTGTGAAAACACATTAAAAGAAAATAATTTTTGAAGACAACCTGAACTTGCCTAGCGAAACCTTAAAACTCATGCATCTTGTAAATCTCATAAGCTATTTGACTATTATTATATATATATTCCTATATAATATTATTAGGGACTACACATTGTGTAGTAAAACACGTTCTCACAGTATAGTTCTCTCTTTATTTATATCAGATAGACTGGTATTTATAAAAACAAACACTTATCTTAAAATCTCGTCCAATCTACGCAGGCGCCAAGTGACAAGAGAGCGCATCAATCCGCCATCTTTCTCTTTTTTCTTTCAATCCACTGTGTTGCCCCCATAATTTGTCTTCCCGAAAACTGATATCGAACTAATTAAACCTAACAATTGAATAAGGAACAGGCAGCAGTGCTCTCTGAAACAGTAACCTTTTGATCTGCGATCTCCAACCCGCCTGCCAAGCGTGGAGATTATGGCAAAACCCTCCACTTAAGTGGAGGAGGCTCATAGTCCAGTAGTGGACTGTTCCAACTATGAGAAACTTGAGAACAATAGACATAATTTCTTGGTTAAATTATATCTGTGGACCATCTTATACACAGATACAGCCCCGCCCATATTACACTTCCACACACGCACAATTTAAGCAGGGAATTCACCCAGAAACAGCCCCTCAACAGGTAGAGCGACGAATAACACGGTCGGTTGATCACGAATAGACCATAATGCTCCAAATGTTCTGAACAATACAGTACTGACTTCATTAACCCTTTATATTGTACGACTACACGAACCAACGGTGACGTCAAGTGACGCGTAACGGGTCAAATGACGGAAGTAATTGGAACCTCGACCTAACAGACTCTTTCATGTATACCTATGAAGTCACCAAAGTAAGTCGTTTCCGTTTTTTGCTTGAAGAGAAAATAATGGTGGTCACTTTATATCAGTAGGTTAAAACATGTTTTTTTTTAATTTAGACCAACTAGCGGTCTGCCCGCGGTTACGCTCGTGCTATGTAAGATTTTCCTGTGGGAATATGACTTTTCCCGGTAAAAGTATCCTATGTGTTAATCCAGGATACTAACTATTTCTATTCCAAATTTCATACAAATCCGTCTAGCAGGCGTGAAACCGGAACAAACATCTAAGCATCCAAACACCTAAACATCCGAATATATTTTGACATATATAAATTAGTGTGATTTATTTGACAAACGCTCCCGAGGAAAGTAAAAATATTTATTATACGTTTCATGTTATAAATTGCATTGTGTTGCTTTTTCTTTATGAAAATGCATTTAAATAATTACCCATTGTTGTCACTCGATTAAAGGGAAGCTAGTTAATTTTATTACCAATTTTTAATAAATTTAATAGATCATCATTATAATTTTTATCACTACTTACTACCACAGTTACATACCACATTCATGAGTGGTAATATTTTTTTTATACTTTACTATGGGCCTCAGGCCTACCCAAATAATATGGCGTGATTGATATCAACAAACCTCGGTGCATGATACGTTTTCTTTTCATAATATAAAACTCAATATCAGACATGATATTCATACTTTTTAATATCTCAAGGCAATAATGGTAAAATGTCACACGTTTACAGCGCGTTTTAAGAACGGCTATAATTCAGGAGGTATTTCTTCAGCTTCATTTTATCTGCAAATGAGGGCGAAAATTGCTTAGTGTTTATAAAATGAGGGCCATTAATTTTATGAAAATCTTAGCTTTTTCGATGTTTTATAAAAATCAACTATTTAGATATTTTTGCTTACTCGTGGCTGCAAAATACGACTCACATTTACGAGGCTTTATTTAGGTGGTTATCCGAGCTCATAAATTATTTTATTACTAAGTATCACAAATGTTGTGATAGTGACCGTATTAAATATACTTTGTTTTGTGACATTACTTGTCATCCTAATATTAAACTACTTATTATACATTGAAATATGACTAAAGGTATTGTGAAATAGACCAGTGAATATTTAGTATTCTTCGAGGAGAGTTTGACTGTCCGGGACTGGTGTCACAAGCAGTCAGATTGTATGTTCCTGACAAATACTTACGAGGTCCCGGACATCATCTCCTGGCGCTACCAGAATCTCGTACAGTGGCGCGTCGTCAATCGCCTTTGTTGCGAGGGCTGGGTCTTGTTAGACATCTCTTGGACATGAACGCGGATGTAGATATCTTTGCAGACAGTTGGTCGTCCATTTTGAAAAATTGTTTAAGTTTTTCTCTCAATATTTAATAAAAGTTGTTTTTGTTTTATATTAGTTTATGGGCTGATTGATAAGTTTCCGAAACGACAAAGAAAAACTTTAAAAATCTATTTAAAATAAATTTATTTTTCAACGTAGTTTCCTTCTACCTCGATGCATTTAGTCCAGCGCTTCTCCAATGCCGTTACACCAGTTTGATAAAATGTTTTCTCCAACCCCTCAAAATACTCGTCCACGGCAACAATGACTTCTTCATTTGATGAAAATCTCTGGCCACCTAACCATTTCTTCAGGTTTGGGAATAAGTGGAAGTCACAGGGGGCCAGATCCGGGGAATAGGATGGATGCGGTAGCAATTCGAACCGCAATTCATGGAGTTTGGCGACTGCAACCATTGACGTGTGTGCAGGTGCGTTGTCATGGTGGAACAAAACTTTTTTCTTGGCCAAATGTGGTCGTTTTTTCTGGATTTCTTCACTTATTTTTTGCAGCAAGCTTGCGTAGTACTCTCCATTTATTGTTTTTCCTTTTTGCAGATAATCCACTAAAATAATCCCTCGAGCATCCCAAAAAACAGTCGCCATCACTTTGCCGGCCGACAAAACCGTTTTTGCTTTCTTCGGCGCAGGTCTTCCGCTCTCAGTCCACTGCTTAGATTGTTCTTTTGTCTCGGGAGTATAATGATGTATCCAGGTTTCATCGACTGTTACATAACGCCGCGAAAACTCGTTAGGATCTCAGTTAAACAGCGCCAAACACTCCGATGAATCGTCCACTCGACGTTGCTTTTGGTCAACAGTGAGCAAACGCGGCACCCATCGCGCGCAAAGCTTTTTCATTCCCAAATGTTGGTGCAAAATATTAAAAACGCGTTCAGATGAAATGCTCACCATCTCTGCTATCTCTCGCAACTTCAAGCGCCGATCATTCAATACAATTTTGTGAATTTTTTTGATCATGTCCGGATTCGTGACTTCATTTGGATGGCCAGACCTGTTGGCGTCTTCGCAGCTCTGTCTTCCACGTTTTAAATCAGTTACCCAGGTGTGAATTGTACTCAATGCAGGAGCAGAATTACCTAAAACACTGTCTAGCTTGGTTTTAATCTGGGTTGCTGTTTTCTGTTTTAAAACGTAAAACTTTATCACCGCACGAATTTCGTTTCTTTCCATTGTTAAGAAAATTTACGACAGAGAAAGTTCTACGTGCTATCAAACAAATTCCACCAGTTCGATTAAATTCAAATTTGGCGTTCTATTTTCAAAAAGATGCCAAAATATAATGTAATATTTTTTTTTTGCGTATCATTTTTTTAAGTTCGTCGTTTCGGCCAGTTATCAATCAGCCCAGGTATATATTATGGATAAGTATTTTACTTCATATCTTTAATAGTTTACTTGTTACTGATCTCACATCTGTTCCTTGTATAGTAATTTAGGTTTTACCTGTAAGCTATACATTGTATTGAATAAATAAATAATAAATAAATAAAATTAAAATAATATCTTCACAATTTGTTCACTGTTTCTGTTGTTTTATTCTACTATAGTAGAATTTAAAAATAGCAATAGGGTAGACTGGAGTAGGGTAGGGTGGACTGCAATAGGCTGATTGATTGATTGAGACTGGAGTCCCTGAAGTGCCTATATTTTTTTATAGCGCAGCCTGACAGCTTTTATATAAATGTTAAAGTATATTATATAAAAAAATATATAAACCACTATTTATCGTTAAAATAAAGATGATAAAATGAACTTATATTCGTCTGTGTAGAATATCGGCCAAAGAAACATCATAGACCTCGGAAAAAAATGGGAACAATAATGTTGATTGTACAAATTACCTGCAAAGAGGTCAAAGAAAACAGAATGAGGAAACATGTTATGAATCCAAAAAAGGTTGGTAAGAAGTTACGTTATACAATTACTACGGTGTCCTAACTTTGTTGCAAGAGGGTCTTCTTTAGCTGCGGAATATACATTTTGTTTGTTCTGAAAGTAATTTCTGCTGCTTGTTGTTTTAGGAAGATCTGTTTAGGTTTTTATAACTCTAGTGAGCCTTGGAAACTTTACGAATTGTTACTTTTCGTAGCGCATATTTGCGACGTTGCGTTATTTGCTACGAACGCTCCACTGTAGACAATATTAAATAAAAGATACACATTATTATTTTCTAAATATGCACTGATATAAAGTTAAAAAAGAAACCTGCCACCTACCAACCTATACATAAGGTAGCATAATGTGTGTGTGTTCATATTGCAGACAAATATTTTGAAAGTTAATGTTTTACACGAAAACTTTACTGTAGAATTAGATTTATGGGTTTAAAAAGATATATGAAAAAAAAAACACGCTCCATCTTATAATTTGATAATATCTAAACCAAGTTACGTGATTAACAAAGTCGGTTTTAAAGCAACCCCAGCAGAGCAGAAAGACACACATAACTCGTAATTAAGTTCTGTTATTTCAAAAAGCTGCTACGAGTGAGATAAAAGTCGAATCACAAACGCTCTGCGCACAAGAACAGAACGGTTTGATAACAGATACTGAAATAAAGGCTTCCTGATAACTCACCACATTCTCTTATACGTATTAAACAATGAAATAAAAGACAATTACGATTATGCTTCAGTCAAACTGAGAAAAGCATAATGGATAGAAAAAATAAGTGAACCTTCTCTATAATAATATAATAGGTTTATTTTGATTTTAATATTTTTTAAAACATGTTGAACCGCAAAATGATAAGCGTGGCGTAATAATTTTTCGCAGATTAGAGCGAACGTGGGGCGGCGCATGATCGGATGATGAGGGTCCAAGGTTGGATTGAACCAGTTATAAAGTAAATTAATATTTTGACAGCCCGTTGGGAAAATCCACATTGAATAGGTGTTGATAATATAATTATTTCGTGACGGAAATTCTGGTTATAGTAATTTCATGTCAAATTCATTTACAATCAAAATCTGTTGTAAACAGATTACATTGATTGTTCCTCAATAAAAGTACCTTAAAATCCATTAAATTTTACGTTCATATTTTTCTTTACTTTCCTAACATATTATCAACTAAATAAATTAAAACTACAATAAATGAATAGTAATAAAATGTATTTATTTCTCACAAAATTCCAAGTTTCAAAATGTTTGGTTTATTTATAGTAAACACTGAATTAGGTAAACACCTGTATCCCAGGAAATATTGGTGATCCATACAGCAAAAAAGAAGATTGCATTGTCACACAAAAGCTTTGACATTGAAATAATTTAATTATAATTATGAGCCCGATGGTAATTAATTACATTATCGATTAAATTCCAGATGGTAATATGAATTAACGAATCCACATGCATACCGATACCGGCGAGAGTCGAGAGCGATATTGAATTTGATATGCCGCTTCCGATATCGACTCGAAGAGAGTAATTACTCATTGCTGATGGATGCATACTTAGTAGTGATGGAAGTAGTTTTTCAAAACGTTTTTGAAACCTCGGTTTGATTTGAAACAGATTTTATTCCCTATATATATATATATATATTTATTGCAACAGTAAATACAGAAATGATATTATTAATAGCTGTGTTATTATTATCTCTCACTGGGGTCTGCCTTCCCAGTATTAGAATACTGCGTGTAAGCGTAAACGCTTCCATTCGGTCTATTTGACGCTACAGCGCTATTTCTAGAAATATTTATAATAAACATGAAAATTTTAATTAATAAAGTTATTCTATTATCACACCTACTAACAAAAACCAGCAGCAGAAACATAAAAAACATCATCAAAATAATTTGTGTCGTCTAATTAAAATGTCTGTAGCAAATATAAAATGTTTGAGTTTGAGTTTGAAAGTTCATGACATTTTAGTTCAGTTGAAAAGTTTCTGGTCGCTAAAAAGGCAGTTAATTACAACTTATTGCTGCCATTAGCTCGAGCTGGTCAACCTCGCTTCAGTTCCAATTTTCGTGTTTCATTTCGAAATGGGTGGATTCTGTTTCAAAGGTCCGTAATGACAGCTAATGAGAACTACGAGTATCTCGTATGACGTACTCGAAACTGGTCAATCGAACATCCCATGAACATAAGTATCCCTGTCTGGCTGGTTACCTGTTCAAAAACATTAGCTTCACAGTTGGAATGTATGTATGCAGTCTTGTTACTTGACTGAACGAAATACCTAACAAGCAGAGTTTTTCAAGTTTTAGTATTGTTTGTTAATGATGATTTTCTTTGCCTTAAGTATCTGAGTTTGGGTCCTGTCTTTAAAGCTTTCAAATAGGGACTGTTTTGCTTTTTGGCCATCTTTAATATTAAAATGTGATAATCGCCCACGCCCAGGCTTATTACAAGAACGATTATTGTTTTCGACAGTATTCACGAACCGAATTGTATTTTAATCTGACAATGCAATTCATGGTTATTGACAATTATTTTGCATTGAACTGTGAAATCGCAATGTAAAATGGGGAACATTTTAGATTAACTCGGATAATAGTTCGCTCAAACATTTAAATATACCTAATATAGATTGGTACAGGTTCCATATATTATATTTATGTTCATACGCATGTGTTATATCTGGCAGTGCTAGCGTCTATTATTATTATCAGTGAAGGCTACAGGCCCATTGAATTACGACTTTTGACCATCTCAGCAATTACTTTTGCTACCCACCACGCTGCGCTAGCTTTGTAGCAGGTCTAAATGCAATACAAAATAAAGAAAATGTTTCAAAGTGGTTCCTTATAATTGTTTTCGTTTGTTTTGTATTGTTTTTAAAACAACCACGCCGCAACCTTTGATTTTTCCAAAACTGAATCGGCCTGTAAAGATGTCGCGGGTTACTTTCCAAAAAAGTCGACCGTGTTTGCGAAAAACTCCTCCAAATTTATTATTGTTAATAAAAAACATTATTATTATTGTTACCAAAATTTATTATTATTAAAAAACTATGTATGCGCTACCAAAAAAAATTAATCACGTATTTGGAAAACCGATGCGTTTTAATTCGCAACCATATTCAATCATCATTCGCTTGCCCTTATGAACTATATTTACCAGGTACAGAAAACGCAAGTAAATTTAGATTTCTTGAATGTTCCACTGGGGGATTGAGTTTCTGTCTAAACTGTGACCACAGAGATGCATTTCTCTGAAAAAGTTCCAGAACCGTTGGGAATAGAGAAAGTAAGGCGTCCGCGTCCCCAAGTCGGCGGATGCGGTTGCTTGATGAGATGCTGGTAGAATAAAAAGTGCTGATAACTTCCTCTATTGCTGTCGACGGGGGTCAGAAAAAAATATATTTCCAAAGTTGAACGTGTTCTCGTGTACCTACGCAATTAAAATAAACAAACAATTAACAAAATTGATCGCTTTATCGAAAATGTTTGAATTCGAAAAGTTACTTTTGACACTTTGTTTGTTTAATGAACCGGAAATTATTTACGGTACAATAATTTTAGAACAATTAGGTATTGATTTCCTTTGCAATGTTTATACTTTGACATGTACTTAGATATCATTAAGTTATACCTACAATAAAAGATTTTGTAGGTTTTCCGTACGGTTGACTAGAAATCTAATGAAACCGGTGGTAACTAGGGGCAACAGTGCTTAACCCAAGGTTTTCTCAGCCAAAGCCATAAAAAGGCTAAAACTTTGATTTAGAACCAAGATCTGCTCGACAACAAAGCATTTTTTTTGTTTCATTATGACAAGACACGATCCTGTAAAACTCTACATAAATGAATGCTGAATCATTTCTGATATGAATTTTTATCATTGCCTACTATTATATATTACGTAACTTATCATTATATTTTGCATTTTAAAATCTTAAGCAATGAGTAAATGAGTAAACATTTTCACCTATACCCGGGTTACTATAGGATGAGCTCTTTCTGACAGATTAAAATTTTAAAAACTTTTTAATATTATTTCGTTTATTTATTAAGTAAAATTACTGTGTAATAAGAGGTGAAGTTACTTTTTTAAAATTGTTTAGATATTATGGTTTTTAATCTGAATATTATAAAAAAAGTTGTTAACGTCATATGAAGAATTTTGAAGCTGTCAGAGCTCATCCTATAGTAACCCTGGTAGTTATAGAATGCGTATGTAAAAATGTTCATTTCAACATTATCATTATTCAGCTGTCCCTAAGACCGTTACTATGCTGCTCAAACACAAACTCGTCAATAATTTCCACTTGAAATTCGTTCTATTTGAAAAAATTAGTGAAACAGATCGGAATAGGAAGAGAATTATTCCGTTTACAACGAGTGCGAGGGCTGGACGGTATTTTTTTCCTGCAATTCCGTTAATTAAATTAAGGTTGGTGCTAGCTCGGCTGATATGTCTCGTTCATTAATTATAAGAACTTCGGAATTTTTAAAGGCACTCATATAACCATACACATACATAAACAATTATCTACATATTATGTACCTATATAGATACAGGAATAAAAAATAATATAACATGATTATTATTAATATTATTTCTTTTTATGGGATATCCATCTCGGCTTTATGGGCCGGTAGTATTTAACAGTCACGGGCCGAAGCCAAGTGTTAGTTCGTGCGATTTGTGGTACTATAGGAGCGTTGATATTTGACTGATCTGTTTGTAAGAATCTTCTGACTATGCGGCAAGTATTGAGGATGGTTGCTTTTTGCAAATGAATATAGGTGGGTTGCGGGATGTTAAGGGTGCGCAAAGATTGATGAATCTGTTTGGGTATTACACCGGTAGTAGACAGCACTATTGGTACTATGACAACTTTTTGGAGCCTCCACATGCGCGTTATTTCTTCCTTGAGGTCGGTATACTTACTAAGCTTTTCAGCGATTATTATTATTATGAATCCACATGTGAGTTGTGACACAACATACAATATTCCATGTATGAAAATTTCACGGCGGGTCACTGTTTTCTTAAGATATAGGATTATTTTTTCTTAGTTTAGGAAACGGTCGTACAATTAGTTTTAGAATAAAAATGCAATTTTATATCTCTAAGTCTATGTTATGTACTTTTTTAAATAAAGTATTATTATTATATTTTGTTATAATATAGCCGTGTGGTGACGGCAGAGTAGAATACATTTGTCACCAACCCCTACTCTTCCCGTGGGTGCCGTAGTCCAGCGGTGGACTGTAACGGGCCGTTGATGATTATATTTTAATGTGCTTTGTTTTAGTTTGTTTGTTTGTTCAATCGCACATTTTGTATGCACCCTTTGTATGGTAGGTAGGTGTCTAGCTGTTGCTATTGCAACAAACTTTTTTAGTTTGGGCAAAACTCCAAAAACTTCTCGACATCAGGCCAAATGGAGCTCTAAATATGTAACCACCATTCGATTCCAATAAATTTATTACATTATTGAAACTGATAACGGAAAATGGTGCACCTAAAAGTATCTAGAAAAGTAATTATAAATTGTGTCATGTGCCTAAGTGACCGCTTCCATTTTTTATCTGCTGTGCGGTGCGTGCTACCGTTATATTTTTCCTGATGAATTAATAGTGATTTATAAGATTTTCAACAAAATGAATTGTCTCAGATTCTACAGATGGCGTTTAATCAGGTTTTAATTTATTGCTCGTTTCCATGATTAAGATGGAAGTGGCTCCATAGGGATCACATTTGATTTCACGGTAGTAAGAATACGGAAAGCCGTCATCAATTAAATTTCACTCCGTAATTAAAAAAAATTACCTATAAAATATAACAAATCCTCTATATTTAAGGTGCTGTAGTGGCTTTTTCGTTTTTTGTTACACACGGGCAACAAATCATACATTACATAATATATTATGTACTTTTGTAACTATTTTTTTTTCTTGGAAATATAGTGCTTTATGCATAAACTTTATGCAGCAAAGCATGATTGGTATTTTACAATAACTTCTATCATTATGAAACCTGTTACATAAAGACCAAAGAATTTGTTTTCGTGAAAACCTCTTACACCAAAATTGCAAAAGAGATAAGCAAACTCTCTCCCAATAAAAGCTTATAGGTTCCTTACCAAACATTTTTTTTGTTACAGGTACGTTTTCTTCAAACCGAGTCAATCTCGGCGCTCTATTCACCCGGAAACAATGGTTGAAGATTTATGACCATTCGATGGCAAAGTAAATGGACCTCGCAAAGAAAACGTATTCCAATGCGGCTCCGGACCACTCAGTGGAATTGATACGCCTTATCGAGGTTTGTCGTCAAGTAGATGACGGTCACCGATCTGAACGTCCGCCACTTCAAAAACTAAAACAAAAATAATAACTAAATGTACCTATACGAGTACATTTACACCGAGACAAAAGTAAGCCGAGCATATTTGCGCAATATGTATAATTATTGAGTCTCTCGTGTTTAATATTCAAAAATTTACGATAACTTTTTTGTTATATTTTATAAATATTTACTCTTGTTTAAGTCAATAAGAGTCTAGTGTCGTTTTCGTCAATCTCCTGAAAACGCTGAGATTATATAGCTAGTTTCTAGGAGTCCTATTGTGTAACCTACATTGGTCAGCTGCTGGAACCTTAATGGGTAATGTTATGTAGATGCTCGTAGCTACAAGCCGGTTATTATGAAATTATACTTAATAACATAAATAAAAGTGATTGATTTGGTTCTAGTTTATTAATATTTATTTTTATGTTTTTTTTTTCTGTCAATAACTTGCTGCTTACGATGGACGAAATACAAAGTAGATAAAGAACAATTTTTTTAAATGTTCATCGAGTGTTCAAACTGGGCTCAGTGATCAGTCCTTATTATATTCAATAAAAATAAATCCGGCGAACTAAGTGTTCCTTTCTCTATTAATTCCGGCAATTTAACAGCTCTTCGAGGGAAATTATTCCGGAAAATCACATCTCCTGAAGGGTGACTTTTTTTACCTGCACGTGCGAATAAGAGGCCATTAAGATGGATGGTTCTGCCAAGGTTACCTTTAAATTCTACCTACCATTCCAAGCTATTGTTTCGAACCGTATAATTGGAGTTTAAGAGCTTTGTATTTAAGAAGCTTCGAAATAACCACTCTATTTCGAATAAAATTGTGATATTGTTCGTAATTTAAAAATCGATCTTTAAGAAAAATAAATTATAGGTTGTCTGTTCAAATACCAGCTGATAATGGATATTGCTTGACAAATAATATTTGTAGAAGGCCTTATTAAGCCACACGAAAAATTGATCTCTCTGTGCAGGACAACCTGAGACTTGGTTTGCTCCTCTTGACCTTTTCATACAAAAAATTGCCTATTGTTTCTTCAAAGCCGCTCCGGCGACAGCTTCTTAGACTTACAAAGGACGTGTGAATTCGCCGTTCAAATAAAGAGGCCCTAATTTATTTTCGTGGCTAAAACGAGTGAATAAAGTTAGGCAATTTCTCTGTTTTATTCCGATAAGAACCAAAACGAGAGAAATAAACATTAACAGAGACGTTAAAAAGTACATTTCAATGATTCATTAGCTTTAGGAAAAGCACTTTGAAATAAAGACATCGTAGTACTTTTGTATACATACCAAAACGTTTAAAAAAAATTATAACGGTCCCTGCGCAAAATGTGCAAGAGTTGCGTTTCATAAAGTAGCTCATGAATATTTAACAGAAAGGCAATTTATTGCTGGATGGACGTTTTAATAAAGAGTTCCGTACAATAGTTTATAAATGCATATTCGAAGAAAAGGGAAGTTAATATAACAAATAGGTACCTACTGACAAAAATTAGTAACTCATCATCGATAATCTATTACTTGGTTCTTTTATCGCACTAATTACAAATATATTACAAATTGTTACTTTTATATGAAGCAAGCAATTGTTCGGACGGTTCTTGGAAAACAGTCTAAAAACTTCAAATATACTTTTAGCATTGTTCCCGAAAAAAAAAAGCACAGAAAAGAAATAAAGGCTACAATACCAAGAGTGATAAATGTTACTTATTCAGAAAATCTCCGCGAGCCTTGTGTTTTTGGGTGTTAAAGCGGTTTTTGCTTTTTTTATACGAAACATTTGAATAAACACCTTTTTTGTACAGCCGTTCGTTATTTATGTGTACATTATAGTAAAGTTAATTCTGAAATAAAATACCACTGTGTTTCAAATAATAGCTTCTCAAAGAATTAACTGGTAAAACGGCCCCACGTAATCTAGATGTGAAAAATATCTGCAAAGAACTTATACGTCTCAGCAGATGTTCCAGAATAGTATTTATAAAATACTATTTATAAATAGTATTTTATAAATACTATTCTTATAAGACAGTCATCAATCAATAGTGATACTGATGGCTACGTACCAAGTCCAGGCATTATTTGCAGGATTTTCATAATAACTAAAACTTGCTATGCATTTTGACCCCTAATGAATTAGCTAGAAAGATAATAAGTACGTGAAAGGTTCCTTAAGAGTTTCAATTCTATGCTACAGATATCCTACCCAAGCTTGTCAAGTTTTGTAGTTCTAATCGTGGTGAAGCTGACGACGACGTACACGAGTAGATCGATTTTCTGCAAGTAAGCTAATTTGTTTCACGGAATTCTATCAATTTCGTGACGACTGGCATTATAATGTACAGTGGCAACATCAAGCAAGGCATCCATCAGCTATAAACCTATATAGACAAATTACAGTGTTGTCCAGTTTGTTAAAGAGATGTATGTTTTAGATTCACGGGAACATAGTGAATAAAAAATTAAATTTGAAAAAATATTTGTTTATATTACATGTTGTTGTTCATTTAATCAATATTTTACTGTGCATTTGGACTTAAAGCTCTCCAAAATATATAAATTTATTATACAGGGTGTTACAAAAACACATAGGAGGGATATTCATAGAACTGAACAACTTTCATACAAAATCGCTCTGTTTGTCTAAAAAAGATACGTTCATCTGACAACTTATTTAGAGAAAGTTTTAGGCGATAAATCGGGTGTTCGGTTTTGTAGAACGCCGTCTCTCTTGCACGTAGCACTAACAGAATGCTCTCTTTCCAATGCCCGATGTGCAATATTTATCGCCTAGTACTGTAGTTTCAGGTATATTGCTATTCAGTTACAAATTTGCTCATAGCCACATTCCATATTATACGAGCCATAAAAAATGAAAATGGAGACATCAAACGAAATCAAACTTGACCCCCAATAATACTAGAATGGAATAAAAAAAGGATATTTGAAAAAATATTGAAAAGAAAAGCTATTGTCAGCTTTTTTCAATAAAAAAGATTGGTATAATATGCGAATGAATTAATCGATTTCGGTAGAAATTGATTCTGGCAAAATAATCTTCAGCAAAATAAGCATCACAGAATAATTTACATAGATTGGTAAATTTTGCGAATTCATGGAAAAATTGTTCATAGAAAAACAAGATTTTGGGAAAAGTATCGCCATTTTCTTCCGGGCGAGATTGTCTGGTCGCGGGAACGGAATAAAAATTTAATTGGATCGTACATGTTTCATTCGGCGGCGTCTATATGAAGCCACGCGTCGGGTCACGGTCGGCGAACATCCCTGGACACAGAAATTAGAGTTAAATAGAATATACGCACACAGGGAAAAATAAGTATACAAAACGTTGAAATAATCAAAGACAAGTGTACAGATAGGCGGCCACCTTGCTAGGTAACAACTTCTTCCAGGAACCCATTTTTATTTATAGATTCATTTTGGTAGAAAACTACCGCTATATTATATTACTAGCGGTCCGCCCGCGGCTACGCTCGCGTTGTGTAAGATTTTCCCGTGGGAATAAGACTTTTTCCCGTAAAAATTACTCTATGTGTTAATTCAGGGTACAAACTATCTGTATTCCAAATTTCATTCCAATCCATTTAGTAGTTTTTGCGTGAAAGAGTAACAAACATCCATACATCCATACATACAAACTTTCGCGTTTATAATAATTAGTAAAGATTGTAGAAGACAACAATCAAGGTCGTCGTCGTCGTCATATTGGCCCCAATTTATAGAAAATTTTAACCAATAAAATTGCGAGAGTTTGTCAAGTTATTACGTTCCTTATATAAGTATGTTGTGTTGAGCTCGATAGTAGACACGCTTATCTCGGTTTTAATTTTTGTTGACAAAACCAAGATTTTACGACTCTTAATAAAGCTCATTATGAGAATGAGGAAAATTCCCACAGTCTCAAATTTAAACATTTGGCTTGCATTTCTAATAAACACATTGCCGTTGTGTCGTTTCTACTTTACTCGAAGACAAATCTTCTTATTTCTGATATGTGACCTTCATTCAGAGAGCCCGACCGGGCACTGGATATTTTCGTTTTGTTTCCGTTCAACCAGACTTTGATTTTCAATTAATTGCAACCGATGGTTTTCAATGCTTATACTGGAATGAAAATAGTTACGGGCTTTTGTTTCCAGGTGACAATATGAAACAAACTTAAGAACGAAGCTTAAAATATAAAAAAGTGCAATAAGATATGTAGTGGTTACATTTTATTTAAAAAGTATTTTTTAATAGTATTTGTAGACATTTTAATTTAATTTAAACCATTCTACCCGCACTGGGTTAGCGTCTCCACGCTTACCTAGAGGATGTCGGTTTTAATTTTTGTTGACAAAACCAAGATTTTACGACTCTGAATAAAGCTAATAATGAGAATGAAGAAAATTCCCACAGTCTCAAATTTAAACACTTGGCTTGCATTTCTAATAAACACATTGCTGTTATGTCGTTTCTACTTTACTCGAAGACAAATCTTCTTATTTCTAACATGTGACCTTCATTCAGAGAGCCCGACCGGGCACTGGATATTTTCGTTTTATTTCCGTTCAACCAGACTTTGATTTTCAATTAATTGCAACCGATGGTTTTCAATGCTTATACTGGAATGAAAATAGTTACGGGCTTTTGTTTCCAGGTGACAATATGAAACAAACAAAGTATAAAAAAGTGCAACAAGATAGTGGTTACATTTTATTTAAAAAGTATTTATTTCACGTTAGACATTTTAATTTAATTTAAACCATTCTATACCCGCACTGGGTTAGCGTCTCCAATTCCTCTGATGACACTAATTCAGGGCAGGCTACGGGCTGATTAATAAGTTTAAAAATACAACTTGTATCAACCAAGATTGTATTGACAACTAATATCTTTGAATGCTTTAGATAGATACTTATTTGTCGTAAACGCCTTTGCAAAATCTTTCCATTTGGTACCTAGTCCAATATTCATGAATCGAGTTATTCGTAAAGCAGATTTCCTCGTGAACGACTCGTTTATCTACCGGGAACCGGATATTGGCGACTGTTTTTATTCGCCGCCTTGCTTGACTTCACTGATCGCTCGGTTAAAATTAAACCTATGATTGACCTAATGCAGATAATAGTAATGTGCGAGTGAGTGATATAACTTCAATATTGTAAAAATCATTGCCAAAACTATATAGGAACAAAATATTTATCATTTCATATGCACGTTCAAGTTCATAGCTTGTACATGATAGACGATTAGAACTCAGGAGAGTAAGTATTCCCAAAAACACCGTTATAAAATTAACTATGAATCATAAAAACTATTAATAGGCCTCTTTTTTATGAAAACGTTGTATTTCTTTGTATCGTATGTACATATTGGGTACCTACAATGAATGTAGCGCGCATAAGATGTGACGACTGTGGAGTTTCTTCGCTGAGCTTTTCTCCACAGATTCCGCCATTATGTTAGTGAGCTCATCCAAAAAAAAGAACATCCTATGGAAATAAAATATTTGATTTGATTTTGATTACATAGCAAGTTCGCTCAGTGGCATGGAGATGTATCCAGAATTGGACCAGATGCATGATGATTATTGATGATGATGTATAAAATAGAGGTTAGAACTCGTTAGTAATATCGCATATTACACCATTAGCATATCTATTATCCGAGCTTTTACTCGTACATGTCCTAAAAGTTTGATTGTGGTCAAGAGTAAGCCCATCAACTAATAAAAAAAAAAAAAAAAAGTTTTACTTACATTTCTTTCTTCGTTTTGTCTGATTTAATTATTTTTGCTTGTTTCTTTTTCCCAATTTGGATACATGCGCCTTGGCTAAAATGGATTGCGTCTTTGCATTTGCTCTTTCCTAGAGATTTTTTTTGCAGGAGAATCGATTGTACTCATATGGCTATTATACACATTTGCGTACAAGTTGAATAAACTTTGTAGGATTTCTCCGTAACGCCTCCACTGAATGGAATCATATTCTCAATTTCCGCTTCATTGAAAAATTACTTGCGGAGACTTAAGTCCTAAAAATACAATCTCTCCGAGATTAAAATAAACATTATTTCAAGTAAAAATCTCGTTTTATTTTCTAAAAGGTTGTGGCCCAGCAGCCGCCACGGAGCTGCTGAGCACCACACGAAGAATGTTGTAGTGGATGATAAAATGAAGTGTGGCAAATAACCAGGGCACAGTCCGAAAGAAAGGTATTTTTTTATTTATATATTATTTATTTTATATTATATAACTAACGTGGGAAATAGAACAAGGATGAGTTTACTGTTGGAGATCAGGACATGAAGTGAAGAATTTGGCAGAAAAAAGACAAAATCGAAACGTTAGAAATCTAAATTTGAAAATGAATTTTAAATGAAAGTTAAAACTACCAGCAAGAAAGGTTGCCAGTCATAAAACAGGAAAGAGGACGAATGCCTCGTCACAAGGTAAGCTAAAAGGATTCATAAATGACGGTCATGATGACTGATTTGCCTAAAGTACATAAATCACCTTAAATATTAAGTGTAGGTGTAAAGCTTACAGGTCCATTTATCGCCGAAATATCTGTTTTCTGTAACTTACAGGTTAAATTTTCAAGATGAAAAAAAAATACACCATCATCAGACTTATTTATGTAAGTAAAAATTTATCATCATTTTCTACCTAACCCGACCTCACAGGTAAGGTTGAAATATATTTCCTGTAACTTGTCGTCTGCCGCATGACCTCGTTCACTAACGTGGATCTAGCAATGTCGCTCCGGATATTACGCCTACCTTCATTTGCCTGTTTGCCTACGAGTCGCCAAGATGACTATCAGTGGTTATGTTGTGACATTCGCTGATCAACAAACGTTTGTTTCGAGTAAGTAGATGTATTATTATTACCCACATTACCTCCATCATTAATAGCCGGAACAAATGTGGTTTTTCGTAGTCAGGCTCGTAGTAGCTTAAATTCGTAGCCATTGCACTCGCTACGGCGTAGCCTAACGCTAATAAATTATTACTATGTTCATCCAAAAACTCAAATAAACTGATGAAAGATGATTCCGTGCTTCGGGTGGCACGTTAAGCCGTTGGTCCTGGCTACTATCTAGTCGTTACACGAGCCAAGTCAGTGGCCTGAAGGGACCGATGATAAGCAACTGCCATTTTGATTCTGCTATAATAACTTCCACAAAAGTTTATCTAGCTACCTTATTTTCAATAACATTTCAACTAACTTACTCTTTGTAGTTCACATTTAACTAAATTATACTTACAGGTCTATCTAGATCAGCCCCATTATAAAATAAAAATATTTGGTAATTCGTCGCGTAAGTTCTAACACCACGTAAGTCAAAATTTGCAACTTTTCAGGAGAAACCAAAAACTGCACGATTTTAAGAAAATTCAATTAGCATATTAATGTTTACTTAGAGTACACTTAAAATTAGGTCTATTTATGATAAGTCATTATTTTTTTGATAAAAAAAACAAATTAATGCGACTTTTCTGACATACGTTGTGTTGTCCTATTTTAACACACAATCTGGCAAGACTTACGTCTTTTTTGTATCAGGAAATTAATAACAAGATAGTTTTAAATCAGTTATTTATTTCAAAAAAGTAAGAAATCAGTCTCTAACTTAGGCAAATATGTACTTTCAATAATACAAACTTTTGGTTTAACTGCCTTTCAACATCATATTAATCATTATTATTACAATTATTACTAGCAAAGTATCGCTTATCTTAGCTGTCTAACGTTAATAAAAATCTTCTCTCAAACATAACTCAAAATCTAAATGAATAAAAGATATAGAAAAAGAAAACAAAAACTTCTAAGAAAAATAAAAAATAATATCATGATAAATCTGAGATCTTATTTATGCGGTAAATCGTCATAAAAGCTATGACAATCATTGGGAATCACATGTTTTAATTCTTGTAGATGATTCCACTTCAACTGTGTTATTGGCAATCTGCCTTGGTATAACTTTGGCTTTGGCAAAATGCTTCTAGGTTTAGGTCTCCTTGGTAATAATGCATACTGGTCGTCATAATTCAGTTTATACTTAATTTGGCCTCCAGGTTCATAAAGAAGAACTCTCAAATCGGTAACTACTGGGTCATTGGCAACTCTGCCCGGTCGTATTGAGTCGTACATCAGATTTTTCGAGTAGTCGTCGAAAAAGTCGTTGCTAAGTATATTAACAGTATACGGTTGCCGAGGACGAGCTTGTTTTGAAAGCGACCCATACTGAGATGGAAGGTAGATGTCTTTGTTTTTTATTTGACACTCAATAGCACTGTGAGATGAATCTACCTCCATCTGTGTATGCCCTTTTTCGAGAATTTTTTGCGTAATTTCAACTTGGTAGTCGATTGCCAATTCCAATAACGCATTAGATAGGACCACATTCCGGTTTTGAGCTGTGCAGCCATCAGAATATAAAATTACAGGTAGCCGCTTCTTTTCTAATGTTTTTTTCAAACAGTCCATTATGCAAGAAGTATAAACAGATGCAACTAATCCTGCTGTACACTCATCGAACCAGTAACAGTGTACATCCTTGTTTTCAAGATTATACATTGTGAAGTTGTGTACACATAATTTAGTTTTGTAATATATTGCACTGGCTTCAAGTTTAGGACACAACTGTACAGATTGCAAGTCATGTGTAAAGACATGCACTTCTTCATCTACAGCTCTGGATTTATCTTGCACTTTTTCCTGTCTTGCCCTATCTTTCCTTGATATGTGCTCACGATATTTGACTTCGCTAATGTTTCCTACATTGTAAGCACAACAGACATCGCACTGGTCTTTCTTTGGTGTAAATATGCTTAAATTCTTTTCTATGAATATTTGATCGAATAACCACCGAGAAACAGCCTTTTTTTGTGACTCATTACACTTTTCACTGTACATGTTGTATAATCTAGATTTACTTTGTATAATTGGTTCTAAATAAAGTCTTGTACTTGTTGCCCGACAATAGTGTGATGGCATTTTAGGTAAATTATCAAAATATTCTTTTAAAAAAGCAACGTCTTCTACTTTTGGTCGTCCTTTTTGGTTAGGATGTGTCAGTTCTGGTTTTTTTGTCATACCTTTTTCTGAATGTTCAAGCCAATAGCGAACGGAGTTTTCTGTAATGCCCAGAGTGCTTAAAAAAGTTTTTAAACATACCTGAACACGACCATGAGAATCGGTGGTTAAAAAATATTGCTTACTCACATTTCTTCGTGATTCATCAGTCGTTTTTATCTGTTTTTTTTGTCCGAATTCGACATGAGAAACCACATATTGTTTCCTCTGTAACCATTCCATTTTCTTCCAAAAGGTTTCAAACAAGCTTTTTCTTTCTTCCTCTGTTATGGTGCTGCATCCACGAAGTTTGGACTTCGTGCAGAATTCAGAAGAACAACGTGGTCCTATTTCACGCGCAGGTCGCATAACGTCATGTAAAACTTTGAACTTTTCATTTTTGCTATCTCTTCGATAACCCATATACTTCTGTCCTTCTAATCTTAGTCTCTTGCATTTATTTTTGGTCCACTCTTTTTCGACATTTATCTTTAAGCCTTTAGACTTTCTTTTTCGTTTAGAACTAAGATCTCCGTATTCTTCATTTAATACGTTTTGGTTTTCATTAACTTCAGCAGCACTAACATCTTGAATTCCATCCTGTTCTCTTGTAGTTAGTCCACTATCTGTAATTTGGTTTGTTAAATCTTCTTCTTTTTCGTGTCTTATTTGAATCGTTTCTTGTTCTGATGTTTTTCCTGTTTGTTCTTCCAGTACATCTTTTGTTTGTTCTTTTGGTGCTTCTTCTGTATGTCGAGATTGTAGTGGTATAATCATTTGATCTTCTACTACTTCTAACGGTTGTTCTTCTGCCAGTGTTGTGATGGTCACTTCTTCAGCAACGTCCAGGTTAGAAATATTAGTTTCTTCGTTGCCAGGTAAAATCATAACTGGTAAATTGTTTATATCCAAATTTTCTAGATCTGAGAGTTCTAATGTAGAAACCAGTTTTTCTGTTTTTTGTTTTATTTCTTTTGTAGGTACTTTAATTTTAAGCTCTCTGCACAGTTCACGTACTGTGTCATCTTCGTCACTACTGCTACTCATTTTATTAACCTGTAAATTTATAAAATAAAACACATTCATATAAGTCAACCAGAAACTCGAAATAATTATTAATTATATTCTATACAAAACAAAAAATATTCTCGTGTGTAAGCTAAACTAGGTCTATTAAAATAATTCCACAACTCAACGTAACTCCATGTTCACAATAGAATCAACAACACGTAAGTCACGCACACAGTTTTAACTACGTTTTCTTAATAAATTGAGCTCATCTTGATATAAAAAATAACGAAATTAAAGTTATAAAGCATTAAAAACCTAAACATAAACATATTGCAAAGAATCAATGATACTTCTTACCTTTTTTCGATCAAAACTCGAGAGCAACGCGCCGGTGAGTTCAAAACTATGAAACTAAACTGACTTACGTGCTGTTTCCGGAAGACAAGATTGTTTTGTGAAAACCGTGCTGTTACTTTTTACTAAAAATTTTGAATTTCCGTTGGACGTTTCTTGTTTCTGATTGGTCGAAATGACGCGTCTTTTAATTCTCTAGCGAATGACAACAAAATGTCAAGTACGCCAAAATTTGACTTACGTGGTGTTAGAACTTAAGCGACGAATTGTTTGTACAGCGCCATCTATTCAAACTAACTTGAATTTGCTGCTTTGGGTAGTACTATAATATCTTTTGGGTGAACCCGTGTTGCTCATCGTCGATGGCACAAAGTTCAATACATATTTGATAGATGGCGCTATCAAAAACGATGCTAATAGTACTCGGAAATTGAGCCAGAGCGCGCTACTAGACGCACCTTTACGTTCTCAGTCCAAAAACAGTATTTTCGTAGGACACCATGAAACACTACCTATAGATTTTCTCCCAGGCATATTCCTTTGTTCTTTTGCAGCATCTAGACTTCCTTCTTTTTGCTATATTTCCATTGATATACTTACGTTACGCAGACGAATAAAAGGTTTCATTTTAAAAATAAGGTTATTACTATCCGTGTTTCCTGAGGATTAAAAAAAAAGAACTAATAGGCACATTCTAGGTGAACAATGAACATGCTTCATCTTCAACTTTATATTTATGTCGGCTGGAATGGTTTGACGCAAGAAGGTATCCTACAAAAATGTGTAATATTCTTTTTTAATATTGCGTTTTTCCCAGATACTGTCAAGCGAACTTCGTTCCACTTATTAAGTACCACCAATCACCAAGGAAGCAATAAATAATAAAAAAACTAATAACAAAATAAAGAAAATATTCAAGTTGTTTATACGCCATCGAGTCTTTCAACACCGAGAAGCTGCGACTAAGGAATAGATTTGTTAGACAGATTTTGCAAACGCATCAATTTTTGCAGCGAATTTCAGAGTCACATTTTTTAGCGAAAGCGTAATTTTTTCTGAATATTATACGCCTACCTCATATTCGACCGAAAAGATTCACTGACCATATTACTCTACATCGTAACCTAGTTTTCATTCATGATGAACTCTACTTCTAAGTTTAATATTAATTACCATAACTTTGCTTACCCTAAAACCTCTCAAGTCGTAACTGGGAGAAAATTATCAGCAGATAAGGTTTTACAGGCTGTACGCTCACACACACTCGCGACGACGACGCCCTTATTCCGCGGCAAGGTCTCTCATAGAAATAAATCATATAGAAATCAGTTTTTGCCTGAAAAGACATTGTTTTCGTCTTTTCTTCGATTCAGCCAGTACTTTTCTATAGATTAGACATTGGTGGTTGTAAGACCTTATATATTTCAGGGAAGAATTTGTCCAGCAGAGAATGTCTCTCGGCTGTATATTTTGCTTAGAAATAAGCTAAAACATGCTTTATTACTGTGAGACAGACGGGTTCAATCAAAATTGAAAGCTCTTTAAATTGTCATCAACTTCTAATCTTCTTTTTAATCATGTGGCTTGTAAGGCCTACAACTTTACTGATGAAACAACATGAAAATTACCATCTTGCTTGACATTTCTATTCCTCAAACCGAACACTTCTCATTTCTAGCGTGAACCCATACCGACGCAAGTAGGGTACACCACTGTTGGCAGATCGCCAAAGTGGATTATCAAATTTTCCCGCCGTTTTCTAGAGCCACCACGGGTATCCGGGGCTAACGTACTGGGACAGGGATAATAGAAACAATGGATCGCGGGCAGCATGGCCGTTTGTCAAATTGCTATCGAATTTCATTGGTGATTCGAAGTGACTTATTTGAATTGTTTTGGAGTGGTTGTATCTTGAAGGATTGCAGAGGATAAGATAAGAAATTAATTTGATATAATTCAAGTGGTATTAGTGAAATACTAATACACCGCTGATCAGCAAGATGGCTAAGGTGGGACTTCGTACAAAAATCGTCGGGATCGGTGAAATTTATTTAACATGAAATTAACATATACACCTAATGTTTTGATTTTCCTATTAATCGTCAGTGTAGTCTTTAACATAATTAGACTATCCGCCCGTCTAAGACCGATATCATCAATATTTCTGGTGCTTTTCTTCATGATATTTGGAAAGAACACGCTCTCGTGATCTCATAAAGCTGAGTCTTAGAGGTCGCAATCCGCCGCAGCAGTTTTTATGGAGTAGTGAAAATCGCCAAAAATACTCGTTAATTATCATTTAAGTCTGGTGAACGTGTTGTCCTCGATGGACTGAGTTTCGTGTATATTGTTAAGACGCAAAAAAATTGCCGAGGAAACTTTTAAGACCGCCTAAATTTTGCCGTTTTTAATCTTTAATTATCATTCAAATCTGGTGAACAATTTCATGAAGAAAAGCACCAGAAATTTTGATGATATCGGTCTTACACGGGCGGATAGTCTAATAGGGACTCACATTACTGTGAAAGACGAATACACCCAGCGAGAGAATGACGTAAAAGTTCTCACAACATTGAAAGATGTCGTAAACCCGACAAAAGGCAGAAGAGGTTATTAGTTTAATTGCAGTAGTGGTACGACGTATCACTATTGCAGGCAATATTTTATGGAAGGATTTTATGTCTACACATAAAAGTAGAAGGGCAGCTTTTGTTTACCTACCTAGCTACTTTTATTAAGGTTTACTACACTTGTAAGTTTGGTTATAGTATAATTTTATCGCCATTGAAAAAAAAGACTACACCTTTGAAAAATATTAGGATATTTTTATTTAAAAGATCCTCATGGCGGTAAAACTTAGAGCTATCGTTTATCAAATGTAAATGTCTTTAAATTAGTTTTCAAAAATAAACAGTAAGAATACAGAAACTAAAGAAGAAAATATAGTAAGCATTTACTTTGACGAGAAGATATTTTACCAACCGCACGTAACACTGATGACGTCACATTTGTTGTCTTCTTCTATGTCTAGAAACTAATCTGTGTGAGTACTATTCTTATTTCTTCTTGCTTTTGGTACGAACATAATCTTGTTTGTCGACAGAGGGTTAGATTGTTATGTTACTTAACAAACGAAACGAATACGTATAAAATTTAACTCATTCACGACTCGCCACCTCACTCGCCACCCAGTAAAATGCTAACTTATGCGTGAATCATGTGACAGTGTTATTTTTTGGTTCTTTTGTTGTTGACTATCATAAATTTTTACAAGCGTTTCTCTGACATTTTCATGCTGTGTTTTATATTACCGCTAGCTGTCTGCCTGCAGGTACTCTCGCTTTGTATAAGATTAGGGAATAAGACTTTCTCTCGTAAAAAGTAGGTATCCTATATGTTAATCCCAAGCATAAACTATCTCCATCCAAATCTGTTCAGTAATTTAGGCGTGAAAGTGGAACAAACATCTGAACATCCAAATATACTTTGATATTTATAATATTTTCGTGATAAAATATTAATGTGGAATGAATATTAAACCAGTAAATATCATATGGGAAGCCGCTGGATGCGGGTAGCACAGTGTACTGGCTCGTTGTATTACCTTTGAATAACTGATTTATAATTCAATATTTACAACATATGCCTAAGTTGAGCATTCCGTGACTTAGCTTTCTTTGTAAGCGATTTTGTTAGCGGCTAGAGTTTGTTGGACAAGAGCAGTTAACTAGATACTGTATACAGTAAGCCAAAAAAAGTAGTTTTTGACACGCCTGTAAATGAACGATTTGGACGCAAAATTATAAAATTTGCAAAATGACAGAAACGCAAAAATGTCAGGAATGGAAAATTCCAGATACGCAGAATGACAGATACGCAAATTGCAGAATTATAACTCACAAATAAGTAGTGCGATAGGGCCTGTAAAACAAATTCACACCTTTTATAGCCGTTTAACACCATTCTTGATGGGATGAACAATTTAGCTTATACAGTCTCACGATAAAACAGCACTATAATTTATACAAATGAACATAGTGTTCGTAAAATATGACATTCAACCATTTGAAGATTTAACCCGTTTTTTCTTCTTTGCGAGTCGATGAACCCGTTTTAAATAACTGCACAAATATTTTACCTTACCTGATCAATTTCCTTTACAAATAGATTTACAAATTCATATTATCTCCCACGTTCATCCTATGTTACATTATTGAGAATGTATCGTCATGTTCACCGATGCCGATGCTTGTGTTGTAACAGGAAGAGATTTCCGTAACTTTTTCAATAAGGCTTTCATGGGCGCTGTTTCTCCTCCCAATTCCAAAGTAGTTTATCCCCAGAGTATTTCTGGCGCAAAAGGACAAAAAATATTGTGGGCGTGGGCGTTGCTGCTAAGTATTTCGTGCCACAACTGAACTTACTAGATTCAGAGTAGGTATGTCTTATTACAAATTATTTTTATTTGGATTCTAATGAATTAAAAACTATGAAGATTGCTAAGGTTTATGAAGATGTAATTTAGAATTCGAATGGTCACGATATGGATATGATACTTTTCTATTTCTGGAAGTTCAAAATATTGGGGACATTTTAGGATAGTATGTAGTATCTAATTATACACAAATAAAAAAAAATAAAAAAAATAGAAAGTCATGCAGGTCGCTTGAAACCGATAAAGTTTTTCAGGAGATTTTATATATATTTTACATGAGATTTTATATGCTTGTACAGTTTACCAATCTACACAATTATATAAAATTTCATGACAAAGCATTTATAATTTCATGAGAAAACTTGGTTGGTTGTAAGGGGCCATTAATGACTATCTCCTTTGCTGACTGTACCATCAGATGCACTTTCTTTTTTTCTTATTTAAAAAAAATCGTGTGTAAACATCATCATCATCATTCGCTTGCCCTTGTCCCATCATTTGGGGTCGGCGCAGTATGTATCGCGCAGTGTGTACTTTGAAATAGTTTAGAATATAGAAGTATTTTAGTTCTGAAGTAGAGCGAAGGAAACTTGAAAAGCGAAGCGCGTTGCGAGTTCGAGGTGTCTGAGTCTGTGGCTCGGCGTCCGGTCGATACAGGCCGCCGCGCCGTGTACCGCCCGGGCCTCGCCTGTACGATAGGCCGACTCCCAACTATTCTAGATTCTAGGCGCGTTGGGTGCTACGTTGTTGGCGCCCAACGAATCACAGCTGACTACCGAACTGAAAAGACAATTGACACAATATAATGAAGGAGTATACATTTTTTATTGCGAAAATTAAATAAGTTATTGAGTTTGGAGCCATCGTTAGTTGTAGAAGAAAGTATAGAATTCGGAATGATGATAAGTTATTTTCATGGTTTTGCCTTCGGAGGCTATTTGTTTTTTTTATTATTTGAAGTTAGGTAGGGATGTCAAAATATTTTAATATTATAAACCTTTTCCACAACGATTCATAAGTCAAGTACAAACTCTCCTATTTGTGTACTATCAGATAACTCTATTATAATCAAACTCAATTTATTTAGGTAGTCGTAGATAAATTTATGTATACCGAAATAGAGCGAACTCCAAACAAGCTGTAACTCAATCAAACAACGCTGAAAGCCGCCTTGTTTTCCTTCCCATACTAAACTACCACTCGTTAACATACGAACGTTTTCGCAATAAAAATAATCCATTGTTTTCAACCAAACAAGCCGCGTTTTAACTTTTTTTAAAGCAGAAATGGTTTATCCAATGTCGGGCGAGCTTGTCGACTGTTTTGTCAACATTTGGTAATATTTGCTCGCAAATATTGAGGTTCCGTTTTATTCCTGAAAATCGCGGACATTTTTCCTCTTTTTTGTATCTGTCATTAGGGTTTTATTATGATTTCCGTTCTACTTTTTGTTAAAAGCTTTGTTCGGTCGAATGCTTTGACTTTCGGAAATGAAAGTGTTTTCAGCCGATTTCATTATCGAGTAACAAAAGTTACCTTCGGACAGGAAAAGAACTAAATAAAAGCAAATAAGAAACAAAAAAATAAACAGTCGATCGTTACCTACTGAAATAATAAAAGAACAAAACAATTCGTCGTTTAATTAAGAAGTGAAGTGGGCCAAAAAAATCTAAAATAGTCTATAACTTTTTTACATGACATTTTTATGAGATTTTTTTTTTATTGCTACCAATGTTTTTAGTAATATATAGATATAGTAAGTTGAAAAAAAATAAAAATAAAAAATAAGCTGCTAGCTCCATTCACCACCGTAAAAAACACAATATTGATAGTGTAATTAACTTGATTTTGACAAAAGTGTGGCTTGGCTCTATTCACCTCTAAAGCGACGAATTCTATTCTTAAGCTATCTCCGCTACAAATAATATCGACCCGACCATATAAATATACAACACTGTTTATAATTTAGCTTCTATATTTGCATACCTCTGGTAGTAAAACAAATTTGTATTACAACATCGCTGACTTTTCTTAATTTAATTACGTTGAAATTTCCCCTCTCTTATTTCCAGGAGCTCAATTTTATTACGTTTTGTACCCGCTTTAACACTAGCATTTTAAAACGATACTTGTTATATTTTTAATGTGGCGAATTTAATTCAGCGCAGTTATTATACAGTTTTTAGGACACATTCATTTGGTGTACTAAGATATAAAGACAGTTAGTCGTGAAGTCAAAGACAAAGACAAAACCGATAATCTTCGGTCCCTTTTCAAATAAAAATTATAGAAAGTGACAGGACTAATTTTAGTTTAGTTGGGCATATGCCGAATCGACACCATTTTGTATCCTGAATTAACACAGGAATTTTACGGGAAAAAAGCCTTATTCCCACGGAAAAAAATTCCGCAGCGCGAGCGTTGCCGCAGGTGAACAGCTAGCTAGTTGCGAATAAATATAGATTATATCATCATCAACAACAACTCATATACGTCCCCACCTTATATTATATTAGTACTCTTAGGTCCCCACCGAGGGTCTCCCCATAGATTATATACTCGACGCAAACTGAATAATTTGATGCTTTACTCACCGATGTTGATGATCCTCCAAGATATTAAACCACAGACTGAAACCACTATTTGCTAATAGTAGGTAATCAATGAAGCACACAGTAGCAGTTCATGGCTTGTCGACATGTATTTTACCTCAGAGGAACAAAAGACGATTGCTTCGCTCCGAGGCGACGTGCGTCAGAAATCTTTTTTTTTTCGTTATGGCACTAGTTTGTCTTTGTGCCAGTGTCAAGTAATGTTATTTACAAGGTAGGGAAATTAAACGCACTCAATAGTAAACACAAACGAAGTAATTTTGG
Source organism: Carpatolechia fugitivella (assembly GCA_951230895.1). Lineage (NCBI taxonomy): Eukaryota > Metazoa > Arthropoda > Insecta > Lepidoptera > Gelechiidae > Carpatolechia > Carpatolechia fugitivella. The sequence goes on along the minus strand of OX579646.1, from coordinate 15,562,551 downwards.
AATACCGAGATTTTACCAAAGATTTCTGATGCGCGTTTCGTCTTTTGTTTCTCTGAGTATTTGACATTGGACGTCATTTGCAAAAATTATAGCATCTTCCAATAGGGTGATTACTTTTGCCTTAGTTCTCCGCAATGTAATCAATTTAGAATCTAAGTCAATGATAGGCAAGTTATATTCACGAAAAAAAACAATCCTGTAACGAGTTCAAGGTCGTAATTGTTCATTGCTGCTTTTTTAATAATTATGACGTATTTTAAAATTCTACTCAATTAAAATTTTTATTGAGGATATATTCTATTTACATAGGTATATTTTTTTACTTTTATAGCATCAGTAGAAGTGCTAGTATTTGATTTTCGAAGTAGCGACTTTAGGCGGTTTTTTCGCATAACCCCAATTCAATTCTCGCGGACCTTCCTCGTAGCGACGACGACACGCGACACCAATAATGAGTCTCAGTAACAATACCTTCGGAAAATGCACAGCTCAAATCGATGGATCTAACATGAAAATTGAACAAACATTCCGAAGGCTCGTTTCCTACAATTAAATTGAGAATTAAAATAACCCATATCGCTTGATGGGATACGGATAGAAAGTCAATAAAATAATATATTGATATAATGCCAAATTATTACACGCTATTTAGACATCATCATAACTCACCATGACATAGCATTCTATAATCACGATGACTAAGGACCGACTAGCCAATCTGCAGACCTGAATAAATCCGCTCAGAACCTATGAATAAATCTTCTCTATCGAAGATTTCTCCTTGCAAGTCAATTTATCCGTTTAATAAAAACGACATAAGCATTCCAAAGCTTTGAGACCTCCAGTATTTGTGCTATTTTATTCAAAATTGTGTAAATACCAGTATCTATCTATCTTTGTCAGCTCATATATAGATAGGTATACGTCCCCACCGAAAGCTCCAGTCTACGCTGTATTAAGGTGACAGGCCTTATAGTAATCAATCAATCTGGCTCAATGCGGGTACGGTGACCGTGTGTGTGAACACAACCTATGCAAGGGTATATACAGGTTTTCTAGAAAAGTTTTCCTTTACCGTAAAATTGTGGAATATATGGGGTTCAAAGCAGAGACTCTGACAGCAAACAGTGGCCCTAGCACCACCACTGACACTCACAAATGAAAAAAATGTATGCTATGATTGGATAAAATAAATAACAGCAAAGGTAAGCTGACCGATCCGCAAACTAAGTTGGAATAAATTTGCTGGGACCCATGAATAAATTGCCGTCCGGAGATTCCTGCTTCCACGCCACATAATCCGTTTATATGTTGGATTTGAATTCAGCCGCGTCGATACGTATGCGGTGGAACTTAATTATTATATTTAAATCGGAAAACCGAAAAGTGGCGTGGGTTTGAACGGCAATAAATCTGGCCTTTTATTTTTCTTTCAATTTTGGTTCTGTTTTCATTGATAGATCGTTATTTTTTTAAAGGTAGATAAGCCAGTACGGTAACCGACAGTTCTTCTTCTCCTTCTTCATAGTAGTTGTTGTATGTTGTCGGTCGTTATCTTACCTTTGCTATGCACATAGATAGATACTCGCTCCTTACGAATACCTCCCCCGCTGCTGCAACTAAAATGTTCTCAAGGTCCAGCTGCATGTGCTACAACTACTACTGTTAATAAATCTAGTTCATCGTACTGATAGCTCGTGTTTTAAAATTAATCAGCTAGCTAACGAAACCTGTTTTTATAATTGCATAAAACGCATATATTTTACACTGGCCCTTAATCAAGTAAATTATATACTAAACTCCATTAATATACATTCTGCTTAAACAGTATGAAATAGAAAGCCATTGAAATAAATCTGCCTATTTGATGTAGAACTTCAAAGCAGCAATTTGTGTAAATCTTGAGCTTCCTTCAGAGAACGTCTTACCCGAACGAGATTCGAGAAATTCAAACCAATATACTGCTATGTAGGGTGTTACGAAACATCTAAACAGAGGTAATTTGATGATATTTTAACCAAGATGTCTGCTGTTTTTATTTCATTTAGCTTTTGTTTCTTTTGAGAAATATTCATAAAAATATTGCCCAATTTGGTTAGTACAGTAAGCTTAATATTTATGTTAGTAACAAGAAATATAAAAATATACGTTTTAATTATAAGTTGTCGATTCATCCATTTATTCTCTTTGTAACATGTAAATGGATGATTCGGCCAAATACAAAAGAATCCATTCTATCTTCTATCATCTTTAGGATTCCATTGGTGCTCCCACTTATAACTTTAAGTTTTGTTTGACAGTATTCCCACTGGGGTTTGAACCTAGCTAGAACCTCCAAAATAAGAGCCAAACACCGTACCTCTCTAGATCATGAAACATTACAATACCGGTGAAGATTACTCATAAGTAGGTACAAGTTTTGTTACTTGCCTGACGCAGTAATCTATGGCTACTTCATATCCTTTTCTGATCTTGTAGGTAGTTGATCTATCTTCGCATGTTTATCACACAGCAGAGGCTACTACACGTGAACGCCGTGGCTAAACTACATCTAAAATCAATTCGAACTTGTCAACTCATCAACTAACTAAGATTGATGTAGGTACTGTTAGCCAATATAACTTGTTCAGACCACCAAGAACATACGATGATGGGGCATAATATGCCACTAGCTGTGAAAAAGTATCTGTGGTTTTTAGGGGTCGGTATGAGTACCAAAATATAATAGTAGGAATCCGCATAAGTAATAGGAAATTGAAAAAGAAACTATAACATTATTTTTATTTCACTCCTATATCAAACAAGACTCATATTTTGGTCAAACCAGTTAGGGAAATTAGGATAACACTAATAATAATACAATGCCTTATTATAATCAGTGTAGATCAATCACTATTTAATACATTTCCGTGAGAATTTTTTTTATTCATAGTTGACTCATTTAAATATCATTTTATGAAAAGAATAACATGAAAAGGTAAAAGAAAATTGATACAATAAAATAACATTAGTCTTAGTAAATAGTTATAATATTTTTTATTTATAACAGTAATATTAATATATTTTATTGCCACTTATTACTAAATTATTATGACTCAGTTTGCATCAGTCTTTATTGTTTTGTGTACATTAATTGACTTCTTTATTAACATGTATTCTATAGGCCAAGATAGCAGGCAAGGTAAACAACATGCGGTCAATAAGTAAAATGCTGGAAGGTAGTCTTGGTAGATGTCTTTGAGCAGACCTGTAAAATTTACACAGATTTAACTGCAGTATGTCACCTCTTTATTATTTTCCTCAACTAAGCAATATATACCTTATAGGTGGAATATCAGATAAACCTATATGAATAATTAACAATAATGTATACTATAAAATGTTTAGAAACTGGTTGCTACTATTTTCAAAACATTACAATTAAGATTTTTAATAAACAAATAAAAAAAAATCATTGATTGGTCACACACACACAATCATCAATCAATCATCATTGATCATCACATCGAGTTGGTTGTAAGGTCGATAACCGACATAGAATATAGGTACAATAGAATAGAATAGAATAACTCCAAACACATAACACAATATAGAGAGTTATTGAACATCCAAAGGCCTCTAACACGTCATAATATGTGTTTGTATAAGATGTTAATGTATTCGTGGTGTAGTTTCTACATCGTCGGAAGACAACGCCAAGTTGAACTAAATTATATACCATGATTTTAACATTATTTTTATAACTCACCAACGACAGGTGCAAAGGCCAAATTAACAAGGCCAGTAGCCAGCATAAAAAATGCATAAGCCCCCGGGAAATCCTTATAAGACACGTGGTTGGAAATGACTAGAGGACTGGCCACATGGAGCCAGGCCCTAAAAACTCCAAGAGCTCCACTCAAGATGAGCATCCAGACGAACTGGTTCACTTGCAAAATCACTGAAAAAAATACATGTTTTTTAGTAAGATTGTTAAAAATATGTGTAGGTATTTCATTCAAAAAACATGACAAAAGTAGACGTAATATAAATGGGATTGGGATGGGACAAAGAAATAGATTACTATACAAATAAGATCAATTTGATGTTATTGTTGTTCAAGCACAAAAAATTTCCTTGTTTATATCCATATACCTTGAAATAGTAACCCTCCCAACACATACAACATAGTAACACGCCCAAAAAATTAAAGAAGCGTTATTTTTTAATACTTTTTAATTAACTAGCTTTCTTGTCTATTTATTTGTTTGTTTGTGGGTTTGTTTGTTTGTTCGGTCCGAATCTTGCAACTCATTTTTGGAGAACGTGCTGTCATTCGATTGTGCTGAAATTTAGTACACTTATGTAACTTCGACGACAATGCAATATTATGATACCATGGAGCTGGTCTGATGATGGAGCCGGAAGGTGGCCATAGCAACTCCTAAAATACACAACACAACCTCGTCGTGTTTGGGCTCGTTGGATTTGTATTGACAAGATCTTCAGTCATACGTGATGTCCTGGGTCTCATGATGGAGCCGGAAGTTGGCCATAGGAACTCCTCAAAAACACAATATAACCTCGACGTGTTTGGGTTCGTTAGATTTGTTTTGACAAGATCTTTAGTCATACGTGATGTTCAGGGTCTCGTGATGGAGCCGGAAGGTGGCCACAGGAATTCCTCAAATACTCAACATATCCTAGTCGTGTTTGGGCCCGTTGGATTTGTTTTGACTAGATCTTTAGTCACACGTGACGTCCAGAGTCTCATGATGGAGCCAAAAGGTGGCCATAGAAACTCCTAAAATACAAAACACAACCTCGTCGTGTTTGGGCTCGTTGAATTTGTCTTGACAAGATCTTTAGTCATAAGTAATGTCCAGGGTCTCATGATGGAGCCGGAAGGTGGCCACAAGAATTCCTCAAATACTCTACATAACCTAGTCGTGTTTGGGCCCGTTGGATTTGTTTTGACTAGATATTTAGTCACACTGTCCAGGGTGTCTGGAGCCGGAAAGTGGCCATAGAAACTTCTAAAATACACAACATAATCTCGTCGTGTTTAGGCTCGTTAGATTAAATCTTGTCTTGTAGACAAATTTTGTCTTGACCAGATTTTTAGTCATATGTGATGTCTTGAATTCCATAATTGTTTATTTTTTATTTATTTTTTATTGTAAGTGGCCAGATCCAGAGACTTTTAGTATGCCCCAAGTATTAAACTTAACATCAGCATCAGCTAAACCATAGAGAGAGAGAGATAAAAAAAAAAATATTTTACCTAAACGGATTTGTAACATACCAGTACATACCTAATCTCAACAGAAAGGTGAATAAAGTGGAGACGTAGAAGAGGGCTCTAGTGTTGATATGGAAGAGGCTGCTAATGAACGCAAGAGCACAACGCCCCGCGACGTCGGCGCCGGCGCAGGTCGATATACACGTCGCTACTTGAGTCTGTCAACATTTATGTTTACATGAAACTCTTGATAAGAAGGTAAACATGATATCTATTCGAAATATTTACACAAGTTACTCTGTAGGCACACAATGGAAATTGTTTTAATATGAGATTAAATCTCATTTATAAAACTAACCTTTCTCAAAGAACATACGTCGTACGTTATGATCACGCTCCTACACCTAAAGGAAAGTCTTCACTGTATTAAACTACTTTATAATGAATCCATAATTAAGGACATTTCACATAAGACCATCTGATTATTCATTTATTTGATACTTTGATTTTAAACTTAACTGTATTGTACCCGTACTGAAACAGCAACATGGGCTGCAATATGAAGAACGTCAGATCAGAGAAATTGACAAAACTCTGCCCCACACAAATGTTGAAGTATACCGCGTCTTTAATCACTTTGATATTTAACACCTCCAATAGTTCAAGGCTGAAACAAAAATGTTGATAATAGCACCAATACTTGCTTTACGTCTTTATGCTAATTTTAAGAAATTAAGTTATCTTATTACCTAAGTTTATTACCATCTTTTTTGCAACAAGATACGTTGTCATTAATTACTTTATTTACATCTTTGGGGTTCAATAATTCGAGGTTTTCTGGTTCCGACACTCCACCTTCTATCTCATCTGAAAAAGCACAATCATATTAACCTCATCTTATAATTTAACACCCATTTTCTACAATTTTACTTTATATTTATGAAAAATAAAAAATGTGCAAAGTCTAAAATGACTTAAAAATACTTGCTGTTTTAATCCTTGTCGGAGAATCCTGTGGTTTGATCCTCATCACCGCCATTCCTGGTATAGTATGTAATGATATTCCACTAATAATCAGCAAGGTTCCTCTAAACCCATACGATGATAGGATCTTCTTCAGTAACTGAGGATACCACACCAGAGTCAGACCTTGTACCGCCTTGCAAATACTCATTACTGTTGTTCTTTTCTTCACAAAATATAAATTAATCGTCGAGTAACAAACTGGTACCATCATTCCAAATCCCAGGCCTTGGAGTATTCCAAAAGTGAAAGGTAGCTGATTAGTACTTGATATTAATATTGTTGAAAATGAACCGATTATCATAACAATGGCACCAACGAATCCTCCCAACCATAATTCGATTTTTTTAGACATGATGTTGAGAATAATTCCTGAAAAAATAATTAGGGAAGATGTTGTAAGCAATCCGTGACAGATGCAGTTTGTAGGGCCTATCCATAAAAAAATATGTCTCATTATTAGTTTATAAAAATTTGAGTTATTAGAACTTACCTCCAATGGCAAGCATAATAGCAAACGTTCCATGGGCACTGGTTAAAGACTTGACAGTTGAATTTGACTGTATCATAAATTCGTTGTAAATTAGTCCAAAGGAGTTCACGTGTCCAATGCCTGCTATCTAAGTAAAAAAAACAAAATTAAAAATTTTAAAAAACCCACGCCGTATGTTAAAATATATTAGAATAAAAAGGATTAAATAACATTTTTGGAAATCCCCCGACCAGAGTCAAATAAGATAAGAAATATAAAATAAAGAAATCTATAAAAAGAGTGATTTCTCACGAAATCCGCCACACAAACAACGAATTATGACCTTTCTTAGTCCTTACGTTTACGTACCTACTTACTTTTGCTTTCTCGTAGAGATAGACACAGCAATAATATTAATTAATTTAGGTACTATTACATACTCATCTATCTAATAATATGATACAAATTCAATAAAACACGTCGGGGGCTGCCATCATCGCTCTCTTTGTTCGAAATTAATTAATATTATTGCTGTGTCTATCTCTACGAGAAAGCAAAAGGTAAGTAGGTACGTATACGTAAGGACTAAGTAAGGTCATAATTCGTTGTTTGTGTGGCGGATTTCGTGAGAAATCACTCTTTTTATAGATTTCTTTATTTTATATTTCTTATCTTATTTGACTCTGGTCGGGGGATTTCCAAAAATGTTATTTAATCCTTTTGATTCTAATATATTTTAACATACGGCGTGGGTTTTTTAAAATTTTTAATTTTGTTTTTTATTTGAATATGTTTAAACATCCGGCGTGGGTTTTTTAAAATTTTCAATTTTGTTTTTATTTTAAACTTTTTGGAAAGTACGTTACTTTTGTTTGTTATCACTTAGCACACTAAAACATATCATTAAAAATGACGACATTTTGTTTTCTTTGTGTTTCGATATTGTATATTATGCTAGTAATTAAACATACATAATTTATTAGTATGCCTTTTTAAAACTAACTGGCGGTAATCAAAATGATGGATGTTGTTTGAATTTGGCAGAAATTTGGTATGTGCGATATTGAGACTACTAGTTACTTAGTGTCCAAGCGGCCACCTATCCTCGCTGTTGCAGTATTTCTTTATAGTCTACCGCCATGCGCCATAAAACATGTCCAAGAACCTGATTTGTAAAGATACCGGTTCAGTAGTTTTGAAAACTCCTGTAATGCCAACTTATCTGTCTACTGCAGGGCTCCCTGGTGGTCTACCGCCTCAAAACATATCCAACAACCAGCTCCAAAATGAAGCCTTTTGAATGCAAAAAACCGCATCGAAATCGATTCAGTACTTTTTGAGAACTCCTGTAGTGCCAACTTATCTGGCTGCTGCAGCGCTCGTGGTCTACCTCCATAAAACGTATCTAAGAACCCGCTCCAAGATGAAGCCTTTTGAATGCAAAAAACCGCATCGAAATCGATTCAGTACTCTTTGAGAACTCCTGTAGTACCAACTTATCTGGCTGCTGCAGGGCTCCCTGGTGGTCTACCTCCATAAAACGTATCTAAGAACCTGCTCCAAAATGAAGCCTTTTGAATGCAAAAAACCGCATCGAAATCGATTCAGTACTTTTTGAGAACTCCTGTAGTACCAATTTATGTGGCTGCTGCAGGGCTCCCTGGTGGTCTACCGCCCCAAAGCATGTCTAACAACCAGCTCCAATATGAAGCCTTTTGAATGCAAAAAACTGCATCGAAATCGATTCGGTAGTTTTTGATAACTCCTGTAGTACCAATTTATGTGGCTGCTGCAGGGCTCCCTGGTGGTCTACCGCCCCAAAGCATGTCTAACAACCAGCTCCAATATGAAGCCTTTTGAATGCAAAAAACTGCATCGAAATCGATTCGGTAGTTTTTGATAACTCCTGTGTTGCCAACTTATCTGGCTGCTGCAGCGCTCCCTGATGGTCTACCTACATAAAACATTATCTAAGATCCTAAGTTGAAGTGATACCTTTTCAATGCAAAAAACCGGAACTAAATCGGTCCAGTAGTTTTCGAGATAGAAGGTAACAAACAAACAAACAAACAAACAAACAAACAAACAAACAAACAACCTCTTACCCCAAACGCATATACCGCCTCCGTTCCGTTCCGTCCGTCGTGGGTAAAAATAAGTATTATTATGTAGAAAAAAAATGGTCCATCATCATCATCATCATCTCAGTCGGAAGAAGTCCAATGCTGAATATGGGTTTCCAAGTGAACAGTCCTGCGCTACTTGCATCCACCGGTGCTCATGAAAAATAGTTCACACATTGTCTTCCGTAGTTCACACAATAGAATTTGTTGTTGGTTACTTACGTTCTTTTGTCTTGCCTCTTGTGACTCTGAATTCACTTGTTTCCTCAATACTAGTATATATAAAATTATCAAAAAAAACAACACTGTGCCGCCAAAAAAAATTTAGCCTGTGTCACTTGGGCTAATAACGATACACCATTCATCTAAATCTGTTCAAGCATTTAGAAGTTATGGTGGACTAAAGAAACTCACATACATGCATACTTACATATATATTACATACATACATACATGAATCCTGAACACATTCACTCCTTTTGGGCAGTCGTATAAAAACAAAAAAATTGATTTTGTTTTATAACAAGCTGTTTTTTTTTCTTCTTTTTCTAAACTGAAATAAAACTTACGTGTTTTACTTACTTACTTAAAGTCACATTAGTATTCATTGAGCATAATGAATAGATTGAATAACGCCTAGATAAATAAAGAGACGTATAAATCTATGTTTTACATTAATTTAATGTTAAGCACTACTTAGATTTTAAATTAACGACCAATCAGTCACATTTGCAGCATTTACATATTAAACTCATTAATTTTTATATCGTTTTGTATGCTGCCTTAAAAAACAACTTAACATTTTATTATATACGTCTAGAAACTATAAATTATTTTACTAGTAGAAATATAAAATTATTACTACAATTAAGACGTAAGAGAGTATCGAGTAATTACCTAAAAATTGTTATAGCATCATTTACAATTTCAGTAGGTAATCAATAATAATGAGTAAAACTTAATACTTCGTCTAACTGATGTTATTAGCTACGATATTTGATAATGTCGATAAATACTAAAAGATAGGCTAAAAACATTCATATCCATGTTTTAGAGGTCCCTTTTGTGTTAAAATCCTACAATTAAAGAAGGGTTTGTGTCCTAGATCCACGGATCAAAAAATTGCATTAAATGTGAAATGATTACTCGTACACAAAACAAGAAACAAACACATAAAAGAAATCTATACAGCTACTGATCTAAGCATAAGCAGTTTATGAAAACAGACACTAGAGGTACTTACAAATGTGATCACGGTTCCGAAGCACACGGCCCAGCCCCACTTGTCTTTGTCTAGTGCGCGTTTTCTCTCCATTGTTTCATCCATACTAACACGATCAGTCTTCCAGAAGAGTTCTATACGACTGTTATAAAACTAGTGTTTATTGTTGTCTTCTCCGCCGGATGTAGCAAATAGACGACCGACTTCAATTGTGTAAGGATACTTGATAAGTGTCTCGTGGACTCTGACTTCGGTGTGTTTTTCATATCAATAAAATGATATTGTCTTTTTATGATTTTATCTTATCACTTAGTTAAATTTATACATTATTTTAAGCATCATCAATTTTGTAGCAAGTTTTATTTTTGGATTAAAATTAATGTACAACACTATCGTAATGATGTTTCGCTGAGTTTATTCGAAGAAATGTAACCATGTTACAGAAAGCATCCGAGTGAAATTCTTACCGGTTCATATGTTTTTCTAAAGTTTTTAAGATCTTCCTTTGTTTGTTTTTGTTTGTCAAAAATAAAAATATTTCGTGATATAGATAACTTTAATTATGGACTAGGTAGGTTTTTTAATATAATGAGATCTTTACCACCATAACTTATAACTAATTTATAAGTAAAGCAACATACATCACTTTTACACATCATTAAACAACACTAGTTTATTTTGACTGTTACTTAAATATATATTATATGATTAACTAGGTACCTTATATACATTCCGTAAGCTATACTTACTTTCAAATAAAAACAAGAGGTACTTTACTTAAGTAATCTATAAATACAATGGCAAGAACAGACTAAGGTTATCTTATTTATATATAATTCATCTGACTATATATCTTATATTGCATTGACATGGCCTGGATTATATCCACAACATTTTCTTATATAAAGGAATGTATTTATCAACTGCAGCTAGAAATTGTCAGTAGCACCAGCCGAAAACTTATTGACTGCAAATGAACTGCGTGAAAGAAGGGTACAAATATATTCAGGGGGAAACAGGAAATAGAAAATAAATGTAGATTTATGTACCCTTATTCGTCTTAAATATTATTTTAGCTTTTTATTACTTATAAATGTTGATACGGCAAGATTTAGTAAGCCTGCGTTCTCAACTCGAGAATGACAGTCATCTAGATTTACAGGTCTACTTTTCATCAATAGCTCATATACGTCCCCACCGAGGGGCTCGAGCCTCCCCTGAACTAGGGCGATTAGGCCTTAGTCGACCACGCTGGCCCAGTGCGGGTTGTTCGACTTCACACGACCTTTGAATTTCTTCGCAGGAGTTTACAGGTTTTTTCACGATGTTCAGGTCTACCTTTAGTGTAACTTTATCCAAAAGATATGACTTTGATATAAAAAATCAAATCCGTAGTGAGGTCGATATGAGCTGCTGATGATGAGCAGGTACTTATTAAAATGCACATTTCTTTTTTCATAGAATTGACAATACGCAGTCAAGGTAAACAAGCAATTCAAAAATTTTTGCTCTTAGCCCCGTCATAACTCTCTTTGTTTCTTTGGCAGTAGGATTCTTTCCTCACTTCGTTTTAACTTCATGTTGCCTGGTTGACTTTTGTAGGAGACTTCTTGCACGTAAACTTGATGATTGCTTCTATAGCCCAAGGGATGACGCAGCAGAAATTACAGCCAGTTAGCATGTTGAAAGCAACTGTGTAACTACCTGTGTAGTCTCGAAGGAAACCTAGAACAAATATAATACATTATTATAGCTATATAAGTTTTAAATATTCAAACTACGTTCCTTTTTAAATATTAGGAGCAATAGTAAGTTTATATAAAGCATTGACTTAGTTCAGTTATCAGTTTCTATTATGTTCCTAAATGTATTGATAACTTACTACTTAAATAAGTTTTATAAAATGACGATAGAATATAAGTAGTATATTGTACAATTTAAGCGAACTAAGATACAAGACGTAATCTAGAACGCGAAAGTAACACTTGCTACGAGTATCTCGAACAACAGTTTCAAAATAATAATATGCATGACGAAAAAATATTATGAATCAACCGGTCATTGGCTCTACGTCAGTCAATATTGATAAATTAATAAGAATAATCTAATCGAGTTCATACTGGATAAAACCAAACATTTTCTCGCTGAACAAAAAACCGACACACCGGATTAACTAGTTTTGAAGTATTTAAGCCGTGTTAATAGCTGACTATTAGTTATTTTGGCTACAAATATTCGGTCAGAGTGTGGTCAAGGATTTTTAATCACCATGGCAATTATGCCTGGCCTACTCCTACAATAATAACTTTAATCAAAACAAATACAATATAATAGGATATATTTCTTTGTTAAAGAATTCAAAGGAAAAGAAATATATCTTTATGTTAGCGTCGTCGCTATTGGTTTTACAGAATCTCATCTTTTCTTGCGTTTAGCTTTGTAGGTACAGATTACAGACAAAAAGTTGGTTTAATTTAAGTTGATTTGTAAATAATAATTTATTGTTTGTATTTGTTTTGCTGTTACATTTTTGTAACAAAGCTTATTTTCTTTCACAGATCGATCTGTGAGTTTCCTTATAAATTTTCACTAACAAAAAAAAAAACAAAAACAAAAACAGCAAACCACTTTTTTGGCCGTTTTTGAACACTAATTTATTCAAGAAAAAACTATACGACCTTATACTATCCCTCGTGTATTCAAATTTTATGCAAACGTCCTCCAAGTATTTCGCAAAATTAAATACCAATTTATTAGGATGTGACTAAAGACTTGATACGTATTTATAGTGGAACACCATTTATCATACTCGTAATCTATTAATATTTGTCTGATTTTTTTGAATCGACCAAAATTAAGTTATAAAAATATTAAATATTGTATTTAGATGTATTTCCCTAATAAGTTAATTAATATTTAGTTAATATTTTTTGTTGGATTTATTTACCTATTCTCATTAATATAAAGACCACACGAAGAATATAAAACTTCATTAAACGTTAGACTTATGACAATATTTACAAGAACCCTAACATCCACGAAATCAAGAAGAAGGAAGTACATAACAAGATAATCTCACCGATCATGGGACCGACACTCAGGCTGAGACTCCCGGACAGCAGCATGTAGAGTCCGTAAGCCGGGGGGTATCTCTCTATGGGGACGTGTTCCGCCATGACGATGGGCTGGGCGATGTGGACAAGCGATCGCAAGGAGCCCAGGAGAGCCGTGAGGATCAGCAGAGGCAAGTAGGTCGTGAACTGAATGAATGCTGGAAAAGAAAAATAACTTATATGAGATGTTTAAATTAGCTAACACTATTTTAAAGGATCAACCTACCCATGAAACTGAATAACTTTCCTCAAGAAACATGGGCTGTCGGACGACAAAAAAAGTTGTCCCTTTCATACTATACCGCGCGGCCAGCTAATCGGTTTACTATAGAAGATGCATATTTTTTGTCGTCCGACAGCCCATGTCTCTTGGGGAAAGTTGTTCAGTTTCATGGGTAGGTTGATCCTTTAAAATAGTGTCAGCTAATTTATTTACACCTTGTATAGCGGACTCTACAAAAAGAAATGCGTTGTAAGTTTTTATGCGTTTACTGAAAGAATTAATTGTGCAATTTTAAATTCAATAATTATAAAACTATAATGTTGTACAGTTTATTTATACTATACTACAGCATGAGACTTAGAAGGGAAGTTACGCTTTAATAATTTAATTATTTGTCCGTCATTTTTGCTTTTAAAGATAAAAAGGAAATGGACATCTAATTTTCAGAGCTATCGAACATCGAATTAGGACGTTATGGGCTCGTCGATTCCAAAATTTAATTCATCAGGCTTAAAATTTTCTTAATTTGACAGATACGCCATTATTGAAGTTCATTCAAAATACTTGTTGTCTTATTGTGTAATGTTTTATTATTATTATTACTTGTAATACGAGTATAATTCTTTCGTTTTCTCTCGTTCATTAGTCAAACTTTCCGAATCGGAATCTATATTTACTTTAGATTAATGAACTGTTGGAATTATGTTTTAAATTTAAGCATTTCTAAGAATGGAAACGACTGAAGTTTGTATAAAAACAATTCTGTCGATCACAACGTTCCGAAGTGCCCAATTTAAAGTTAGTCGGAGAGCTGATTGATTCTAAAAATTTACTTAAAACCAGCTTAATATTTCTGTAAAATGGACCTTTCTAACTGGCGTGATTTTCAAAATACAATAGCAAATTACGTCACAAAAACAGATATAAACTCGTGGGCTCAGGTAAGACGTGCCTGATATGTTATCTTATCGAAATTTAAACGAAAATTAAAAAAATGTCTGTTCAAGTTAAGGCCGATTTACACTTTGACAAGTAGCACGTGCAAGTTGCAAGTTTTTTCCTGTTGCCAAGGAAACACTTGCACAAACTTCGACTAGTAGCAAGTGCAAGTTGCAAGTTTTTCCTGTTGCCAAGGAAACACTCGAACTTGCAAAAAATAGAAGTCTGGTCTATTTTCCTGCGAGTTAAGTAGCAAGTAACCCTCTCCCCGCGCGTCTCCCGCCAGATGCCAGCTGCTGAATCAACAGCTGATTCGTATTTTTTGGGCGCGACTTTTTTCTATTTTAGTATACTTGCAACTTGCACTTGCTACTTGTCGAAGTATAAATCGGCCTTTAATTCATTAGTGCATTTAGAGAACAATTAATTGCCCGAACAATCCAAATAAATTAGAGAATATCTAGTTGAAATAATTTAATTGATGTTCATTATTTATAAGGGTTTTTGGATTATTTGGTAAAGTTTAAAGACAACTGAAAAGATATTATTATAAGGTAACTCCTTGGTGATATTTTTAGTTTGAAATAATCTGAGGATAAAAGGCTTACCTAGCCTAACGACGGCAGAGAAGAGAGCTCCAGCGAAGAACATATAGCGACTGTTCATGTGGAAGAATTGTCCAGAAATCCCCAGCAGTAGGCGGGCCGCCATGTCAGTGGCTCCTCCCACGGATATTATGGACGCTATCTCTGACTGGAAAAGAAAGACAATCAAATTATAAATAAGATGTTTTACTAAGTCTTTGGTACGTGCAGCTTAAACTTGAACCTTACATTATTACATTAATTCTTCTTTGAACGAGTGTCATCAGGGGCTCGAGCCTGCTCTGAATGAGGGCGATCAGGGCTTAGTCAATTACACTAGTCCAGTGCAGATTGGTCAACTTCACATACAATCTTTGAATTTCTTCGCAGATGTATGTAATGTAGGTTTCCTCACGACGTTCTCCTTCACCGTAAGAGCGTCGAATAAACATACATATGAATTCGAAATTCGAAAACACTTTGGTACGAGGCTCAAGATCGAACCCGCGTCTCCCGAACGGAAGACAACGGCCCTACTCACTACACCACCGACGCTTCTACTTGAACTTGAACGAGTGTACCTTGGTTTGATTTAAGATTCTTAGAAAAATCAAATATCTCAAATTTAACCTAAGATATCGGCGTACAGTGTAATAAAAAAAGGATCGTTGATTTATGAAGCTCCTATTTAAATTTTGTTTTTACGATGTAGTATGTGATCATCGTAAAATTAAATAGAATTTTATTATATCCAAGAACAGTTCGATATAGTTCGTTCCTGAGTATAACATAAACTACATAACTAGTTGATCCGTTTAGTTGGTCGGAATGGAATAACAGATATTACTAAACATGCTCTTAACCTTGTAAGTAGATAGAAATCTATTTTTAAATTTAAAAAATGCACCCAGTCCCGTTATTTTATAAAGTTGCGGAATAATATATTATAACGTTATTTTAAAATTCAAATTAGATGATAGCGTTGTTCAAATATTTAGATCGGTTGGGTTCAGCGGTGTTTCACGTCTAGCTATTAAAAAATAAATCTCTATGATTGTTTGTAATCGGTATATTATACCAGATTGACGCACGTAGAGCCACGTGTGCAAAACACGTTAATTAAAGCGCTAGACCACAAGATGTGAGAGAGATAGATGAAATTCTTCAATGAGACCGCGTAAAATCTACACAAAATGAAATTGACTTTAACGTTATAAGCAAAGAATACATAATACCTGAACATGTTTTGCTTGATTTCATTATTTATCTTAACTAAACACAAGTATCTATACACCGTTTTACTTTACCAATGCATACTTAGACTAGACATAGCAGCTTCAGCATGTTTACAATAAAAACAGAAATTAAACGCTAATATATGTAGTAATAATTGTAAAGCGAAAAATTAACAGACGTTAACAGACGTTTTCTGTAACAATAATAATCTATAATATAGGTAGATAAGTTATTTCATTAAATTATACGATGTCAGATTTCACAAAACATATTGGTAAATATTTCGATTTGAACATATATCGTAGGTAAGAACGGTACATATCTCATATTGCCTAAACAAAAAACTACTAACCACAAAAAGCTTTGAACGTGTCAGACGCTTGTCAAGAAACCACTTATTGCGTGTCGCTTCACTTTTATTCGACTGAAAAATATTAGGCGTCTGGTGTTGCCTTACACAGGATGAACGAAGGTTAAACTACCTACTGTGTTAAACGTGTAACGTTTTTTAAAACTTATAAGTAATTTGATCATCATGGCGCCTTGATTTGAAAGAAAATAGAGTTACTTCTTCTTAGCTAGTGACTGTACTCTGCTTATTTATCGACTTCCATGGTGATAACAAACTCCAAGAACCTTCGGAATGTATATTTTTTAAAATAATAAAGATATGTCAATTTAACACTCGTGAAAATTACACACATTGTTACACGTCTGGTTTTCACATACTTGTGTCATTTTCAAAACAAACAAAAAATATATATCGAAGCTACGTCTTGAAGGTACTAAATCACACTTGTAGATAAGTAATCCAAAAGACAAGTATTCTACGGTTTCAGGATTTATTTTATTGGACGGCGCGTTTTTATGTGGGAATGCGATGCGGGATTTTATTTATTGCTATTCGTTTGAATGCTCTCCATAAAGTCATATTTTTTATGAAACGTAAAAGTATCATCATCAAAAACACATTGGTATTCGTAAAAGTATACCTAATGCAAAATAATTGGCAGTTTAATGATACTAGAAGCAACACAATCTAAAAGAAAAATTAGATGAGCCGTGGCAAATAACAAATCGTTTATAATTGAATAACAATCTATACTAAGCTATAGCAATAACCGACTTTAGATGTAATAAACAAAGGGTTTCTTAGGAGTTTCTTCAGCCATTCTTTTTCACAGAAAATGAAAATTTTGGTATCGAATATGCCAATCATGACGTGATTAAATAATTCTTTTTAAGCGCGGAATAAAAGTATAATAGATTTTATTTTTCAAATATTTTTTACAGTGACACTTACCCTACTCAGATTGCATTTATCAAGGAACATAGGCTCCAGAGTGAAGAACGTCAGGTCTGCAAAGAAGGTCAAAGCCATTCCGAAGATAATGTTATCATACACCCAATCCTTGAGAAGGGTCAGGTCCAAGAACTCGGCTACGGTTTGCCTGGAATGCATAAAAAAATGCTTTAACCTCGACTTGTACGACTACGACTTGTAGAAGTTCAGAAGAAAAAAAAGCAAATTGCACACAAGACTGCTTAATATATGGCACAAGCTTAAATAAAATTATAGACTATCCGCCCGTCTAAGACCGATATCATCAAAATTTCTGGTGCTTTTCTTCATGATATCTTCTCTCGTGATCTCATACTGCTGGGTCTTATTTTACACAAGCTAAAGAAACCGGTTATAAAATTATATTTAGAGCAAATAAAGTAGTACCCTAACTATAAATACCTGTTTAGTCATATCGACAATATCCTACGAGACTTAAGAAACCGTTTTAAAAACGTAATAAAAATAAATAGTTGCGTAATATTTCAACGGATTGCATTAGTTTTTATTTTGAGCAGGTGATCATTATTTTATTAAGTATAATAGGATGTGATAATTCTCAAAATTGCTATTTAATAGTCCGTGTTACGCCATCGCTAGCAAATTACATGCTTGTTATCTAAGTTTTACTAGGTTAGAATATAGATAGACACAGTACGTACCATTTGCCTTCCTTATTCTTGATTATGGGCATTGGTTCCACAGCTATTGTTCCGAAGTTACCCAAACTAGATACCGAGGCTGCTTTGTACAGGTTCTCGAGGTAGACATTGTCACTTGAGTCGAAGTTGGACGATTTAGAATCACTTGGTATCAGGACTAAAGGAATGCTCAGTCGCCTCGAGTCGGTTAATTTTGGTACTAGTAGCCATTCTGAGCCCTTCCTTTTCTCTTTGTGGTTAAATAGTAACAGGTTCTCGACAGATCTCGTATTAATATTGCTGTCGGGTTTGACAAGAGTATTGGTTTTACTGAAATCGAATTTATTTTTCTCATCTACTGTCGCTGTCATTGGTGTGGGTGGAATCACTGTAAAGAAAAGAAGCAATGCATTAATGTCTTGAAGTTGTCAGTTTATATACGTCCCCCAAAGGGGCACGTGCCTTTACTATTCTGGCCTATTGCGTCTGTCGAATTTACTCACAGCCTTTGAATTTCCTTGCAGGTGTGTGCAGGTTACCTCACGATGATTCCTTCAGTCACAGAACTAATATAGTACTTACGTGTAAGGAGTCGAATAAACGTATACTCGGGTAGGAGGCAGCGACCCTAACCATTAAACCGCCGACGCTCTGTTTGTTATACCGTATTATATTCCATCACAAAGCACATTTTTTGTCATAAAAACTACATTAAGATCTTTTTTCTAATCGTAATTTGTATTAATTTATTTCAATTCAAGGGTAGCAAGAAAAAACTTACAGACAATCTGTTCACAAGGTTTTGGCAGTTTGACCATATGCCATTGTACAGGATGCATGACCAACGCGCCGAAGATACTATGAGCAGATATGGCGCACAGTATTGCTAGCGTTCCTCTGAATCCGAACTCCGTAATCGTCCATTTGATAAACAAAGGATACACCATCGTTATCATTCCAATAGATGCCTTGCACAGACTGAGATATAGCACTTTCTTCTTCGTAAAGTAGGCGTTAAAGCTTGTATACGATACGGGTATGAGTAAGCCCATTCCGAGGCCTTGTAGAAACCCATTTGTAATGATCAGCTGCGTTGTTGTTTTCACAAAAATTCCTGAGAACCAGGCAAATGTGTAAATGAACGCTCCTATTAGACCGACTTGTCGCAATGATAGCTTCTTTAATGCAATGTTGGCTGAAAATCCTGAAAGAAGGAAAATTATGGTTAAATAAAACAGTTACTATTGAGAGATTGTCGTTTAGCATGGTCATCAGAGACATAATGGGACCGGGAACTATTGTTTTAGAAAAATTGCGTTAGACGACCTTTTTGTACAATTATTCACTTACACTATAATTTTCATCAGTAATTTGTAATTATGCAATTAAGAAGTCTGTCGTGACTTCTTTTTATTGCGTTCAAAATCCTTGCTGTTTAAGTTTTCTTAGATACGGCTTTAATCTGATAATAGAATGTTAAAATTACTTCACTACAGAAACAGGAAAACCCAATCACAACCCACTATATGATGTATTAAGTAACAAGCAAATAAAGAAAAGTTATATGCCAGCACAAAGACAAAATATTATATTGATAATCAAACAAAATGTGATGATTGTAATAAAGATATGCTCACAGTTTTAATATTTTTGAACTTTTTACACAAACACTACGTTAGTCTGGTTATCTATAAAACACCTAAGTAAACAACTGAATAAAATGTTACCTAATCAACTTTAATATAAAAAAATATAATTACGTCAGAGTAAATAAAGTACGTACTTTGACACAAGAGTTGTTAGTTAGTAGCATACATTATAGTCGCTAATCCATAAGTTTTGCTTACATTACTTCAAATAGCCTCAGTTTTTTCCTCAATTAAAGAGCTTAAACCTGTCTAGAACCTTTTTTAATCGTTAAGCCTTAAAAAGACCTTGCTGGGTTTACCAATCAACAATTTCACAGCTCTAGTCCTACTTTACAGTCGTATTATTACATTATACTGGCGATTATGCGTACCTAGACCTACTAGGCTTAAGCTCTCAATTAGGTTTGCAGGCACTGCCAATATCCTGCTATAGTCAGTATTGCCTCTCACGTATAGGCAGGCACGCACTAATACATATTTATAAAACAAAATCATTATAGTGAAACATGAAGATCAGTGTATGTACCTTCGTTAAGGTGCGTATATGACGAATCTTAACCCAAAAATATTGCCAAATTGGATTTTAGTGTGTGCATCTTGGGAGCCCACAAAAGCTCTGCTCACCTTCGGGATTATGATGAGCGTGATGATATGTATGTAGTATATAAGGTGTAAATAAATTAGCTGACACTATTTTAAAGGATCAACCTACCCATGAAACTGAACAACTTTCCCCAAGAAACATGGGCTGTCGGACGACCAAAAAAGTTGTCCCTTTCATACAATACCGCGCGGCCAGCTAATCGATTTACTATAAAACATGCATTTTTTTTTGTCGTCCGACAGCCCATGTTTCTTGGGGAAAGTTGTTCAGTTTCATGGGTAGGTTGATCCTTTAAAATAGTGTCAGCGAATTTATTTACACCTTGTATATTACGGCGAAATCTTCTATCGTCCCGGTGAAAACACTTGCTATTTTCTAAAGATAAAATTAAATTGCAATGCTGATTGTATTGCTCTAAAAATGAAATCAATGTAATCTTCTCCGCCGCCGTTAAAAGATAAACCTATCATATCACACGTGAATTTCCGGTCTCTTTGAAGAATATCGAAATTGACAAGGCGTTTAGAGCATCACTGGGAAAATTTCCATAATATGATATTTTGACAATTTAACACAATTTCTGATATAAATAATACGTACCGGCAATTGCTAAGGTGACTTGAAATACTCCATAAACGACCGTGACAGCCCCCGTGCCCACCCCAAGCTCGTTCAAGAAGTCATTGTATATGAAGCCAAACACTGGCTGGTGGGCAGTACCGGCTATCTGGAAAAGAAAAAAAACATAAATTAATACCGCAAAGCCTCCGTGACCGTGTGCTCGAGATTTCGACGCTCATTACGGAGGTTCCGGGTTTGAATCCTGGTGGAGACACTGTCAAGCAAAAACTTTTCACGAGACTCCCCATTTTGATTAGGATATTACAGGCTGAATCATCTGATTGTCCGAAAATAAAGATGATTCCTTGCTTCCAAAGGCACGTTAAGCCGTTGGTCTCGGCTACTATCTAGTCGTTACACGAGCCATGTGAGGCGGCTCTATAATACAGACACCAGGGTATGTGAAGTCGATTGTCGGCCTTTCAACCCAAACTATGTAGAGGAAGAAAAAAAAAAGAATACAGTTTATTGGTATCTCCGTATTGAGAAGCTGAGGTAACCCATCATAGGGAACATGCATAAAAAAATATTCGATTTTTTCATGGTTTATCTGAAAGTATACAAAAATAGAATACTGACATTCAAAACAGAATTGAAATTGATCGAAAAATAAACTAGTTACAACATTAGTCTGTCCCTCACAAATATATCTGTCCCCCTTTACGAAGACAATTTTTTTTTATGGTGGATGTATGGCCCACGACACATATGACGTCCCACGTCTCGTCGGACCTCTCTGTCTAACCATCATCTTTGAAGCCTTATAACTTTGTTTCTGAGCAAGATATTTGGAAAATTATTTTTATGTGTTTAGAAATATTTCTATTAATGAATTTTAAAAAATTTCGCATATTCCCAATTAGACTAAAGTCGAATCTTCCCTGGAAGAAACTTCTTCGAAGTTTCCCTAGTACCTATATATGTTTCAAAAACTAAAAATTTAATATAAAATACAAAATTAAGTTTGTTGCATCGAGTGGTATTCGAATGATTTGATTGAAATGATCATGTCTAGTTTCTGTTAGATAATTGGTTATATTATGTAGTTTACTAAGTACATTATCATCTTAATAGAGCGTGATCGTTAAGAATAATAATAAGTTTATAACGTGGTTTGACCTTTGAAACTGAGTTAAAAGTTTAAAAAAGGCGACAATATTTACAACTTTTTCATATCATCAACATGATGGGCGTGGCCTTTAAAAATGTAGTCAATTCTAAATAAAAAACAAATAAACAACAACAATATTATTTAAAATTAAAAATAGATGTTTATCTAGGCCAGTTTTTGCAACAAACAAGCTTTCACAAGGACAGCTTTGCAATTTCGGAAATCTACCGCGTAACAGTAGTAGCGGAAAATAACCAACATATCTAATAAACAACTTTCACTAGTTATATTAAATGTTAAATTACAACGTAATGAACGTGTGAAAAGCGCACATTATTTCTTATAATTTTTATGGCTCCGTAGTTTGTTAACTACGGATATGCGAAAATATAAGAGTGACTTGTTAGTCACTCTTATATTTTCGCATATCCGTCTGTCTGTCTGTCCGCGGCGCGGCTTAGCTCCGGACTCTTTATACCTATACAATCACGGAAATTAATTGGAGAGCAGGTTGACGTATTACAGTATTTAGTCGTATAGTATTTTATCGCCATTACACGGATATAACAAACTTCTTAAATCGGGTTTATACGACTAAATTTTTACGTCAACCTGTTCAACAATAATGTTATTTTTTACTATACTGGGGTGCGTTCGGAAACCGAGGAAAAAGAGAAGAGAAGAAAATAATTACAGATAGAAAGATGAAATGTGGTTCTCGAACGCTGGAAAGTGAATGAGCGATAAAAGCGGTTTTCGAACGGTGTTTAGTTACATAACGTAACTGTCATCGTAATTAAAATCGATCCAACGAAAAGTAAATATTTCTTCATTCTATTTCTTAACTACTATTCAAACTTGTCAGTGCGAAAAATACTCTACCTGAACCGTTCGAAAACGATGTTCGGCAAGCAGTCAGGTGACAGTTCCTTTACCCTCGGATTCACTCGGGTCAATTCAGAACGCTCTGAAACGCCCGCACGCTTTTCCAATCATTCGGAGTAATTTTTACCTGATTTCGAACGCACCCCTAGAAGGTTAAGTAAGTAACGGTAAGTTAAGTTACTATACTAGAAGTAATTCAACACTACAAAGAAAAAAAATAAAGCAACTAGTCATTGTGTCTACAAAAAAACTTAGTTAATAATGAAAAATGACAAATAAACAAGGAAAAAATACTTCCAATAGATTTATTATTTTCGATATAAGTAGAAAGTTTAAAAGGGTCACACCATCTCTTCATATACTTAAAGGAACATTCCATTATTTACTTTAGATAGTTATTAATTAATTGGCTCATAAAGGAAAGGGTCATACAGAAGATCCTACAAACTATACAGGTTGTATAACGGCTACTTGTCCTAACAACTACGAGGAGGGATCAAACAGTAGTGAGAATGAAATAGAATATAATGACTATTGATAACTTAATAATTTATTTTCCTACATAGTCTCCGAGTCTCTCTACACACCGAGTCCAGCGCTTTTCCAAGGCTTCAATCCCTTTAAAAAAAAAAGTTTTGTCTTGGTCCTGCAAAAAGCTCTCCACGGCATCCATCACCTCGTTATCGTCTTCGTACTTGTTTCCCCTTAAGTATTCTTTCAATTTGGGGAACAGATAAAAATCGCTAGGCGCCAGATCTGGTGAATAAGGTGTTGCTACAATGTGGAAGATTTTTGACGGGAACTTTTAAATGACT
Organism: Carpatolechia fugitivella; assembly: GCA_951230895.1. Classification (NCBI taxonomy): domain Eukaryota; kingdom Metazoa; phylum Arthropoda; class Insecta; order Lepidoptera; family Gelechiidae; genus Carpatolechia; species Carpatolechia fugitivella. Next base: position 15,538,727 of record OX579646.1, on the reverse strand, counting down.
GTTTATGTTTTTATAGCTTTTGTAACTTTTTTACGTTTTTTTTTATGACAATTCTGTAATTTTTGTTTTTATTTGATGATGTATTTATTTATTTTACAAGGTGTTCTTTTAGCGGCTGTAATTTTGTTATGTGAAATTTGTAATTTAGTTTGGCATGTCTTTGTTTTATTTATAATAAATTTAGCCAATTTTTATTTCAAACACAATGGATATTGTTCATGAATAGATCATCTGAATCTGAAACCTATTTGTACTTTCCCTAAAACTGACATAGCTAGTATACTTACACCCTGTATAGGTACATAACTTGAATGGCTCATTAATAAATAAAATATAAATACAATAACAAGAAGTAATGACTGCACGTCAGGCCTTTTCTTTTGTGAACTTTTTATTAATGAAATATGGAACATACGACTACTTTTTACTTACAGTGACTTCACAAAGTTGATATATAGATTATATTTTGTGGTCATCTGGCATCAGCACTGGATCGTAGCTCATCCATATAATATATTTACGATGCCTAAATTTCCTATAAACACCTGAAAGTTCTTACAAACATCTTTAAATTTTTGATACTAGTCCAGTCTGTATGAACTTGGCTGGCCGCGACGCCATAGCACGATTTTATACTCATAGCTTACGCAAGCTAGACGAAAAAATGAAAATGACAAATTGTTTATTGTCGAGCATAGTTAAATTGTAGACGGAGTACAAATTCTTTAAATATTTTCCTCTATGTCCCGCCGCACAGGCACACAATGTTTAATGTCAATAAAATAAGAATTAAATTAAGAATCAGAAATATAAATTAGAAATACAATCAAAATATGAAATTAACGCAGAATGAATGCAAATAACAAGCTCCGTCGTGCGGTCGAACGTTTTACTCTCATTATGGAGTTTCTAGGTTCGAATAAATACCGGTAGAGACATTATCAAACAAAAAGTCTCTTGATGAGACTTTACCTAGTTTGGTTAGAACATTGCAGACTGAATCAGCTGATTGACCGAAATAAATATGATTCTGTGCTTCGGAAGGTACGTTAACCCGTTAGTCCGGCTATTAACAACGGAAGTAGTCGTTACAACAGCGGCCATGCCAGTGACCTTTTGCGGCTCTAGAAATCTTCTGATGTACGCTAGTACAATTGATTTTATTCTGTGCTAATACCAAGGTTTGTGAGGTTAATTGTACACTTTACAAGATACAAGATAAACAAGAATGCAAAGAATAGCATTATAACAAGTAATTTGACATAAAATATCTAAAACGATGTAATTTATGAGATTTATTTTTTATGATACATCAATAACAAAAAAAAAAATAATTTAAACTCTCACTTTTATTATTATAAAATAAAGTACTCACAAATATAACAGAAAGTCCAATGCACACCATGTACCCCCATCCGCCTTCCGGAGGCACCAACTCATATTTCCCAGCATCACTGTCCCCAGTGCTGTACGAATTCTGGCTCGTTTTCTCACACATTTCCGAAAACCACCGACCTCGCAACAAAATTGGCAATCCTTTGGATCTAATCAAACAGCTACGCCTTTATATATCAACTCGTTGGTGGTCCAATAAATTAATAAATCTCAAGCAGTTACTGTATACACTTAGTTTATTTAAGGCTTACATTCTAACACTTTAATTGCGGATACATACTGTGTATGTCAAACAAAACACTCGGGTTTCCCACAAACAGGTTCACAAACAACTGATTATATCGTATTTTCACTGGAAAAACAAACTCGTACCATTTGTGCACTTTTATTATGTTTGCTGAAGACTTTTTATTTTATGAAAGCTCCAAAATAACTTTTTATGCGATTTTATTTTTAGTAGTTCTTTAACAAAATAATTCTTATATTTATTTAGTAAACAAATAATTTGAGTACATTCTTTTTTGTTATTAGTTTATTAGTTGAGCGCGGAGTTGTATGTGTGGCCAGGTTGGCAGCGGATGACATACTTGCGGCCACGAGCGCCGGCCATCTCGGACCAAATCACATTCATTACCAAAGATAAAAAACTGACATAATTAGAAAGTTCTGTTTAGATAATTAACTATTTTATGTATGTGCATTGAACAGTATTTTATTTATTTTAGTGTTGACTTACAATAGAAGGTACTCTACTTAATAGTATCCATATTATAAAGGTACATACTTAAAAACTACTCCATGATAAATAGTTACTCGTATTTGTACAGCGCAATAATTTAACAATTTGATTGAATGGAAAAACTCTTTGTTTTTGACGGAATTTATTGAAAAATAACTAAATGGTGCCCGAGTTTGTTATTCTGATGGACGACTGTTTTTTCTATAAAACTTATTCCAAACACCTGTTTGTGTTATAATAGTTTTATATTTTAAAATTACCACAAATTAATTTGGTGTAACATAATAGTGGAATTAGATATTAATTTTATTATCTGTGGTCTACTGCAGGAGATTTTTAAGATGTAATCTGTCTGACCTCAGCTAGACCGGTGGTCTGATCTATCAAGGATGACTTTGTGTACATCTCATTAAACAGACAATTGGACCAATATATCACAGAGTAAAAATAATGATTATTTTTATTATTTAAATTAATTGTACCTGAATGCTGATACGGCAGAGTTGGTTGAAGATAATAATAATGGAGGTTCTTAAAGCAAGGTTTTGGAATAAATTTGTCGATTTCGTCGATTCACAATTGAATAAAAGTTTGTGTTTTTTTAAATAATTCATTAGTAGTTTGGATAAGTATTAATGGACGATAATAAACTTGATATATCTGTTTATTGTAAACACCTTGTTGTCGAACGTATTTAAACCAACATCGATTTAAAGCAACATACTCCTTAATTGGTTTTTTTGGACGTCTATTTTTGAGATCTACAGTTTCAACGACGAAAAAGCGTGAACCTGTAATTTCGATTCAGACTTTAATCTTTACTGTTATAGTATTCTTAGGATTCAAAAACCTTTTCTATTCTGACTGCCAGTGTTTTAGTATCAGAGTAACAATAGCACAGGGTCATGCGGTGATAACATTGTGGCAATCTGGTTGTCAATTTCTCTTTAAGATACATTGTCCCATTCATCAATCAAATAAATAAATATGAAGGGGCAGGCATCGACATCAGATCATATCATGCTAATATTATAAACGTGAAAGTACGTAACGTATTAGTGGCGAGAGTTGAGGTACAATTTGTGCCCTTTCATCCTACTATTGGAAAGCCCACGGCCTGAACATGAGTTAGGGGTTACCTAGAAGTATTTAAATACTTCGGACGCGGTTGGTCGAAGCAAAGAAAACCTGTTGAGGTAGGGGGATCCTTCAATGGTTCTAACATGAAGTGCTAGTGTATAACAGCACACAGGAAGATCTGATGATAGTTACTGAAAATGTTTTCCTTGTAGTAATTTTTTGACAAGATTTGCTAACGACACGAAAAGTGTATTTATTGGTTTGTGGAAATAAAAATGGTAAAGATTGAGAGTAGAAACGGTCGACAGTGACATCGGCTATTATGAACTGAAAAAGTAAAAACTAGTCTTGAACTAAATGAACATTCGATCACAAGTCTCAAAAATAGCACCATCTTATTTTAGTTGAGCTTCGTATTGTTGTGTTCATATTATCTTATTCATAAATCCCTAGAGATACGAAAATTTCCCCAGTGGGGTAGGTAGTTGTTACGCACTTGCTTTCGAAGATAACTGTTTGTTGTTGTCCGCGTATATTGACTGACAATACACCGTGAAATTTACATCGTTTTGTTCCCGCCGTGTAGTGATAGTACCCGTCAAACCCAACAACTTTTCACGAAAAAAGAAATTTCCTGCGACAAAGAAATTTTTGGTCTCTCCATACAAAATGGGTCGGTCGGGAGTCTCACTTTGTATGGAGAGATTTTTTTGTCGTAGGAAATTTTATTTTCGTGACAAGTTGTTCAGTTTGATGGGTACTATCACTACACGGCGGGAACAAAACGATGTAAATTTCATGCTGTATAAGTGATTTTTTTACCTTATAAATACCTAATAATTGTTACAATCATAAACTCACGTGCCGTACGTAAATAACTCATATTTTCACGTAATGTGGATGTCAGCTGTCGTAGCTCATCAGAAAAATGCAAATAAAATGTTTGATCTAAATCAGCATTCTAATTTCATAATTCGCTCCACGCCTGAGGCTTAACGCCTCAAACAACTTCTTAATGACAAAACTTGTGCTTCGGCCTATTAAGGATCGGAATCCAAACTACACCGTTCGTTGTTCGGATGCCTTGCCCTTTATATAACACTTATATGAGAAACCTGGTAAATGCAGGTCAAGGTCAGGTCAAGCTAATCTTGGCTAAAACTGGTCATAATGGGGAAAATGGTCAGCTGTTGATTTTTATTATGGCTAAGCGAAGTAGATTAATTTGCAAGAGGCCGTAGATACTTTTTTCCTGATAGGTGCGACTGCAGTCGCGAGCGATATTATGATAAGTTATCCTAGTCCTTTAATGGCTGCCACCACATCTGCATAATATTGGTTAAAAAAGCACTTACACTTACACTTACTGTCCGCGAGAAATTTAAATGCATTTGTAGCCGTCGTCGTTTGTTTGTTATTCGCTACGGGATAAAATCCGAAACGAAATCATTCGGCAGAGGACCAAAGTAGTAGATATTAACCAGAAGAGTACCAAGCTGAAGTGGCAGTGGGCTGGACACATCTGTCGTAGAACCAATGAGCGCTGGAGCAGACGGGTTCTCGAATGGAGACCACGTCTCGGCAAACGTAGTGTGGGACGTCCCCTTGCCGGGTGGACTGATGGCCTGAGGAAGGTCGCTGGTGGTGGCTGGATGAGGAAAGCGGGTGATCATGCACTTTGGCGAGTCCTTGTGGAGGCCTACGTCCAGCAGTGGACTGCATTAGGCTGATTGATTGATTGATTGTAGCCGTCGTGGTTGCATATATTGGAGAAGAATTCAGATTGCGCGAGAACTGTACTCATTTTACTTTTCTATTACCTTGTATTTTTTTACTTGCAGGTGAAATATGTTTTTATCATTATAAATGTCTTCTATATTCTACGTTTTAAAATGGTTTTATCTTCTCTTATTATTTTGTTAATTTCAAGTTCACCAAAAACGGTTTTTCTCGAATACTTCTATTCTGGCGGAGTTCTATACACAAGTAACTATTTAAATTGTGAATTTTGCTCTTCAGTGCTCTCTCTCCAATAGGCAAGACAAGTTTATCCAGTCAGTTACGATACTAACACGCGCTGCTTTACCTACTTTGTGATACTAACCTGCGCTAGTTTTAAATTATGTATTCAATATTCTTTACCTCTTAAGGTAACATTATCCAAGTTACGTCAAGCTTGAACTTCACAGAATTAATTAGTTTATTTTTAAATTTAAGTGTTGCTTTTAAATCAAAATGTAAAATGCTATATTAGGTTAAAATCAGAAAATCCTGTATCACACTAAGATTATAAATGTGAAAATATATATTTGGATGTTTAGATGATTGGATGTTTGTTCAGCTTTCACGCCTAAACTATTGGCGGATTTGGATGAAATTTGTTATAGAGATACCTAGTTTATACTCTGGATACACATAGGATAATTTTTACCGGGAGAAGTCTTATTCCCGCGGGAAAAGTCTTACACAACGCGAGCGTAGCCGCGGGCGGAAAGCAAGTAGTTAATATTTTAATGCGCTTAGTAGCTCATACTTGATATACTTGTACCAGCTTCTTGTATAATGTCCGTTCTTCTGAGCTGAGCATAATTGATTTTTGGAGCTCTGTATGTGCTGCTACTCTTGAGATCTGATGATATCCTAAGTGTACCAGAAAAAAATATTAAAGCTTACTATAATATAACAATTTAAATGACGAGGAGGCTTGGTGTTTGGTTGCTCCAGCAGCGCATAGGAAACAAGAACTTACGCCATGGTTTATTGTAACCAACATTTAGAAAAGAACTAAAGATGCGGTAGTGTTACTTACTGCTGGCTCTTTCTGCAGATTATCACAGAACTGCAAGCTTGCCAACCAGACAAAAGACTTTTGTCCTTGGTTTTATTAGCAAGCTTTGACGAAATTTATTTTGTAATATCTTATTATCCCTACCCTTTTGGGGTTTTATGTAGATATGTATGGTGAATTTAATGTACATTACTCCAAATAAAGACTTCAGTATTATTATTTTTTCATATTAAGTAGGTATTTTAGGTAAATAGGTATTTATAACTTAGTAGCAAAAAAACAGAGTATTCAATAGATTTTTCGGCTATTTTCAAATTATATTGTTGTTGTATGTACTTATATTGGGTCGAATGGTATAATTTCCTGCTTGTTACATTAAATTTTATGTAACAAACAGGAGTAATTACAAATAAATTTGATAGGTTCAAGGAAACGGTCGTGGCAGAACTAAATAAATAATTAATAGGTTCAAGGAAACGGCCGTGGCAGTAATGAATTTTATAAAAATAAACAAATAAATTGACGAAGGAAGGCTATTAGTCCGTGGAAGGCTGTGGAGTGGACTTGGTAGAATAGAATAGAATAGAATAGACTGTATCGCCTTGTATCGCCGAGTAACGCCTTGTTTGTTACCACTTTATTTGGATGTACAGACAAACTTGATTAAGTTTTTGTTGCACCCTTTGTGTTTAGTTATAAGTTTAATTGTATCGTCATATAAATAAATAAATAAAATAAATAATAGAATAGAATAGAATATATAATTATATCTATTATATATTAGCCATGTTGTTAATTTTCTTTTATAAACATTGTATTCACTATCTTTTATTTTTGCAGGTAAGTGGTTATAAATTTTGATTGCCATATAGGCAGCATTTTTGCTGAAAAGAGCAGTCTGACATGATGGCTGAAAGTAGTTATTTCTATGTCTTGTTGGTCTATCTATTACTTTAAAGGTTTTCCTAAATATGTTGGGGTGTAAACAAATAAACTAATATCTCTTATGTATAGCACAAAAATGTAACTTAGACTCATTGACTTTAGGCTAGTTGCTTTGACTCATTGACTTTAGGCTAGTTGCTTTGACTTTCTGCTATACTAGCTTTACATTATTAGACGATATTCCGAAAGAATCAGTAATACAAGGTTAATTTGTTCGAGAGATTAGGGTCATTGCTTTGATATCTCGCTTTTTATACGGGGCTAATTACTCTTAAAATATCTATGGCGGCGCTTGAATATTTTTTGTACGCATTTTTGTTTTTATATGACGGAAGATATACCAGTGAGGTGAGTTAGTCATATCGTCAATCAAACGTTTTTCTTTAAGATGAACTGAATTTTGCAAGGCTAAGCCGTGAGGCCTTATTATATTTAATAATATTTGATCATCAAGTCATCAACAGCTCAACGATGACGTCCCCATCGAGGGGCTCGAGCTTACCCTGGAACAAGGCGATTAGACCATAGCCGACCACGCTGGCCCAGTGCGGATTGGTCGACTTCACACACAACCTTTGAATTTCTTCGCAGGAGTATGCGGGTTTCCTCACGATGTTTTCTTTCACCGTAAGAGCGTCGAATAAACGTACATATAAATTCGAAATTCGAAAACACATTGGTACGTGGTGGGGATCGAACCCGCGTTTCCCGGATGGGAGGCAGCGGCCCTAGCCAATACACCACCGACCCTCTCTTTAATATTTGATAAAAAGTAGAAATTTCGAAAATTTTTTTCTTTAAACATGAGCTTAATAAACAAATTGAGCTTCCCTCTCCATACAAAACGACCGATCAAATGACTCGAATATTTTCAAAAAATATTTTGACCCATATTCTTTTTTTAGTATTTTTTTTCAGTAGTTTTACGTAGCCTGGATGCCCTTTGAATTATTTAAATGTAATAATTTCATTTATCTTTAAATGGAGCAGGTTAAAACTCTATTCACACCACAAATTAAGTTTGACCACAATCACACTAATATTATAAATGTGAAAATATATTTGGATGTTTGTTCCGCTTCCACGCCTAAACTACTGGACGGATTTGGACGAAATTTGGAATGAAGATAGTTTACAATCTGGATTAACACATAGGATACTTTTTACTGGGAAAAGTGTTATTACCACGGGAAAATCTTACATAGCGCGAGCGTAGCCGCGGGTGGATCGCTAGTATGAAATAAAATGTTTCTTATCTTGACTTAGAAATATCGATTGGAATATAACTATTTCCTGCTATCACCTATACATGCTGTTAAGATCTTGACCCGTGGAAAATGTAGCAATTAGCACGATCTTTTGACCGCTTGTGCATGTTATTACGTACAATGAAGTGTAGGATGTTGTAGGTGAAATAGATAATATAGATATGGTTCGATAATGCAGGTCAAAAGGATCATTGCTAGTAGGATCTGCAAGAGACAAAGTCTAAGATAGCTGTTGCCGAGCCAACATTGCCTGATAAAGTTGTACTTATACTATTAAAATAATGGTAGCAACGCAGATACTACGTAGTAACGCAGATCTTGTACCAATGAGGAAATGGGGAATATTTATTTATTATTATTATTTTGTTTTGTATGCAGCAAAACATCGAGGCCGGGAGAGCAGAAAAGTCACGGAGGCGATTGCAATTTATTTTAGTACTAGCGGACGCCCGCGGCTACGCGCTTGTGTAAGATTTTTCCGTGGGAATAAGATTTTTTCCCGTAAAAAGTATCCTATGTGGTAATCCAGGATACAAATTATCTCTATTACAAATTTCATCCCAATCCGTACGGTAGTTTTTGCGTGAAAGAGTAACAAACATTAATAGATTCATACATACACACTTTCGCGTTCATAATATTAGTGAGGTTTACGTTGTAGTATTCAATATTGGATATAATTATACTTTTGCTAAGTCCTATCATTCATCAGTCAATTTAATTATTATGATTTTATTGGTCCATCTTAAGCCTCTAAATGCCTTAATGTTTTTTTTATAGTCTCTCTTATCTACGACTACCTTTTCAGTCTTTATCCTTTTCCTAAAATGAATAAGACACACTTTTCTTTCAGCACGTGCACAAAAACGTTTTAACAATAGATAACAACGTGATAATAACATTAGTGGAACACTCTTTATAAGAAAAAAAACGTTATCTAAATTAAGATTTTTAATCTGTATTATTTAGTGGTGTAGGTAAAATATAGGGTCCTAAATACCACACAAATGGGGTTACGTAACTTTTGCAACAAAAGCAGATTGAGGATGAGGGAGAAAGTCTTCTCTTGATCTATTTTTTTTTATTCTTTGTGTAAATCTTCACATTCTCAAATAACAATTGAAGCTAGCAAATAGATTTACAGGTATAAAGTCTCACTGCCCATCCAAAAATTTAAGTTGTCGATGTCTACAAATTATTTTATTACAAACCTTATTAACGTTTTTTGTTTAATTACCAATACGATTCTCATATAGCTGTTAAAACGTTACCTAACGCATAAAATCAACATAATTTAATGGTATTAAATTGCCCTCAAAATATTTGTATAACTTCCAGACCAATAAATTTAAAAGTTGTTCCTCAAATGAATCATTCATTATCATAAATAAGTTGAGTGATTGGACCTTCGTCATGAGGAAGTTAAATTGGTCTTTAGCTTGTTCCAAATTAGGACGATAGAAACTTCTTGACCATCAATTGGTGAAACATTCAAGTGTATCGGTTACGATAGAGACGTCGATATTTCGCCATCACGAATCACGATCGCTTGCTTGATCATGTTTTATCTCCGAGATGAATATTTTTTTTTAGTTTTAAAGTTATAAAGAAGATAACTCGATTTCTAGACGATCAAGATAAAATATGCGCTGGTTTTAAGTTAGAACTCCAGCAATACAACTCTGAAAGCCGCATCTAAGTGTGCGTGCATTAGTTTTTGCGAAATGCGCGTACAGACACACAAAGAAACAAAATTCTTAGAAAAATTTGTTTCGGCTTCTATTGCTCTTATAAAGAAAAGACCCCTCATATTATTTTTTCTTAAATATCTTCTATCTTCTTCCTTGCGTGTCGATGACAAATTAATATCTGTCTGGCCCAGAACTTAGCCATTTCAACTGCACTATTTGTGGCGTCCATTGAGTCCTGTGCGCGAAAATGGGGAGGCTCCCCGAGTGATGTACAGAAAAATCCGTACGTCCTTTCGCCACGATGACAAATCCCAATATCTTCTATGCATAGACATCAGCCAGTTACGATTGTCTATAGGTTTAGATAATAAGGAGACACTTTATAGAAACTATCGGGTGTATAATTAACTGCAATCAGATATACCTATAAACTTATGGATCCAATTAACCGTTTGCGTTGATTGTCACGTCATAACAGATCATCAATCACTGGTACTTTTAATAGCTTAATTGCATTCTGTTATCATTTAAAGTATCAGACTATTCTAATTCTGTGGTATCAGTAAGAGTAACTGCGCAAACATCGAATGTAGCACTTGTTATCCATTTTTCCGCTAATTACGAGTATAATCTTGTTGATAATTACCGAATATCTAACATATAAGTAAGTTAATTATCTTGTTAGTCTAAAGCTCAGATGTGTACTTTTATTACGCACTTTACTTGTTAATTAAGGAAAATATTGTATTTTTTCCGCGAATTATAATCTTGTTGATAATTACTGAATATCTAACGTTATAGTAAGTTAATTGTCTTGTTAGTCTAAAGCTCAGATGTGTAGTTTTATTACGCACTTTACTAGTTAAAAAGAAATATTATATAGCTAGTAAATAGTAACATAAATAGTAAATTAGGTGGTTTAATTTTACAATCATCATCAACAGCTCATATACGTCCCCACCAAAACCTTTGATTAATTTTACATCCATCAATTTTATTTCCATCTTTGAATTTGTTCGCTGATTTGTATTAATTTTAACACACCACTGTTCGTGGGTTCTAAAACTCTTCATATATTTTATGATTTAGTAAGAAAACAAAATTAAAATTCTTAAAAATCCCTCGCTGTATGTTAAAACATATAAGAAAAAGGATTAAATAACATTTTTGAAAGTTCCCGACTAGAGTCAAATAAGAATATATGAAGATAAAATAAAATATCTATAAAAAGAGTAATTTGTCACGAATTCTGCCATAAAAACAACTAATTTATAACCTTTCTTTGTCCTTACGGTTACGTACCTACCTACTGGTTTTTCGTAGAGATAAACAGACACAACAATAATATTCATTAATATAGGTACGATAAATACTCATCTAATTATAAATCCAGTCCGTTGTCTACCATACCCATACCCATATTAGGACAATTTACAACAACATAAAACAATAATGTTAACTCCTATGTTTGCTTCTCTTACTATTTTAAAAAGTGATTAATATTTAAGATCAGGCATACAATGTTGTAGGATTGTCAAGGAAAATGTAATCAAAAATGTTTTCGCATCATAAAAGTAGGCCAAGACTGCCTTGAAAACGACGCAGCAGAGTTGTTTTCTAATAGTCTAAATTTTTCCACTAATCGTAAATAAATTAATTATAAGATTCAAATTTACGCATAGATTTCGTTCATTTGACAGTTAAATACGTCTTGTTCCAGTATGCGTAAATACAAAAATAATAACTTTTGAAAATAACACCAAGTCATTAAACTTAGTACGAGTATCATTTAATTTTTGAGGTATTTTGATAATATTTTGGGAGAAATTACCAACGCGCAAGATATCCCGGTGTATAGCTTAATGTGCTGTACATATTAACAGTATTTTTTAAATTTAAAACAGTCAGCAAAAAAATAGAGATTTAATATAGTCAAATTATCTATTCACACTTATCAGTGAAGTAAGATTTATATACTATTTATACAGAATCAAGTATAATCCTACTACCATAAGAATTGTAAGTAGTCATAAAATCACAACTATTCATAACTGAAAATATGTTTTTGTTTCAGGTAAGTGACTTTTCTGCGTCGTTCTAGTCGCCGCCGCCCGCTGGAAATTACTAAGGTAGGTCTTAAATATAGTAGTGTTTTACACACAAGCGCAAATTTATTATTATCTGTATAAGAAGTGCTAGAAACACACACAAACAAACAAATTTAATCAGCCAGATACAGATGAAATTCATGGTTCAAATATACTTCGTCGTATAACCTATAAACTGAAAGTAAAACCTCATGCAAATATACTAGATTTTACTCTCTTTTTTTTTTCATTTCTATGAAGCTATTAATGTTCAAGCTCGCCGTGTGAATAAAAATTCATATTTTATTACAAGTAAAACGTGCCTGTAGGTATGAATGGGTTGCTTAGCAAGCTATGTAATGTCGATGGTGTATCGCGGCAAAAGACAAGCTCTAAACGAAAGGTCGCGGTTTGAACTACGACAGCGTATTTTCACTATCCGACCACTTGAACACTCTTGAAAGAAGAAACATAATGAGAAAACCTGCAAAGACCTGTTAAATTTTAAGGGTTGCTTTGTAAAACCCTCGTAGTGGACTTAGATCTGATCTCCGTAATTTAGTTTACATTCAAGTCCCTCAGTGGGGAGTGGGGACATGTGTTAATGAGCTGATAACGTTTCCTCAGGGTGGGTGGTGGTATTACTTGTAGTTTAATGACAATATAATAAAAATAAAACTATATTTAACCTTATTTAACTTTAATAGTAGCATTTTTCTTCAACTTCTCAGCGGCAGCTCGTTGAGCGACTCTCCTGTGTTTGTTTCTCTTGTAAACCAGTTCGACGATCCACAGTAACACTACCACGGCATAGCACGACGTGATGACGTAGAAGGCCGTGGAGTAGCTGTTTGTAAGGTCGCGGATGGCGCCTGGGAAAAACAATCGAACTTCATTGAATACAAAAAAATATTGAGTATTGAAAATGCGGGGAAACAAATTACCTTTATAACAATACTAGCTATCCGGTCCACCCGCGTGTTTGAGATATTTTTCGCGAGTTGTAATATGGTAAAAAGTAGTATATTTTATTCAGTGCTTGATCTCTACCTAACTCATCTCAAAATAAAACTACTTTTTTGCGTTAATTAATAATATTAGTGAGTAAGCCATGGGAGTAAGCACGGTTTTCTTCGAATGAGGCAAAAGTATTTCCATCCCCAAAACATGGGCGCCATTCAAGTGCTATAAAACCAACAAACCTAGCCTAGTTTTGAAGAAAAATTCATTTAAAAGTTAGTTATTTATTTCCAGTAAGGTTCGCGATTTATGATAATTAGGGAATATTGCTACTCTGTAATTGGCCATAATTTGTTAACCGCCGTGATTTCTAGCTCTATTTTTCTAGAGAAAGTTATGTTCATATAAAAAATGTTTATTCGGGAGATTTATAGAACTGACTCTATCAGCTAAAACAAAATGTTATATATTTTTTGTTTGGTCCAAAAAAACGCCTGCTAAATAATAATAGCAAACTTTTCTATATTGTTTTATAAAAATGGTTTCTTTGGGTTAGGCAAAATAAGTATGTTGCTCATTTGTGTAACAAGCGACTTCTTAAAAGGCAATACTTTAGCATTTAGTCTTTTACTAGAATTTCAGCAAACACTATTTTTTCTGCTTACCAACAGCCAGTCCTAAGACCAGATTCATGATTCCAAGCATAAGCATGAAGATGCCCAGGACCTTCGGGAAGTTTTCAGAGCCGAAGGAGTCCGCGAGGATTACCGGCGGCATCACCGCGATGCTGCATCGAGACACACCCATGATCGTGATGAAGACCATGATCGCAGTCGTGTTCTCCGACCAGAGCATCACTGGAATACAATTATACAACTTGTAAAACTTTAATAAAGGAACAAAGGCATACTGACATGATGAGTCGAAGACGAAGTTGGACCTAAAATAACCTGTAAAAATAATCAACATTTATAGAACTATATAGTTGAACTATATAGTTCAATGGTTAGTTTTCAATGGTTGGTTAGTTATTGGTTCTTATAGTTCAAATAAAACTACGATATTTTTTACGGTCTAACGTATTTTCCAAGTCATGAAAATATGGGTGGGTCATACATACTTGATTAAAGTATCGGTTAAGTACCGATGGGAACATTTTAGTGCCTGGAAAAAAATAAGCAACCATCACTAGGGAGGGCTCCAGCCATCGTCATACTTACAGATTCTTGAGACGAAAGCTAAAAACACAGACGCCACATAAATTTCTTGGCTGCCCACCTTACTCAGCCACTTGCTAGTGAACACGAAGAGCACTCTAGTTATTAAATCGCCAAACGAACCGAGCGATATCGCCTGAGCAACTTCTTCCTGGAAATAAACAGGCCGTCGATAAAAATGGGAAGAGAGTTAGTAATGGGAATCAACGTTTAGGCGGCTTTGTATAGATAGAGATATCAATTCGTTCAGAGCCAGAATACAGAAAATCCTTAGATGGTCTTTCAAACAAAACAGTACAATACTAACTCTTCAAACTTGAATTGTCACTCCCCTATGCCTACAACAAGCCGTGTAGCAATCACAGTATAAGTTAACAATTTTTTTTTTTTTTTAAATAGCCTCTTGTGTGTCCCACTGCTGGGCAAAGGCCTCCCCTCGCTCTCGCCATTCCTCCCGATCTTGGGTCTCTCGATGCCAGCCCTTCAGAAATCCGTCCAAGTCATCTCGCCATCGTCTTCGTGGTCGACCTCGACGGCGGCGACCATCCTCCGGCACCCATTCCGTGGCTATCCTAGCCCACCTATCCGGGTGCATGCGGTACGGCATAAGTTTACAAATACACCATGAAATTTACATGGTTTTGTCCTCGCCGTGTAGCGATAGTACCCGTCAAACTGAACAACTTTTCATGATAAAAAAAAATCCTGCCATAAAAATATTTTTGTGCTTTCCAAAATCCGGTCGAGAGTCTCACTTTGTATGGAGAGACCAAAACTTTTTTTAGCTCAGGATTTTTTTTTCAGGAACACGGCGGGAACAAAGCGATGTAAACTTTATGGTGTATAGCATTTAGATTTTCATAGTAGCGATCTTTCGTGTAGAAAGTTATAATATAAGAGGAAAGAGACGTAAGTTCAGTTTTACCACACTCATTCATGATCGTCATTAACAGCTCGTATATTATGTTCCCATCTAGGCGAGGGGTTCATAACCAATGATTAAATTCTAAAATAGGATTAAAACTGCAAGAGTGCGATAGACTCTCAAACTTTCAATGCATCTTTTTTCTGTTTAAATAATTAATTAAAAATAATTAATCTGACACTTTAACAAACACACCTGTTTAAAATCCCAACTATACAAAGCCTGGGGGAGCATTATGCTGAAAATCATCTCGGCGAACATGCAGTATGTGGGGCCCATTGAGGCATTAGATAATAAGAACTTCCTCAGCATAGGCAAGTCAAAAATCACATTGAGTAAATTCCTGGAAAAATAAATTACACTGATTATCGATTTATTATAGCATCAATCACTCCAATGCGTACAATTTCAGTCAGATTGTAACTAGAATGTCAATGTGCAGTGTCTATAACCGCTAACAAAATAAAACGCTGTCCTTATGGAATATTACTGTTCTGAAATAAATGTTTTTCATTCATTCATTCATTCTATGTATAATTTCTATAGTCAAATATACTTTTATTTTCTAATTTCACAAGGACTTTTTGTAAACTCATTGTCAAATTATCATTAATTTCACCGTTCCTCAGCTCACAAGCCGGCTCACTTGCTTGTTTTTGGACACAGAATACAACAAAATCTTAAGAAGGTTCATGCATGTACGTACTTACTACCTTTCTGTCCTTTTTGAGTAGTTTTATCTGATGTTGTTGGGTCGAACATAAGATCGGTATCGATCAAAGTAATCGTAGGTGTGGTCACAGGTAACTCTGTTGCAGGTTTGTCACATATCAGTAATTTTAATTCTGAAATTGATGAAAGTAGATTATTCTTAAAAGACATGGTCGGTATGTTGTAAACAATAAAATGTCATCGAAACTTAATATCGCAAGCTAAATCAGAGCTGATTTTCTCCTACGCGTTTTCTCCCTGACGTCTTTAACCGATGTCTTTGCCTGTCTAAGGGCATCCCCATTGGCATAAACTAGAAAACTGACAGATTACCATCTGTGACACCTTCCAACTCCACTTTGATCATATGTCGGTCCACTGGCTGCATCAGAGCCACGGCAACGAAGGTCTGAAGGGATATTGCAGATATCACAATAAGAGTGCCCCGATATCCAAAAGAATCTAGGCTAAACTTGACAAGGTATGGAGCTATCATCGATCCGCATGCTGAAAAAAATACAATAATATAATTTAAAAAAAAACTGCAAATGGCCACTTTCTCTGTAATAGAATCGAGCAAAGAAATTGGACACGCATTGGAAGCAAATCGATCTTCTTTTGTTTCTCTGAGAAGTTACTTACCTGCAAAAGACTGAGTAAGGCTCACTGCAAGCAGTTGTTTCTTTAAAAAATAATCATTTATTAATGTACACGATGTAGTGTATAATATTCCAGTACCCATACACTGAAATGAGAAAGGCAAATTAAATATATTATTAATACAAATCTATACTTTATTGACAACAAAACAAAAAGAAATAATGACCATTAAAAATATGAAGGTCACAGACGATGTGCTAGGGTGGTAAAAAAGAGCGAAACAAAAAATTTATAATAATATTTTAAAAAAACAACAACCTAAATTAAAGAAAGAAAAAATCATTTATTGACCAAACACATAGTAGTAATCTGATTAAAAAACAAAACTTTACCTGTATGCCTTGACAGACGAAAAGTAAGGTAGTAGTATTAATGAAGATCGTACCAAAAACTCCTATGTTCAATAACAAACTTGCAATTAGAGCAACTTTGCGCACACTCAACACTAACAACAATGAACTGGACAGGTACCCTATAAAAAATATATATATTAAAAAAAAACAGCTACCAATAAAACCTTAAAACATATATTTTTTTAATTTTAGTTTAATCAAACCATAATAATCGTTTAAAGAGCTCAACCAATAAACACAAAAAAAATAGGAGTAAAAGTTAAGGTCATAGTTATGCAAGGTTCTATACGTGATACGTGGTTTTTACAGAAAAAAAAAATTGCAAAGAAGTACTTTATCTCAAAAAAAAAACATTTTTAAAAATTATTTCACACAGATTATGAAAAAAAATTGATGAATGATGAATGAATTGTTGAATTGATTGATTGATGAATTTGTTGTTCAAAAGACATACCGCCTTTCAAAACCCATTATTTCAATAAAAATCCCTGAGCTCTTCAAAGAGACTACATCTTTTAGCCTTAAGCAAAGTGCATCTTGTAAACAACTTCAACATGTCAGAGCGTCCTCATTCAATTATCTGTTAGTTTAGGACCCTTTACATCACAAATTAATGGTGAATCCTAAACAGTCCGATGAAGATAAATATTTGATATTATGAAAGCTCATGGAATATCGGAAAGATGTCTTCTGAAATGGAAAATAGGTTTTTTCAATAGAGTGGTATCAAAATACGAGTGCAAGGTTTCATTTAACTTCACGTGGATGTGTTTGGGTCAATTTGAACTATTTCCTCTCTATTTACGACTTAGAAATTTTGCATGTATGTTAAAATTTTAGAAATATCCTGATGCTGTTGCCAGGATTGTGTCCTCACGAGGGAACTATTAGACAGTTATTGACTCGTATTATAGTATAAGATTTAAAAGCGTATGTTCAAAAGAGACATTTAATGAGAACTAGTTGAAATTTCTTCAATACATACTTTGAGTTGTGTTCAGGGTGTGGGAGTTTACTCATGTGAATCTATCTGTATGTATATGTTTCCATGGCATGCATTGCATCCCCTACAATAGTAAGGAACTACGAACAATCACAATCAACAAAGTTGTCTTGTGTATCAAACATCAACGGCCCGTTACAGTCCACTGCTGGACTATGAGCCTCCTCCACTTAAGTGAAGGGTTTTGCCATAAACTCCACGCTTGGCAGGCGGGTTGGAGATCGCAGATTAAAAGGTTATTGTATTAGAGAGCGCTGCTGCCCGTTCCCTGTTCAATATGTAGTCCCTAAGTCGCCTCTTAAGACACCCACGGGAAGAGTAGGGGTTGGTGACAAATGTATTCTACTCTGCCGTCACCACACGTCTTGTGTATTGTATTACACATCAATTCCTATAACTTTATGTAATGTATAATAAAGTATAGTATAAAAGTGTAGCAAGCTGAAGTGGCAGTGGGCTGGCCACGTCTGTCGTAGAACCGATGAGCATTGGAGCAGACGGGTTCTCGAATGGAGACCACGTCTCGAGAAACGTAGTGTGGGACGCCCCCAACGCCCCCCTGCTGGGTGGACGGATGACCTGAGGAAGGTAGCTGGTGGTGGCTGCAAGGAAAGCGGGTGATCGTCCGCTTTGGTGTGCCTTTGGGGAGGCCTACGTCCAGCAGTGGACTGCAATAGGCTGATTGATTGATTGATAAAATAGTATTTTGGTATCAAACTGAGTTTTACCTGCTATAGCACTAAGCATCATGTTTAAACCATTGAGCAGCGAGACTGTGGTTGATCCTATGTGATGGGTTTCCATGAAATCTTTGTAAATAATGCCGAAGGAACCCATGAACATAGACATCACACACTGAAAATAAAAAAGCCAATAGTTGAAGATACATTTTATTTCAATCTAAAAACAAAACATTATTGTCGTCGTGTCGTCATTGTCGTCTGTTTTTTGGTGTTTCATTTACTTTATTTGGGAAATATACAAGTTTATAATTTTAACATAGTGATAGAGATAGTGTGATATTATAACAAAATGTTTTGTTACATTGCGCATGTGTGGTAGGGCTTTAGCTTGTTTTTGGAGCTTTCGCACACAAAAACAATGTACAATATCCGCCACACTCACGTAAAATAACAAGTATATAGGTACGTGCTTAATCATCTGTCTTCTTCTATCCACCCCAAAATGTGGCTAGAAGTCCCTAATTTTCATTAAGCAAGGCAATACTTTAGCAGTTGGTCCGTCCGTGTCTTTCGTGGCACCACAGACGCATTAGTCATCAGTAAAACCTCACATTTTACGGTTTGAATGAGGTTTAAAATCCGTCAGATCTTTTATTAAGGTAAATATTACATGATGATCATCACGCCGTGAATTGGTTAAGACTCAAACCCGAAGTCCTAATCTTAGGTGTAGCCGGTCTAGCTATTAAACTGCATTGTACCGAATATTTCGTACTCCAGAGCAGAGAGATAATTTTCATACCAGTTTCGAATTATTTCGATTTCACTACTTGAGTCCAATATAATTCAAATTCACATTGTTATCGTTCATTTCACGACAGGACACATTTTCACACCCACAATAACAATCATAAAAAAGCAATAAAACTAAGGAAAACACTTACATAATTAATAATGGCTGCGACACAAATCATGTAGCCCCAACCTCCGTCCGGGGGCACCATTTCGTACCTTTTATTTCTCACTACACATTTTTCCTTCTCCATTTCAGAATTTTTGTCTTCACATGAATCTTCTTAACGAGTGTGATTCGTATGGCATTTGCTACGTAAATAAGTAATCTCTATTTTATCTTATTACTATGATGTTTGACTAGAGATACGACCCGACTTAATTCGAATGATACCTTGCTGAAATACAGTTGTGAAATAAACACTGACTTTTCTTCATATCTTGGATCTATATTGTTAAATAATAAAAACAGACCGTGATCTGCTGCTCTGTCTTGATAGCATCAAAATTTTCTCTAGAGCTCATTTATAATTTTCGGGTAAAAATATACTTATTTTACTGTGTGGTTAAACGAGTATTTTCAGCGATGATAACAATCTAAAACAAATGAATATAGCAAGTTTTATCTAATTACCAATTAAATTACAATATACAAATCGTTAGTGCCATTTCTGAAAAACCTTTTGTGTTTATAACTAATTAAATATTAGATGCGTTTCCATAAGGTACACGTCGTAATAAATGGGCGTGTAGTCACACACTTATTAATTTACAAACAAACAAATTGTATTTTTTTATATGAAATATTTTTGTCGAGACTATACGTAATAAAGACGTAAGCCTCCGCTTTATTATGCTTTATAATATAATTCCGTCCTGTCTTTAGATGCAGGAGCAGGCAGTGTTATGAAATATGACAGAGTTATATGACGTCCCGGGGAATGCGAGCGGAATCCTCTGAAATGGAGGCAATATTTTTATTTTTCCGCACTTGGGTGTATGATGTCAAAGGCCACCTTGATTCAAAAATTTCGGCTTAAGTTTATTTACTTTTACAAACGTGAGCGTAAGAGCGTGAGTGTTAGAGTTATTTTTAAAATAAATAAGATTTGTAAAATGTTTCTTAACCGTTGTGCATTATTTTTCAGTCATATTCATTTATGTCCACTAAGTGTTCAATTTCGTTTGGTCAAATTATTACAAACTACGGAATGTACCTATCAGAAGTTAAGTATGTTAACAAGTTAATATTATATTTTACGCGTAATTCGATTTATCATTATCCTGTAAGTTTAAAATATTAGTTGTTATTATCTTACAATTCTATTGATATTATACAATACAATAAAACAAAAATAATATAAATACTAAATAAATATGTGGGGACATCTTTACACACGGCCATCTGATCCCAAACTAAGCACAGCTTGTACTATGGGTACCAGACAGCTGATATACATTACATAAATATATAAATACATACTTATATAGATAAACAACAACCAGACACAAGGCAAACACAAGTGCTCATCACAAGAATGTTTGCCTTGGGCGGGATTCGAACCCGCGACCCTGTGCGTCGGAGGCAGATACACTACCACCTGGGCTACAGAGCCGTCAAAAACAATCAATCAATCAATAGTATAATCATTAGGATAGTTTTTCTTCTAAATTATTCATCTTCATTTGGCTTCAGTGATTTGAGTATTTGAATTCTGAGATCCATCGCATTCTTCTTGCGAGAGTAGTTACATTTACAGTTTTTTTTCTCATTCACGCTACTCACGCGTCTATATTGTGGTGTTTCTCTCTGTCGAATAAATACAGGAGTGTAAATATTTAATTTGCCAGTCATTATATTGACGCAACATCATAGTCATCAGCTAGAACAAACATAATCGCGCTATCTTGTAATATTTGGATTTAGTAGACACTGTTACATAAAAAAGCCACACTTAAAATCAAGAGACCATTATTACACTCTACTGTTATCGAAGTAATTTACATTGCTGTATTTGGGTTGCACTTGTATCGGTATGTTAGTACTCCAACAGTAAGAGTTAGCCAAAACCGGTAGATTGCATCCAATATTTAGAGAAGTGTATTCGTCGCTGGTCAGAGCGTCGGTGGTCTAGTGGCTAAGGCCGATCCCTTCCGTGTTTTCGAATTTCGAATTCATATGTACGTTTATTCGATGCCCTTACGGTGAAGGAAAACATCGTGATGAAACCTGCACACTCCTGCGAAGAAATTCAAAGGTTGTGTGTGAAGTCTACCAACCTGCCTGGTCGACTAAGGCCTAATCGCCCTAATTCAGGGTAGGCTCGAGCCCCTCGGTGGGGACGTATATGAGCTGTTGATGATGAATCGCCGCTTTAACGAACACACTGTACAAGTACAACATACAAATGTGTATTACATAATTTATGTACAATGAGTATACTTAGTGCAAACCTTCGAATGAAAATGAAGTAGTTCATTTAATAGTCGGCCTTACTACATAATCAATTTCAGTTAAAATATTGCAGTTTATAGCTTGAATATGGCGCCATTATTAATTCATGTGATTTTCTTCGTTCGAATCTATAGGTTTTACAAGGGCATACTTAAAAATTTGTAAATCAGACTTGTTCTTTCGAAACGTAATTTTGAAACTACCCGCCTCTGTAATATCGCAGAGATACGAAGGTAATTTCACGAGCAATCGAACGTAGCACCATCAACGTCAGCGTCGCTACGTCGCCGTCGGTTACCTATCCAGTATAAGCTGATACATGACGCCATTTTTAGGATTCCGTAGTCAAAAAGGAAGGTCTGCTCTGTCCGTCTGCAGCTTAGCTCAGAGACTCTTAGTACTAGAAGGCTGTAATTTGGCATGGATATCCATATTAACCACGCCAACAAAGCTGAAGAATGAAATCTTAAAACAAAAATTTTTTGTGTTCCTCTGATACACGTGAAGTGGAGGTATTTTTTTTTATTCACTACCTTATAGTGTAAGGCGTTGTTAGATAGGTTTTTTAAAAATAAGAGGGATTTGCTAAGACCATTGTTCGATGCTAATGTAAGTTTCAGAAAAATTTTGTACTACCTACCAGCAAAACCGTTGTATTTGGAAATGAGAAAAAATTCACGGTGGTAGTGTATATGATGAATTTAAAAGAAAAATTATCAACATTAAGTAGGCTTTACAGGTTATCGAATAATAAAATACTACACTAAACAAACTATACACTGTGTCACTGTATTTATAAAATGTAGGTACTTGTATAAGTAAGAAATTTGGTAGGTACTACAAATATCATAGAAAAATATTTTGATGAATGTTAACTGTCTTAAACAGGTACCTAGGTAGTATTGGACAACTACGGAACCCTACACTTTGCGTGGGCCGACACGTGCATGCGTCTTCTGCGGGGATATTTCATACACGAATATTTAATAGTACATTTCAATCGAAACAAAAGAAAAAAATAATTCAAAGATTTCTGAAGCGCAATGCCTCGAAGCGAGCCTATCCAATCTCTTTGAATCGATCATTCAATTTGATTGACTTCATTAGATTATTGACATAATATCTAACTTACACTTATTCAAAGAACATCCAAAATTCCAAAATCCAATCCAAAATTAAAGAGTTAGACGAAATAGATTCAATAAATTCACAAAATAGGGGATGTCGGGTGAAGCTGAAATTAAGGTCAGAACTTCTGAAGCAAAGGTTCAAAGTATAAAGAGGAATATATGAAACATTTTATCGTCCTGACACAAAAATTCCGTGCACGTTTCAATGAGCGCGGCGCCGCTGACGACGTGAATACACGAGCAAAAAATACAAACGTACTCAAACATAGTACACAAACGCCAAAGCTCGCTCCGACGTTGTGTTTTTCACAAACTATTTCTCGAGAGCGTTGCGTTGTGTGGTTTCTAATGTTAAGGGTAGATTGTATAGGTAACAGCCATTTTTTTTAGATTTTCTTTGTTTTGTTACCATTTATTCGACAGTCTTACGATGAAGGAAGACATCATGACGAAACTCAAAGGTTGTGTGTGAAGTTGACCAACCTGTACTGGACCCTAATTTCGGTTAGACTCAAACTCTTCAATGGGAATGTATATGAGCTGTTGATGATACACCACCAAGATGGGTAGTCTCGAGCCCCTCGAAGGAGATGTATATGAGCTGATGATGACCCCGTCAGCTTAGATGAGTTTATGTTATGCTGGTTTTCTCACACTAATCTCCTTCACAGTAAGAGCGTCGAAAAAAACGACCAAAAAATCGAAATTTGAAAACACATTGTAATTCCATTCCATTCCATTCCATTACGTAGTAATGGAACCACCCCGCCTTAAGTCAGTTCACACCCATTGCCATCAAGAGCGAACCAAGCAGTAATAAAAACCAATGTGATTTTGAGGGATTCTTTTTCTCCTTTGTTGCGTGAAGCCCTAAAAGTATCTGTAGACCCATATTTCCTAATAAAGCATTAAAAACTATGATTTTATTTCTTTATTTAAAGATTATATGTAGATTTTCGAAATATTTTTTTTACGTGACTATTATGATTATTACTCTCAGTCCTGAAAATATTTGACACTAATTATGGGGCACCTAATATATACAGTTGACGCCAGCGTCGTGGGTTACCTTTTCCAGTTTAAACTGCCATACGACGCCATGAGCATTAGTACGAGTAGAACAGCGAGGCCAATTTTTGTAATGGTTGTGTATGGTTGTGTACCTATCTTACAAGCATTATAAAATTACATTACATTTTATTCTAATAAGTATTTATATAAGACTTTAAAGGTCATAAAGTAGGAACTAAGCTTTTTTCTTATTCTACGAAACCCAAAAGTATGAGATAAAGTGAGAGGGGCCCCGCTCAAGGTGAGTCGGTAATAACCCAACTCGGGTCATAAATATTTCGCTGGCCTGACTGAATTACGGCTTCCCCGGCTCAGGGAGCCCGTCCAAGAAAACACTAATAAAGTTAAGAGAATTTTCCATCTATCCATAAAAAGTTATTATTAAAGATGCAACTTATATTCGTTTTCATTACAAAGAGCCTTCAGCTATCGAGAGGCAAATACAAGCGCTCATCACACGAATGTTTGCCTTGGGTGGGATTCGAACCCGCGACCCTGTACGTCGGAGGCAGATACACTACCACCTGGGCTACGGAGCCGTCCGATATCAAAAGATATCAGGTAGGATATCAGGTTTTCTGGATTGAAGTGATACATGAACTAGGTTAAAGCTAGGCACCAAAAAACACACAAACATAATCTACTAAATCTAAGATAATACAAAATTGTTTAGGAGGAAAAGTACAGCGTGTATTTTAAAATGTTAAAATTATTTAAAAGAAAGTAATTTGCGTATTTCAAGAAGTCACACCATACCATAATTGTGCCGTGTGGCGACGGCAGAGTAGAATACATTTGTCACCAACCCCTACTCTTCCCGTGGGTGTCGTAAGAGGCGACTTAGGGCCTACACATTGAACAGGGAACGGGCAGCAGCGCTCTCTGATACAGTAACCTTATAATCTGCGATCTCCAACCCGCTTGCCAAGCGTGGAGATTATGGCAAAACCCTCCACTTAAGTGGAGGAGGCTCATAGTCCAGCAGTGGACTGTAACGGGCCGTTGATGATGTTTGATGTTGATACCATATAAACTCAATACCTCATGTTTTCTTATAGACCGTACAGCTTAAATACTCAATGCATGTTTTATACTCTTTATTCTTTTATTTCTGAAAGCATTCTTGTTTTTATCTATTGTGGCTTTTGCACATACGAGTATAATATGACTGGTAATCGCACTCGACCTGCATGCGAATGTGGCTCAACTGGCAGCGGCAGCGCTTGGCGCTCGGCGCTCGGCTGCTATTTCACGAGAGCCACAACGACAACTGACAATACCCCAGGGATCAGTGCAGCGGACCGTACATCTGTAAAGTCAATCAATATTACCTGCCCCGGCTTTTATTGGAGAACATTTTATACAGGGTTTTTTAATAGTGCGCATATGAAATGTGTCGTGGCAAGCTCCGGTTTTATTTCTAATAGTTGTAGTAATACCTAACAGCTGGATGAGGCCAGCGCAAGAGCTGCCGTAGATACGTGTATCGTAGTGGAGGCCTTTGTCCAGAATGGACGTCGTACAGCCGAAATTACAAATATTTTGTTTTGACCATCATATTTCAAACTTGCAACAGCTTTTCGTAGAAAACATGAAACGTACATAAATTTTAAATGTACAATGAAGTGTGTTTCATCTTTTGAGCGTATTTTTTTTACCTTATTCTGTTCATAATATTTTGTGGAAATAATAAATTAATGAAATTATACAACAAGTCATAAAGCTGCGATAGCACAATGAATATATTATTTCCTTTTGTTTGTTATATAACACAAACGCTTTTAGAACTTGTGAAAACTTAACAACCGTATAAAACGAAATGGTGGATGCATTTTATGACTTTTGCTAAAATATTGTGTACGGTTTTTTACGGTTTACACTATAGGTACAATACTACCTATCTATCTAAGATGATAATTTAGTCTCTACCATGTAACAGAGAACTCTACCTCATAATCTATTTGTGTCTAACGTTCAAATTCTTTATTGAATTTAGTAGCACTATAGCGAATGAGAACCGTAGCCGTGTTGTAGCGCAATGTATTGTGAGTCAAGTTACCCGTTTGTATAACTAAAGTCGTCAGAAAGCATTTGTATCCAAGTAAAATGGTCGACCATTCCCTTGATACCAAGTTAATACCATTTTATTTTAAAGCGTCGTTTCGTGGTCGTAGCACCACCGTAGCGAATAGGTATCGTAGCTCGTAGCTCATTGCTACAGCAATATGTTCTATGAATCAAGGACGCTAGTAGAACTGCTAATCAAATACGATTCGCTCCGTCGCGTCGCCTGCATCTACTTATCGATCGGCCACACCTCTAATCAAGCTGTCTATTAAATATATAAGTTGTAAAACAAATCAAGAAGCTTTAGAACAAAAATTTTATGGATCAAAGATGTCGGTATCCATAAAATCAAGAATTGTGCTGCTTTCAGCAGATAATATTATATTATAATATATTAAGTTTAATGTATGGCTTTAAAAACATCAGCAATACTCGCAATTTCATATACGATATATTGTATTTTTTGCCCATTTGATGACAGGATAAACGGAAAATTGACGGTGATGCTTTTAAAAAATAATGTTACAGAGTTTCAAAATGTTCCCTGAAACACGGACACGCATTTTGCACTATCGCGTTACCTATATTTTCAAGTTTGCTCACTAAGTTTAGTCAAATAGGTTAGTTAACCGCCTGCACCCTCCTTCGTATTGATCGGGCGCACCTCAGATTGTTATTTGCATTTGACTTTCAAATTCACTGGCTGTTTTAGCGTCTTGTTGTGTAACCACATAACTAAGATTCATAAGTTAAATAATATGCAACATATCGCATCGTAGTTCTGAGTTTTCTCATTTAAAATATCATTGTGGAAAATCCAAAGCTTAGTTTTATTTATTATAGATTGACCTAGTCTGAGTAATATTTCATGTACTCCGAATGTAATTTTGTTACCATTAGTAGTACTAGAACACATTATGCTTTAATTGAATGATAAAGTCCCCATACTCCAATAATCATATTAATGAGTTGGTTGTTCGTTGAGGCTTGGCATGAGGTCACACAAACATACCTACCTTAACCGATGCGGCGCAAAAATATTCAACAATTTCCTAACATGTTACACAGGAAACAAAGGCAGAGTATACGTCGTATTTTATAAATTTTTTGACACATAAACTGCTGAACTTTTTGAGGCGAAGCGAGCATAGTACAACGGTTTTTCCATTTGAATGACTCGAAGTAGAAAAGAGAACAGTTTAAATTTTAGTGAATGCTACAAAGGCCGGCAGCGCTGCTGAGTATTATTTTTCATGCAAAAACTCTATGCAATATTCCTATAAGAAACAACATCCCAACAACAACAACAAAAAAAAACATCGTCACTGTCTTCTTTGTGTTCTGAAATAACATCTTCCCCGTCTCGTGCCTTTTAGAATTCTACAAACACAACATTTAAAATGCTGAAAATGCATATAAGACCTTAGGGAATTTTATTGACATGATAAATAAAGGGACCATCTTTCTTATATCATGGATTGCTCCGCGCACTATAAAAATGGATATTTTAAGTTTTTTAAATTCTCTAGATTTCTTCATGCTTGCCATACTCGTAATGATGTTTCAGTGATTGTTTGGGTGAAAACCGGCAGCAATCATCGTATGGTGCGAGGCACATTGAGTAATTATAAAAAAAATAACATAAAAATACTAAATATCATAGACATGCCGTTAACGTGAAACACACGGCCGTGTTCCTGACGCAGGCACACCGCGCTTTTTTCAACAGTCCTCGGACTTTAGCTATAAAATTTGTGTAGAAAGCCAATTACTCATTCACAATCCCTTGAATTTGATTAATCGATAGAGTTCCAAAGTTGCGAAGACAAATGATTCGGTCTCAAGGCCTGAGACCGAGACCGAACTGCTGTCGTCGAATCTTAATAAATTTAAACTTAATAAATTTTTTGAATGAAGTGTTCTTTATTTAAGCGTATTAAACAACACAGCTAATTGCTCAAGACAATGTTCATAAGTCTTGTCTGTCAACTGAATTTCAAATCACTACATATTCTTTATTTTATAAGAAATTTTCACATCTCTTTCTCTCGGTATTTTTTTATGATACGAGTGAAGTCTACGCTTTTCTTAAAATAAGGAATAAGGCATTTAAAATAACTAATACTGAAGTCTCATTAGACATCCCTTAAAGCTCTTCCGACTTAACTTGTTGCCACATAAAACAAAATTAGACTCGTTAATGCAAAAGGTCTGTATTAAGGCTGACAAAACAAAATAGCTGTGTTTTTTCCCTTTTCGTTTGTTTGTAGGAATGACAAAAACTTTACGCGGCTTTGGCTTAAAATGCGGGTTGAAGTTAAGACCGCATTTTTATGTCTACCTAAAACTCTATGTTATTATTTTGCCTGATGACGAGAGCTACAGTGGTCTCTAACTGACTGAACTTGTGGGCTTGTAGGCTTGTGGTCTTCCTTCTATTTTTGTTATTTAATATTTATTCTTCTTCTTCCTTACCTTCTTCTTCTTAAGAGAAACTTTATTATGAGATTGTAATATTATATAGGTATTAGACGAAATTGAAGACGCTCTAAGTCGTTTAGTTCAACTTTTTGATAAAATTAAATCTTTTGGATTTGCTAAGGTTCAATCAATCAATCAGCCTATTGCAATCCACTACTGGACGTAGGCCTCCCCAAGGGCACGCACCGATCACCCGCTTTCCTCATCCAGCCACCACAGATCTTCCTCAGGTCATCAGTTCACCTGGCAGCTAAGTTTATCCTGAAGTTATTTTTATGAGTCGTTGTTACTTCATAAGCAACAAAGTATATTGTAAGTCTGTAGATTAAACTGAGTCGACTCAGTGAAGCGCGAGTAACATCTTGGTAAGAATCCCCGAGTAGTGCGAGGTTTAACGCTTTTCTACCTTATTTTTCAACGTATTCGTCAACCTTACGCAAGAGAAACATTGTAGCAAAGCAAGTTTTTCTTATGGTGTCTTTAAAATACTGATTTTGGCGTAACTCAAAAAACCGTTGAAAGCTACCTCTTAAAAAGCAAATCAGCTGTAGATAAGGATATTGATTACAAACGAAATCAAGATTGAATGAATGAATGAATGAATATACTTTATTGCAAGGTTGTATGTGTCTCAGCGATCAAATCTGGCTAATAACATGGTACACATAATAGGAATACTTTGGTTATGATAGCATGTGAAATTGATTTAAAGCGTAATTTCTCTAATAAGATAAATAAAGACAATAAATAATTACTTTTATTATTATTTTACAATAAACTGTTACTGTGTATAAAGTAACTGTCAATTTAATAAAAACACGATAGATCGCTCACTCCAAGTTTTAAATTACTTGGCTTCATCACAATTTCTGTGCTTTCCACTCCACATCAATCAAAATAATGATTGATGATGATATTGTAGCGTTCGTAGATGCAAATTATAGATTGCATCGTTCAATGCTACGTCAGAGAGATACGATGTGACATCAATGCAGCGGTCTGAATCAGTGCTAAATACTAAATTAATCACTGTCTGTGCAATTTAAGCAGCAGAATACATCGAGGTGATATGCACATGCTACCATGACATATGCGGCTTGTAACTGAACTGTGAACTGTGGTAATTGAGATCAAGTTTCTTCAATCTTCGTGCTTTTATTTATAGCCTTTTTTGTACAGGAAATATAAAACTTTGAGTTTCACAAAGCTTATTTTAAATCTAAATCGTGGTAATAACCCGGTAGATATGTGTGTTATTCTTAGTTTTGTAAGAACTGATATTTTAACTTTGAAATATAAGTTGATCTCTATAATGATATTATTTAATATAAAAATATATTTTTATTTTTATAAGGAATAAAATTTATCTGATCTTTTTATATGTATATTTAATATAATCATACTTTCACAAATGTGTGCTATTATATTTTTAACACCTAGAATTTTATTTCATAGCATCAATCTTTCCACTTACAAGATGGAACAGTTCTTAACGGTTGTTCGTGCGTAGCAATCTCTTTGGTAACCTATGGGAGATTTTAATGCATCACTGACAAGTTTCCATAGCAATTGCGCTCAGCGTAGTTAGTAATCAAGCCCATTTCCAGCAGTAATATAGCCGCACGAAATAAGCTAGTCCACTTCTTCCTCGAGTTAACGCTATCACGACTGCAATTATTAAGCTAAATAAATCTTGGCGAAGTGCAACAGCTAGAGATGGGCAAACCACCGGGTTTAAACCTACCGCTGGGTTTTTACCCGATAAACACCCATTTATTCCCACCCACTGGGTGAAAATTCGGGTGTTTATTATTTTTATAACAAAATTTATATAGGTATCCATATATCATTAGATTTTGCGTATGCACATTATATGTGACATTCTTTCACTTATTTGCCAGTAAATGCAGGGGCTTAGAACATCTATTTTAGCAAGATACCAACAAAGCAATGGATAAAACGGCGTAAAGCACAAAATCTGCAAAAAATATTGTTTTTAAGGGCAAATCTCGGTATTTGAACAAGAAACATAAAAAAAAGATGGCGATAAAATTATTGTAACTCCACGACCCTAATGTAAAGTAAAACTATGTAGAACAACGTGTGTCTGTTGTATGACATAGAGAAAGTTATAATAAAAGATTTGAGACGAATTAATAGAATTTTTGTTTTTTTAATACGTTCTTGTAATGAATTTTATAATTTTAATATGTTCTTCTAATAAATGTTTTTAATTTTAATACGTTCCTGTATTGGACGTTTTTGATATTTCTAAAATTAATAACTCGGAAACTAAAAGAGATAATGCAAAACTAAATGCATACTTGGGGTGCAGAGACTGAGATACGTTTGCATTGTGAGTTTCAGAAATATCGATCAAGTTTAGGAAAAGTCTTGTTGACCTAGCGCGTACCGTCGATGCGTGTCGCCAATATACATGGTGGGAGGCAGTCGGCCGTCTAGGAATAGATGGCTGGCGGAACGTTAAGTTCATGAAAATTTACATTATTGTCAAAGTGCAAAAATAGATTAGTATAAGTCTATACTTGGAAAACCAAGTGAAATAATTGTCGAACCTAAAGTCGCAGGCGCTGCACAGCCTCTCACTGCCTTTCGATGGGATTTCGGTCCCTGAAGACTGGCGTGCTGCCTGTTTGATATGGGAACGGTTAATTATGCCTCTATGGATGACATATCCCATCCGAGATGGTCAAAAATGAAAATCAAGGGAATCATAGGGTTGACGCTCCTAGATGACCTAATGAAAGCGGACACGGCCGCTGGATCAAACTGATCACAAAATGTAATAATATTTGACCATCTAATAGAGGACCCTTATCTGACGCATGAAGACGAGGTATAACTATCGCTGCTATGATATTGTTGACACTGCATGTCTAGCTCTGAACCGCTGGTATATGGGTCGCATCCTAGGCGTGATAAGTACACTAAGTTTACCCCTGATAGTAGAGTTAACAATATCTTAGTGGCTACCTTCAAGACGCCAGTCTGTGGAGAGATTTCCGTATCTGACCTATGAAGATGTGGAGTAACCATCGGGCTGCTATGAATGCCGCTACCACTGTATGTCTAGCTCTGAACCGCTGATTGACCGAAGACGCATACAGCGACTTGAATACATAGCCGCGGATGGGGACTTGTCCACATCCGTGCGCGGTGGACCTCAGACTGATTAGTGTCGATGATAGTCTTTCAAGTATTAACCCCGATAGTGGAGGTAGCGGAGGACATAGTGACTTCCTTCAAGGCATAAGTCTGTGAAGAGGCATACTGGAACGAGTTTATTAATTGAGAACGAGAAACTGGACGTGGACTGCTCTGGCTAATATCATCTTGTATGAATCAACTGTGCGATGTAATATCGACACATATGGTTGCAAGGGGAGGAGGCTCATAGTCCAGCAGTGGACTGGACGAGCGTTGATGAAGGCTGTAAAGCTATATTCAGAGCGATAGCTGAAATGAGTCTTTAGATTCATATGCGGTCTCAGGCACGGAGACGCGCGGCGGAGATATGTATATATGGAGATATGAAGTTGGAGCAGATCTGCCCTGGCAGTACCGTTCAGATAGACGGAGATCCAGTATGCAGGAGCAATCCAGATATGAGACCCACAGTCAGTAGCAGCTGTGAGGTCATCTCTTCGAGCTTGCTCGTTGGAAGATGGTTTACCATCATGGGCGCTGGTTCACGTGTGGACTATCCTAAAAACACACACTTGAACGCAATACGTCGGACACGTCGGACACTTCGGTGGAAGACGGGATTAGCCTCCCAAAAGGTTACTATAACGGCTCAGCCGTATCGGGAAAACGCTTCGGCTAGTATCAATTGGACGTCGTCCACTAGCTTCGGCTTACAACGAGAAGCTTAGGCTTGCAACGATGGGACTTCGGTCTCCTTCCATCGCTTAAGGCGCACCGGTCGGACTAGGGTCCGCTGTAGACAACCCTTCGGGGTTGTCTATTATTTTAACCTTTTTCCTACACCTCTGTGGTGAGGGGAGGACAGGAGCATTCTGAAGGACAGAGTGGGAAGTGACTCACAGAGAGCGCGTTGGTGGAGCGTTTATTCTCACTCGTCACGTAGATACTTTGATGGCTGGTTTGCTGTATTGTGTGTACGTCTCGGGTCTTTGTTTCTAGTCTGCTGCCTTGCTTGGGTTCTAAGGTCTTAGTAATCGTCCAGCTGAGGGAGCTAGAACTAGTCCCCTCGTCAATGCTGGATATTACTAGATCCCTTGTCGGACTGTATATTGGAAGACACAGAGGGGTTATGTAACCGTATTTATCAATACAGTTGGCATAGCTTAAGGAAAAGGGTGTCCCGGTGCGTAGGGCTAGGATGGTCGTCTCCGGGTAGTATCATTAGAGAAACTTGGTTATTGATCATTCTGTTGAGTAAATGCCACTAACCGAAAGTTCTTCTAAGAACTAGAAGTTCTATTCAGAACTACAGACGACACACCCGTCGCCGGCTCTAAGGACTCGCTACGGCAGTCCTGGAGCCACCTTTTTATACCTTTTAAATTACATTATCATGTAATAATTCCTGTGATCCATTTCAGGAATCTGGGCTCCTATTGCAAAAGCAATAAACTTCAAAGTTCTTTTCAGAATACGAAGTTAGTATTGCTTAATAAAGTCGCTGGGATTTTTTGGTGACTTTATTCTTTCAGTCAGCGAGCATGGGTAATCAGGAGTAGGCTGCTTGCCGGCTGGCAACTGGTACTCCTGTGTTCAGGTGAGAGATAGGGACGAATCAGTATATAGGAATAACATAGAAGTTGAGTAGGCGACTCTATGTTTAATTCCACAGCTAGAAAACATAATATAAAGACGATCACATTGTAAATTTCTAAAAGAGTTTGGGTTACTCTCACAACGTAGTATGGATCTGCTACTAGATGATCAACGGCCAATTTTGATTATTATAGAGATTTAATGTTCAGTTACATTATTGTTCGTAAGTCATGAACCATGGTTTAGGGTACTATGTTTAGACACGAGAGAAACAACAGTACCAATTATGTAATATCAATATCCGAGATGGCAGCAAACTTTTTCGTTTATTGGGTCAACTTCGATTAAACTCAACACAGTGTTATAACAAGCTTCCATCATTTAGTATACTGTCACCGTGACTTTTGTCGCCCGTGCGCGCTAGCTCCTACCTTTGTACTTGCCACGTTCGCATGCAGTGTAGGTATGAGTGAGTGTAGTGCTAGCTAACTGTAATTACAACTTCTTTTGATCATCCCGTTAGAACTTGAGCATTAAAAGATGGCGACATTTTATAGATTTCTACTGTTTTATTTTAAAAATGTTTATTCGGTTGAACTTATTTGAGTCGATGTGAGTCAAGCGGCTGGAGCGCTGATATACATCAATATCTTTTACGCGTGTAGGTTTTCTTAAACTTAGTAATATGCTTTACGCTAGAATATACAAATACAAACAAACTCTAAACAAAGTTTCATAGAAATTGTCTCATAAACAAGACAATTGGCTGTTCGTTTTTGACCTTGGGCTTTCCACATTATTGAAGTTGCGCATATTGCAAATAAACAGGGTATTTTCATCAAGATATATAATAAGGTTTTTATTTTTATTTTATCATCAATTATTATAATAAACACCCACAAAAATGGGTTGTTAAGGGTAAAAACCGGGTTAAAACCCAAATCACCGGGTTTTTACCTAGTCAGGTGGTTTGGGTTTTAACCCACCGCCCATCTCTAGCAACAGCTGTAGAGATAGCATCGGGTCGATAAAGCAAAGTGGTAGAAACGGTAGCGAGGCCGCACCAGCTAATGTAACGGTCATGGACGGCTGGCTACTCTTTCTTATGCATATGTAATTGTAGTGTGTGGTCAAGACAAACAGTTAAACACAAAGCCAAGCGTATGCGCTTGCCTCGGACTACGCGTGAAAATCAAAACTCAAGAAAAAATAACTTATTTTTATTCTTAGGGCGCATTCCGAATCAGACTTTGACAGCTGACAGTAATTCGGAACGCGATTACAGATGATTTGTCGACGATCCAAAACTCACAGACGGCCTGGACACCCTCAGTCTCCGGAGAGATGTTGGCTCTCTGTGTGTGTTCTACCGTCTGTACAATGGGGAGCGTTCTGATGAGCTGTTTGACTTAGTGCCACCGTCACGCTTTTATGACCGCACCTCCCACCACAGGGCAGGGGCTCATCCTCACGTCCTGGATGCATCCCAAAAATGTACGGGCGTTGCGATCTTTCCTCTCGCGTACCTGCAGGATGTGGAATAAGCTCCCCCCTGAGGTGTTTCCTTTGTGCTTTGACATGGGGTTCTTCAAGGGGCGAGTATATAGGGCTCTCAAAGGCTGGCAACGCGTTGGCAAACCCCTGGTGTTGCGAATGTCCATGGGCGACGATGACTACTTACCACCACTGTGGCTCGTCCGCTCGTTTGCCTGCTTAAATAATATTAAAACAAAAAGATTTAATCGATTTCGGCGCGTCTCGGAACGCTGGGCCATTTGAGAGATGAATGAGC
The DNA here is from genome assembly GCA_951230895.1 of Carpatolechia fugitivella. Lineage (NCBI taxonomy): Eukaryota > Metazoa > Arthropoda > Insecta > Lepidoptera > Gelechiidae > Carpatolechia > Carpatolechia fugitivella. The sequence continues at coordinate 15,503,670 of OX579646.1, read as the reverse complement.
GGCGTCCATTCAATCTTGGAGTTTGCAGATTGAAAAAATACTGTGAGTTGTTCTGATTATCTATAGAAAATATAATTTATAAAGTTATTCTTTTATTAATGATTTTAATAATGATTTAAAATCGCAGATTAGTACAACAATATTTAACAATTTAACACGAAAGTACTGTGAGCACCAGGGCGACCCGATTGGGTAATTATTAATATTTGTATCAAGTCTAGAGTAGGGTCACCGAGAGAAACGAGATTTGTCGTTCGTTTGTTTGTAAATGATTTATCATTTTGTATGAGTTTGATAGGTGACAAATCTCCTTTCGGTGGACCTACTGAAGTACTTTTTTTGTGTGTCTGTTAACATATTACCTGCCTTGCCTGTTGTGTCGCTTTTTCAAATGTATTTGTATTTTTGTCATCTATTGTGTACAATAAATGGTTAAATAAAAAAAAATAAAAAATAATATGCCCAAAAACTATGCGTGTGACGTGATGTCTGGAAGAATTCTATCCCCAAAAGGACAACGCGTAATTTTTTTACCGGGGAAATACAAATATAACTGCAACTTGCATATAATATAGATATAACTACAATGCTTTGAAATTGTACTTAAAACCTCCTAAATTTACCAAAACGTAGGTATTTAGTCGCACTTACAATTTATAAACGCTCGTTTAAAAAGATGGGGTATATTCGTCTTACGCCTGCATGTGTACAGAATTTGTAGATTGAGTGAGAGAAAGATAATATCACATTGAAGTTCAGAGGTCATGACCCGATGTACAGTACTGTAGCCCACATATTGCAGGACTCTCGCGATACCAATACCACTTACTGCTACGGAATACAGACTCTCTTAAGGTCAAAGTGTCCAGCCCCATGTGTTGAACACTGTATCTATTTAAAAGAACACGCGTTCCTGTCGTGTGTCGAACATTGAAGTGCACGTACTGAAAATCCATCCACTGATGGTGGAAACAGGTGTCTATTTTAATGTCCTACTAAAGCATTCTATTCAACTGACAAGGTGAAAGCATTGGCCGTGGAAGTTTTAAATTAACTCCCATTTATTATTCATAGATGACACTGCATAGTTCAATGTTTTTAGATTTGTTCCGAGTTAAAAGGAGTTTTTGAATTCATTTGGAAAGTTAGATTTATTTGAAGTTAGCAAAGGGGTTTGAGAAATTTAGTAAGGCGATTGTCACACGAGCACATACATAATATGTTGTACCAGCCGTACAAGCAAACTGTCATATTTTTGACAGAGAGAGCGCGAAGCATCTCTGTTTCAGCTTGTCCAAATTTGCTTTTGTATGTCCATCTGTCTGTTTGTTGTCATTTACAGGTCGCGTTTCTCAACCAATTCTCGTGAAATTTTGTGAGCAGATTTTATAAATATATAGAATTTTTAGTCGAGTCAGTTTTTGGAAATTTTAATAAATTACGGAGTTATGAGATATGAGATGAAATGTAAAAAAAATATAAATCAGCAATTTAAAAAAAAAAACTTGCGAGGTACAACTCACAGAGCACAGAGCTACTAGTCATAATAATGTTATAATCTGTCGCTTCGCGCTTCGCAGTGCGCTGTGATAATACGCGGTCTGGTGCACTGTGATAATACGCGGTCTGGTGCGCTGTGATAATCACTTTATTATTTTATTATTATTGCAAGTTTATCATCAGGCTTGGCCAGCAAAACTAATTTTAATATCTCATTTTTAGATAAAAATAATGATTTCGATACGTTCATTTTCATTTTACGAAAAATGCTTTTAAAAAATTACAACTCTTTAATAACTATTAAAAAGTTGTAAATTGATAGTAGTTTAATACATATCGTCGTAACATGAACAGGTACTAAAAGTTACGTTTCTCATTATTCAGTAAACACGTCAAATATAACTCGCTTTGTTGTATAATGAAAATATGGAAGCTAAGCCACAATAGACGCTCCCGGTTTCTGAAACAAGGTTATAGGGAGCGGCACCCACGGGTCAGTTCGGAACTGCAATCGATGCAGGCGCTTGACGTCAGCAACTATAAAACTGGGTAACATGCGGAAAACTGTAACACACATAAATGCACTTGTAAAACCGACTCTATTAATAGATATTTTTTAAATTAAAAGGAAGTTGATCTAATTAACCATCTGGTGACGGCAGAGTAGAATACATTTGTCACCATCCCCTACTCTTCCCGTGGGTGTCGTAAGAGGCGACTTAGGGACTACACATTGAACAGGGAATGAGCAGCAGCGCTCTCTGATACAGTAACCTTTTAATCTGCGATCTCCAACCCGCCTGCCAAGCGTGGAGATTATGGCAAAACCCTCCACTTAAGTGGAGGAGGCTCATAGTCCAGCAGTGGACTGTAACGGGCCGTTGATTGATTGATTGATTGATTGATCTAATTAAAATCACCTACTTATAGACAATATTTCATCGATTATGATTGTTTTTGTACAATTAGGAATCTAAAAAAGTGTGGATGTTCTGAATTAGTGGAATTAAAGGAGCGCAACTGTGTGCTTATTACTTTTTTTTAGTTTCCTGGCAGTAAAAAACTTTTGAAAAAAACCCTGTTTAATTTTTTTAACAGCTTTCAAACAAAAAATAGTAAGATTTTTCCTTTACACACACATTAACACATCTAGATTTTTGTATTTCAATCAAAGTAAGGAAAATTTATAAAATATTTAATTTATATGAGCCGAAGATCTTTCATAAAAGCGTCGTCAGTCAGCGTTCACAAGAGCAAAAGTTTTATTTTTGAGTAAAACCTAGTTATAGTTAGATCTTTAGCTGAATAACGGCTATAACTCAGCACTAAATGATGCTGTTAACTGGTGGTAAGAGCTAGTAAAGTGAGCACCACTCGCTTCTGCTGGCTAGTTTCAAACTGCAATCGATTTCACGTCGAGTTAGCAACCTAGCTGGGCGAATTAAAAAGGGATTTTAAGTTTGGCAATACTGAAATCAATTGATCATGAAAAAAGATGTTAAAGAGAAGTAACGACTATGACAAGAGAGAAGACTTTCTTATTACGAAAGTATGTTTAACCTACCAACTCTAATCTCTAGGAAAAAGAGTTTTTTCAAAATAAAACTAAGTACGACTGTGCTCACAAAATAAAAAGGTTCGACCTTCAGCAAGCTTATAAAGATGTTACGTTAAACATTTTACGGTAGGGAGTAAATAAACATAGGGTAGTCAAACATCTGAACATCTGAACATATTGGACATGATCGCTACATCGAACCCCCGAAACATTCGGAGAAGAACAAGAACATTATGGCAATGGAAGCTAGGGTTGACAGAAAACACTCCTCAGTACATTTCTAAAGTTGTATGCTAAATATTTTAATGATTTACGAAGTTAACACAACCTGACCATAATCTGGAAAGTGTGTTACCATATTATCCTTGCAATTTTAATGTCAGCTAGAAGAATTTAAAACTTACAACTACGTTCTGACGATTTCTCAGCAGCTTTAGATCTACCACATTTTTCGAAAGTCAGTGTCTCCTCCACCTCGTTACCTCGTCTTTTTCTTTATCTGGCAACCCTAACTCAGGGATAAGTTAAAGAGACTTCGTTTAATATTCAGGAGGTAAGGGGTACAGAAAAGTCATAAATTATACCGGTCAAGGTCCAACAGAGTTATCAGTTTGGGATTCCCGGCTCGTAATTTTGACCTTCATTAATAGAGTTTATGCTCCAAATATTGTAAAAGGCGTTTATTTTCAAACTCGTTACAAAGAATAAAATTGTGAAATATGTATTCATTTTGAATGGGTACGACATACTTACCTATTAGTACTAACACTTTTTTTGCTGTATTTTTTTGGTTGCGAGTGTGGTTTACCTTCTTGATCCATTAAATGCCAAAAAATAATGAATGGTACTTATTTCATTATTTCATTTTTATGACCCAAGAAATAACTCCTAACTTGTAAATTTTGCGAACAAATGGAAGAGTAGCGTTAATTAACTTAATTAATGAAGCTATCAACGCATTTGAAGCGTTAATAATTTTTGATATTAATTTTGTTCTCGCTAAGAATTTCTGGTATTACAGAGCAGTTAGCAATACTCACACAAAATGCATGGAAAAGTATTGCAATTTGCATATTTCGAAACTGTCTTTAAATTACAAATTATACAAGCCGTCGATGGACAGCGTTTCAATAATTTCCATTCCCTCCGTGTTCAATGTCGTTAGGTTAACGGTGGTGGTACTACCATATAACTGTGGTGGTATTGCATTGGGGTGGTAGCAGTGACTACCTACCACCAGCCCTGATGTGACGTGCCTGTAGGGTTTGTGCTCTAAGACCAAAATATAACTTACGTCTCTTGATTTAAAGTCGTAAGTTAAGCAACACGTTATTGCGAATTTTTATTAAAAAAGCTCACCTAAAATATTCGTTTGGAATTGCTCAGTAATTAATTAACGTTATAATTTGAATTCGGAATGTTTACTGAATATATCTGTTCCTAGTTCTTTTTTCTGCAAAGCTAATGGTGGCTTTATAACTAAACCAGCCAGTGAGAAATAATATAAAGCAATGTACTACGAACTTGCTACAATAAGTGAAACAAGTTTTAATCGTTTTGTGAATCTACTCCTATTTTACAGCCAGTTTCTTTCTAAATACAAGTTCTTTTAGTATTAAATTTTTATTAAGTTAAATAAATATTTTAAAATTGTTTTGTAAAACAAATATTCTCAAGGAGTTTATGTGCAAATAATACTAATAGCATTAGAGGTTGAACATTTCTCTGTATTTGAAACTGTACTATCTAGGTTTCAGCCCTCAGTGCCCTATTTCCTCTTGATTTATGGCAGGGCGGCTCCCGCAGGACTTGTGATGAAACCATCAGGAGTTGACCTTCAATTTACCTAATGGACGGACTATCAAACTCAGTGTGTGGTAAATTCTAAATTTGAAACATTAAGGAAATCGTGAAAAGTGTGTGAATGTGAGCAGTGATTTTAAGAATATTACCATGTATAGTGGAGGTGGAGAGACACCCTTGATATCGCCGGATGGTTACAGCAGCTTAACACAAGGTAAAATTAGATACGGTGTACAATTTTGAATTTATTCCCGTTAAGGTAACAATAGAAACCAGATGATGGTTGGATTCCCTGCGTACGGAGCCACGGAGTGCTTTTCAGATCTTAGTAAAATCCATCTTGATATAAAAGTATCCTGTCCACTCATATGAATGTTGTAATTTAATTCAGCTAATCTACTGGCCTTTTCATTAAAATAATATTTTTGTTTTTTAATCCATAAAGTATTTGTACAAAAGTTGTTATTCTGTCAAATGTGACCAATTATATTATTTTTACAAAGAAACAACGTGAAGTAATTTTCCTCATTGGAAACTGTAAGTGCCTACCCTTTCAAAGGTGCGCCTTCACAGACAATAGCACACTCGGTTGTCCCATCCATCGTGCCCTGCCACGTGTAAGCATTGGTCGTATCCTAACTTTCACAAGAGACTTCTGACAAAGACATGCGGAAAACCAAAGTGGCATCTGTCTAAAGGTAAATTTGTGAGTTTCATCCAAAAGTAAATAAATTCTAGACTAAAATTTAAAACATTGTTTTATTGACACTCACATTTTTAGTTGAGAAAAATGCAAGTAAACATTCTATCTACACTTACTCGCAATATGCCTTTACAAAACTTGATGATAATTTTCATAATACATAATACATACGACCCCAAATTATTTAGGGAGGAAAGCGGAATGCACGGAGATTTGTCTCCGTGGCGGAATGTTACCTCTTATTTATGAACACAAGTTAATATGAAAGACTTAATATGTGAGAGATAAGTTGAAAACAAAGTAACGTTAGGTGGAGATTTTTTATGTATAAATTTAAATATTATTTAGAATTATCAGATTCTTAACCAGACTCTTTAAGCGTTTAATACACGAAACAATATGCACATAATTCGTATTAACTGGCGTGTTTTTGAGAATACGAGTATAAGTACATATTTACACATTTTTAGAGCGTGTTATCGAGTATTTTTACGAGTAAATAGCTAAGCGTATTTTTTTTTATTCTGCTTTAGAATTTACAATACTTGCTGCGTTTTCTTGAACAAATATCTGACTGTACACACTCGAAGCGTTAGTCGAGGTATATTCTGAAACCGACTTAGCAAACTTGTGCCGCGTCTACCGAGCAAATGCAAAGGTTTTCGCGAAGTTCTCGACGGAATCGGAAACTTGACTTCTTCGAGAAATGTTACTACTTATTAGCTGCGCGAAGTATACTAAAAGGTTTGAAAGAAATTAGTTAATAGGTTTTCCCTTAATTCAAACACAAGCTTTATATAATTTTTTGCAAGTAATTTAAATTTTTAAATTCAAAAACGTTTTTGCTTTACTAATTCTTGATACTTTTCCAAACAACTACACTTACTACTTAACAACTACAGAAAAAAAATAAGTATGTTGTGTGAATATTTTTCACTGCATCAGACAAATAAAAAATAATAACATTTTAAATAGCTAGTGCCTAGATATATATAAAAAATCGTGAATTATTAAAATTTAAAGGAAGAATTAATAAAATAAAATCATGCATTGATTATAAAATATTAGATTTTTTTTAATGGGAAGTATGTTTTCCAAGTTTGATCCACCCAGTCTGTGTTGGCGACCTCTTATTTTTGGTGGAATTGCTCAAAGTCAAATTTTATTTGAATCTAGATAATTTCATCCTGAAAAGAACACAGAGTCTTGATATAAATCCTCATTATCTGCTGCCTAGCAGAGATTACGCTGAAAGACTACCCAAACGAAATTAGTCAGCGGTGAAAAATTATGAAAAATGTTATGATAATCCTGGCGAGCAAGATTAATACCGTTTATTTATTTAACCAGTCCTGGCCGCCACCTTTTCTCTGAGGCTTTAATTATTTATGTTCTTTGTCTCCTATTTTGTAACCACGGTCACCACGGTTCAAACAAAATTTCGCGTGAGACTGTTCCCAGTGTTTTTATAGGTTGTATGCTTACATTTTTACGTCATCATGCCACTATACAAATTATTATTTCTTATTAAATTGTAACAAAACAAATCGATATAAAAGTTGAAAATGAAAAACGATAACTCGAATTAAATAATTTACTTAACGAGGAAATAACGCATGATAACAATAAAAGTTCAGGCAATATATTTCTATAAAATACTTGTCATCTGTCCCTCAGCAGTTTTGTAATCACAAGTAGCTGCTATAGAAATTAGATTTGCTAAACCTGTTTTGAGTTGTGTAAACAAAGGAGAACTCATCAAGGGACACCCTTGGAGATAGAGTCTAATGAGCGCTGGGACTGAGGGATGGAGCTAGCTGATTTTCAGGCTCTTGGTATGGCAAAAAAAATGTTGTAACTGAACATTTCATCAAAATAGACGTAAGAAGACGACAACGAAAAGGCTGAATACAGGAATAGAAGGCGGTCATAGCATCTTCGTAGCCACTAGCTACGGCGTAGTAAACGTAGCAATACCACAAAAAAGACTGATGAATTTCGCGAACAACCATATCTTTTCTGGCTTTTTAATACTTTATGTGATGGATACCTAATTGTAATTAAGTAAGTGTCTGTGCTGTTAACCTTGCCTTCTTTTATTATGATAATATAAATGTTTCAGTATATATAGGTACAAAGTAGTTTTAATACAATTTACACAACAAAGCAGATATTTTGCAAAATTCTTTATGATATGTATAATGTTTCGTATGGTATTAATTTGTATTGTAAGACCCTCAAGATGCCCAAGTCCGGACCTGTCACCGCGTAATGAGCGCCTCTGGCTGACGCAGCAGCGCGCAAAGAAGTTATCTCATCTGGCTTAAAATTAAATAAACACGGGAAGTAAATACATACTTCTTTCTCCAATTAAGTGCTAAATTAACGTCTTAATTTTTCAATTATTTTTTTTGAGGATACCTTGTTCAATTTGATGTTTTATGGTTTTGTATTGAAATATATTTATACTTTACATATTTAAACTTGTAAATAAGAGGTTAAGTTAAAAATATAAATTATTGTTAGTAAATCCAAAATCTTGTAATCATCTCATAAACCAAAAACTATAGCTTTGATTAAAGTATAAACAGCAGGTTAATCACGGCAGCAAACATTTTTTATACATTTTTATGAAATACTTTAGCAGTGTTCGCTCTCAAAAGCAGGCAATCAGAGTGGAGCGAGGTAGTTCGGTGGCAAGCGACGGCAGTAAAGGCGTCTCTGTTCGCGCAACTCGAAACTGCAATTTACTACGGTCTCGTTAAACTAATAGCGGTATCGCATTCAAGCCACGAACTTACTGCGGGCTCGAGCAAGTTCAGGCATCCGTCGGCGAGCGGTCAGAGCGCAGGCTCGTTGCATAGTCCGGTTCCGCTTGATACGTCGACTTTGCGACACATGCAATAGGTCAATTAAAAATTTAAATCGGCTCTTGATCCGGAGTTTGAGTTCGAACCACGGTGAAGACTCTGTGAAACAAAATCGCTTTGTGCGACTGTGTCCGCTGGTTAGGGTATTGTAGGTTGTCAAAAAAATTTATTACTGTAACTATTATTTACAGAAATAATCGTTTTTTAGACCCTGTTTATAAAGTTTTTAATTAGGTTGTTATTAGGTTGTTTATTATACACCTTGATATCCAGAATTACATTTTATTTCTTTTTCAAAATATGATTTTCAGTTATGCTACAAGTAAGTTTTATTCTTCGGCATAGAAGGTTATGGATCTCACAAACCCTGGTGTCAAGGTTACAGAGCCGCCAAAGGGCACTGTCATAATTTAAACTCAAAATAAGTAGTCTGCTTATACCTTACACTTGATCTCCGAATGTTCCCAATGCGAACTAGTTTGCTGTTAGTTCCAGCCATGTTTTTTGTTCACAAGTTTTCACATTTGTGGCAATCGTCACGCGCCGGCGTCTGTCGGGAACGATGTACATGTGTCCCTTTGCTGTCGACTAATCGCTGATCTAGATACTAAAGTGGGATATCGAATAATATTTGATAATAATAAATAAAGAGAACTTCTATTTAGGTAAATCGTTTTTACAAAGACGGGAGACTAAACAGACCTAATGTTACCAATAAATACTGAGAAAGTGAGGTTTCACAAGAGAAAAGAGTACAATTTATAGACTATTTTATTGTTAGAATGTAGGTACATAATTATGTTAGCTAACCAGTTATCATAGCTCGTGAAACTTTCACATTCCTCGCTAATCTTATCACAGTGATATACGAGGCTATGACGACGCGTGAGAATTAAAAAAAAACCGATAACGTGAATTTTTAATCGCGTTCAATTTTATTAAATTTTTGACAGCATTGAAACAATATCATCACACTAATATTATAAATGTGAAAATATATTTGGATGTTTGGATGTTTAGATGTTTGGATATTTGTTCCGCCTTCACGCTTAAATTACTTAACGGATTAGGATGAAAGGAATGAAGATAGTTTTTAACCTGGATTAACGCATATGACATTTTTACGGGGAAAAGTCTTATTCACACGAAAAAGCTTACACAACGCCAGCGTAGTCGCGAGCGGGCCACTAGTTCATTATAATTTTAACGCAAATTAGTTAGGTCACTGATTGGTGACAGTAGTTTTTAATAACATTAAATATTTCGTTATTAAAAAGGCACATAGCCGTAGGTTACATCTACTATCACAGATAATAGCCTAAGGCGGCTCCTAAAGTCTCTATACTTGGCCGACAATGCCTGCCTCTGATATCCTTCGTCCCAATTTCTACACTATCTTCTTGTTGAAATACGCCTAAAAACATGTGTTATACAAGCACTTCGTTCACTCATCGATTCTCAAGGTTGACTAAATATGTTCGAGTCCTTCCTGCTTATCATTCGGTCGACAAGGGCGCGACACGTCACAGCCCTCCAATGATCGATCCGTGGCCCTGACAAATGTTGACGACTATCGATACGAAGGGTAGTTTTGAAAGACATAAATATTGTGACTGTTCCAAGGTGAAAACATTGGGTAAATATTATTCGTGCTGTTAGAAAAGAATATTCTTGCTTCGATGTAGGTGCACCTAGGTCTTTCTTTCTTTCTTTACTTTCTTTACCGTGTGGGTTGTAAGATCGACAACCGGCCTCACAAACCTCGGTGGCAGTGTTATAGAGCCACCAAAGGCCAGTGACTTGGCTCGTATAACGACTAGATAGGGACCAAAAACGGCTTCACGTGCCTTCCGAAGCACGGAATCATCTTTCTTTTCAGATAATCAGATGAATCAGCCTGCAATGTCCTAACCAAACTGGGGAAAGTCACAAAGATATTTTTGCTACCGGGAACCGAACCCGGAACCTCCGTAATGGGCGTCAAAATCTCGACAACTCGGCCACGGTGCTGCACCTAGGTTCACTCATAAGAAGTAGGCGGTGTAAACGATCAGCAACGAAGCCCGATTTGCCTAAATCCTGTGTGAATAATAAAATACCTGGCTATATAATACAATCTTTATTATGTCATCCAACGATTTATATTGGGTTTATATAAATGTGCCGTGTGGTGACGGCAGAGTAAAATACATTTGTCACCAACCCCTACTCTTCCCGTGGGTGTCGTAAGAGGCGACTTAGGGACTACACATTGAACAGGGAACGGGCAGCAGCGCTCTCTGATACAGTAACCTTTTAATCTGCGATCTCCAACCCGCCTGCCAAGCGTGGAGATTATGGCAAAACCCTCCACTTAAGTGGAGGAGGCTCATAGTCCAGCAGTGGACTATAACGGGCCGTTGATTGATTGATTGATCTAATTAAAATCACCTACTTATAGACAATATTTCATCGATTATGATTGTTTTTGTACAATTAGGAATCTAAAAAAGTGTGGATGTTCTGAATTAGTGGAATTAAAGGAGTGCAACTGTGTGCTTATTACTTTTTTTAGTTTCCTGGCAGTAAAAAACTTTTGAAAAAAACCCTGTTTAATTTTTTTAACAGCTTTCTAACAAAAAATAGTAAGATTTTTCCTTTACACACTACACTACACATTGAACAGGGAACGGGCAGCAGCGCTCTCTGATACAATAACCTTTTAATATGCGATCTCCAACCCACCTGCCAAGCGTGGAGGTTATGGCAAAACCCTCCACTTAAGTGGAGAAGGCTCATAGTCCAGCAGTGGAGTGTAACAGGCCGTTGATGTTGTTACATTAATGTCGTAAACATATATTAGATGTGCTACACCACTTCGAAAATTCTATCAACTTGCTAAAAACACAGTTTGTTTTAAAATAACAAACTTGCTGATTTTCATAACAAAGACTAAAAACTTCCATCCCGATCTAGGTAGACCTACATCTGTTAGCATCCCACGCGCCTTGCAGTGAAATCTCCGAGAAACTTAGAGATTAAGCACCTACTTTATTTAACTTAGGCGGCTACTTTAAAAAGCATTTTAATTAATACCTTTGAAGTCTTGAAAATCTGCCAACTTTTTTACAACTAGTCTGAGCTACTAGCTAACTAGCTAAGGAAGTGTAAGGTTAGTTAGTATACAAGTAAGATATATTTGTTTTAATAAGCGATTCATAAATTTGACCCTTTGTGCAATATTACTGTAAAAAGATATGATACAATTTACACATAGATAATCGAGAGCAATGGTACATCTGTGACTAAGGAGTGCCATTTGTACCATCATCAGTGGGAGCAATTAGGACAACTGGGACTAATTCATCCTAACTGATGGTTCTAACCAATGGTACAACTATCCGGCGATGAAAGGCATCTTCAAGAAAAAGGGTAAATATATGAATACCCGCCTAAACGGCTTTTTGTAGCCAAGGGATACCGTTATAGTATTATATTGTATTGATTGTCAGAGTACCTGTATCGCGTGGAGGCTTAATATAAACATGACCTTCAATAAAGACAGATACAATCGGGGACATTGTCGTCGTTCAATGCACGCCATTGATGATACCAATGTCCTTGAATTTATTTCGTGACAACCGTTCTGAACTGAACATACTGTACATCTTTATTATAGCATTTACTTCATCGTCGCTAACAGTTCATATTATGTCGCAGGGAGGGAAGCTCGAGCCCTATTAGAGATCGTATGAACGGCAGTGATTTAGCGGCTAGGGCCGATATTTCCTATTTAAAAACGTTTTATTTCAGTACATGTGGCTGCTTGAATTTTTATATTTATAAATTTTATGTACTTTTTGACGTGTGCTTCTTATTTTTTACTAAACAGGTTTTATGATCCTCTTCTCTGAAGAAGGCAATTGTTACAAATACTATTCTAAGCATTCAAGAAGACAAAATTATACAGGGCTGAAAAAGCACAGTGTTCTTGAAAGTCATTCGTTACCGCGCCGCTCATTAGCGGAGCGTAATGAATGAGGCTCAAGCATTTACTAGTGTACGAAAATACACACATACTGCAATAGGGGATCGGACTATTCACCATATTTTATGAATTTACCATATTTTATGAATTTTTATTAAAATATAGTAGTAGACGATTCGCGGAGAAAAAAACAGAATCGGTTGAAAAACGAATTTACAGTGATTTTTAAAGTTTCAATATGTCTGTCTCTTTCAAAAACTATTTTTTATATGGAGATTATATGGCGTTACTAACGAATGACGTCACAAGTGGGTATGTGCCTCTCTGTCTAATCTTTAATTTCAAACTCGGTCAATTTTAAAGATAGAGCAAAAAATATTTTAGTGTTCGATAGCAGAAACTAAGAAGTTTGGATTTATAGAATAAATAAAAAGTAGTCCGATCCCCTATTACAATATTTTTAGTATTATTAATTAAGTCGTGCGTGGCCAGCCTGATTATACTATGATTATGATCCACTTGCTGCAGACTCATCGGACGGATCATCGGCGCGTTACAGCAATGATGTGTTTCGCGCATGCGACGCCCTCTATTCCGTACCATATCCCCCCAAAAAAAGAGAACGCAGTATCGCTGTACCGCTCTGATGATCTACAATAGTCTGCAGCGAGTGATTAAATCAAAGTATAGCATCAGTCATCAAAGTAGAGCGTCGGTGGTTTAGTGGCTAGGGCCGCTGTTTCCAGTCCGGGAGACGCAGGTTCGATCCCCGCACCACGTACCAATGTGTTTTCGAATTTCGAAGTCATACCTGGGCTGATTGATAACTGGCCGAAACGACGAACTTAAAAAAATGATACGCAAAAAAAAATATTACATTATATTTTGGCATCTTTTTGAAAATAGAACGCCAAATTTGAATTTAATCGAACTGGTGGAATTTGTTTGATAGGACGTAGAACTTTCTCTGTCGTAAATTTTCTTAACAATGGAAAGAAACGAAATTCGTGCGGTGATAAAGTTTTACGTTTTAAAACAGAAAACAGCAACCCAGATTAAAACCAAGCTAGACAGTGTTTTAGGTAATTCTGCTCCTGCATTGAGTACAATTCACACCTGGGTAACTGATTTTAAACGTGGAAGACAGAGCTGCGAAGACGCCCACAGGTCTGGCCGTCCAAATGAAGTCACGAATCCGGACATGATCAAAAAAATTCACAAAATTGTATTGAATGATCGACGCTTGAAGTTGCGAGAGATAGCAGAGATGGTGAGCATTTCATCTGAACGCGTTTTTAATATTTTGCACCAACATTTGGGAATGAAAAAGCTTTGCGCGCGATGGGTGCCGCGTTTGCTCACTGTTGACCAAAAGCAACGTCGAGTGGACGATTCATCGGAGTGTTTGGCGCTGTTTAACCGAGATCCTAACGAGTTTTCGCGGCGTTATGTAACAGTCGATGAAACCTGGATACATCATTATACTCCCGAGACAAAAGAACAATCTAAGCAGTGGACTGAGAGCGGAAGACCTGCGCCGAAGAAAGCAAAAACGGTTTTGTCGGCCGGCAAAGTGATGGCGACTGTTTTTTGGGATGCTCGAGGGATTATTTTAGTGGATTATCTGCAAAAAGGAAAAACAATAAATGGAGAGTACTACGCAAGCTTGCTGCAAAAATTAAGTGAAGAAATCCAGAAAAAACGACCACATTTGGCCAAGAAAAAAGTTTTGTTCCACCATGACAACGCACCTGCACACACGTCAATGGTTGCAGTCGCCAAACTCCATGAATTGCGGTTCGAATTGCTACCGCATCCACCCTATTCCCCGGATCTGGCCCCGTGTGACTTCCACTTATTCCCAAACCTGAAGAAATGGTTAGGTGGCCAGAGATTTTCATCAAATGAAGAAGTCATTGTTGCCGTGGACGAGTATTTTGAGGGGTTGGAGAAAACATTTTATCAAACTGGTGTAACGGCATTGGAGAAGAGCTGGACTAAATGCATCGAGGTAGAAGGAAACTACGTTGAGAAATAAATTTATTTTAAATAGATTTTTAAAGTTTTTCTTTGTCGTTTCGGAAACTTATCAATCAGCCTCGTATGTACGTTTATTCGACGCTCTTAGGTGAAGGAAAACATCGTGATGAAACCTGCACGCTCCTGCGAAGAAATTCAAAGGTTTTGTGTGAAGTCGTCCAACCTGCACTGGGCCCGCGTGGTCGACTAAGGCCTAATCGCCCTAACTCAGGGTCAAAGTCAAAGTCAATTTTTTTTAATTATTTTTACAAATAATTTTTCGACGTCAAAGTTAGGTTCGAGCCCCTCGGTGGGGACGTATGTGAGCTGTTGATAGCATCATTCAATTAAAGCTTACAGGCGACAGCCTCCGATTTCAGTCATCGTAGTTTATCTCTATATAGGGCGACTTTTCCGAGCCGTTGCTCTCTGACTCGCTTTTCTCTTGACCGTGTCTTATGAGGTGCCTTCGATCTAGGCTAGTTGTATAAATTTTCAAAGGGCTTTGTTTGATCATATTGCCCATTCACTTAGCCATCTTACGCAAGCGTGACTGGGTCGTAAGATACGAGATTGTCTTGTAATCAGAAAGGATAAGAACACTTTATACTTTTGTCAAATTAGTACTGTGTGTGTGTGTGTGTGTGCGATACGTAATAGAAGTAATTTAATCGCTTCCTGTTTCATTCGATAAAAATAGTTCCAAAATAGAATTGAAGGACTTATCAGTGGCCACGGTCAAGCTATAAACAGTAGCAGACCAATGCCGAGCGTGAATAATACGTGAACTGCTATAAGTTCAAGTATAAAATCGATCCAGGTGGTCGGTTAAATTCGCTCTGGCTCGGCTGTCTTCGTCGACATGGTGTTTGTTTGAACTAGTTCGAACATGCAAAAAAAACCTAAGATTATTAAAGTTACAAACATGTTGATTTTCGTAACTGAATATTACATCGTTTTTCAATTGCAAGATAGTTTCTTTGTGTTTACCTAATTTTAAAGATATTTATCTACCACGTTCTTTACGTTTTTTTGTTTTTGTTGTTTTTCTTCGATTGTTTCAGCCCATAAAACTGTGATTTGTGACATCTTTTTGAAAGTAAAAAAAAAATCATACATATACAGGGTGTAAATAAATTAGCCGACACTATTTTAAAGGATCAACCTACCCATGAAAATGCACAACTTTCCCACAAGAAACAGGCTGTCGGACGAAAAAAATATACATCTTCCATAGTAAATCGATTAGCTGGCCGCGCGGTTTTGTATGAAAGGGAAAACTTTTTTTTTGTCGTCCGACAGCCCATGTATCTTGGGAAAAAATGTTCAGTTTCATGGGTAGGTTGATCCTTTAAAACAGTGTCAGCTAATTTATTTACACCTTATACGAGTATACCTGCTCGTACACTATAAAATTTAAAGGTTGATGTTTGTTAAAGGGACTGCTCAGTCCATTAAACTGAACAACCTGCTGATCAGTTTATGTAATAAGTCGCAATTATTTTTTTAAGTTTTTGAAATAATTCTAGAAAAAAAGTTGTTTAGTTTCGCGGACTACGAAAATTTAAAATTATCTTTCCATCCAATAAATAAGCGAATTGTGTGAAAATATTTATCTCAATTCCGTGGGTATGTAGAAAAGATTACAACTCTACTATGGGTTGTGTCTCATAACTCATAAGCTATATGAATACGTTAATAACAACAGCACAGGCCTACTTCCCTACTTAACAATGTTAGACAAGATTAGAGCCAGAGCGGTATATAATACTAATAGGGCTTCGAGCAACCCGCCCCTACTTTATATATTTAGAGGTCTATTCATAATGGATAATGCCCTCCGTCGGCTTGGACGGTCCAAGGCCTCGTCATAACTAACCTACCCTTTCTAAACATTTACTTAAGTACTAACCGCTTATGTTTCCAATTAAGGATCTGATTTAACTGCAGAACAGGTTAAAGTTTAAATAACCTACTTTTAACGTAGACATTCACTATGGCAAATCTTTTAAAAATATATTTTGTTTCCAGTGGGTATCGTGAGGCTAGCCCGATCAAACCGAATCTGTAGTCGTTCATGAATATTTACTAAACGGTTATATTGCTAGCTCAAGAAAATGCTATTAAAATAATCCCTGATAGCCAGCGTCAAAGATTTGTTCACCTTTCTAATAGCATAATAATATGAACTGGCATAATTTCGAAGATGACAGGGAACAGTTCAATGATCGGATCGCTTATAACGTTTTTTTATCAAACACACATAGGTAAAATCGGAACAATGCGTCCTGGATATAATCATGCACGCTTGCAAAAAGATCTGTGCCAGTTGCATTGTGTTCTGAACATCTAACAACGCAAACATTTTACTGATTTTACATGATCGATGGATATATTCCCTGAGCAAAACTACCGTATATCTCGCAATAATTTCGTAAAAAAAAATACATTCCTAAAATACCCACTCTCTGAGCGTAATTTTTAACGTCTCGGCGAACACACTCGTCATAAACCAATTGATTTTCAATGTAGTAAAAATTTTCCGGGACGTTAGACCTCATTTAATTCACCGTGTTGTCGGAGCTGTAAAATGGAAAACAATAAAATGTCGGGACCGGGACGGAGCTGTCGTTTCCAGTTTATCGATAAATTGGCGGGAGATGACGGGCCATACCATTTTATATTGTTATGTGTTTGTTAGATAAGTACCGATCACATTACATTTTAAAAAATGTCAGTGATCCGATTCAGTTGTCATTGTAATGCGTAGCAACAAAACTTATTGCAAAACAATCACAAGAATTGAAATCAACAGTTTTCAAGGCTAAGGACTCTTCCACATAAGTAATTATGATGATCTAATTATTACCTTTATTTGTTACAGGTAGGACCTAGGCTTGCGTCATATTTTACAATCTTCTACTATGAGTTCTTCTAAGAATAAGTATAAAAATCTACGCATATTAAATTGGATAATTATTTTACTTGCATAGCTCAGGTTTGAGAGTAATACAATTTATGTTTGCAAAAATTCGTTTCACTGTATATTCTACTTGTTTGATATGCATATACGCCACTAATAAAATCTTTCCAAAGTCTGCAAGGTTCTACGCAAAATAATAAAATAAAACATCTGTCATTCTTAGGTTTTATTACAACTAAATCACGCATTAGCTTGAATCCAAGCAGTGAAGCGTGAAACTCGGACGTTGATGTTTGGCCGAAATCCAGAAACGCAGTCGAATCCATCAACAAAGGATGCAACACCGACGATGACGTTGTTGTGCAGAAGAGGACTTCCAGAATCCCGGGTACATTGGCCTTGTCCTCCAACATCTAAGACGCCAGCACACATCATGTTGTCATTGATTATTCCAAACCATCTCTGCCTACAAATGTCGTGGTTCACTTTAAATATTTGAACATTTCGAAGATGCTCTGAAGGTATCCCTTCGTGCTAAAACAAACAAAATCTTTAAGATAAAGGTCTTCTTCACAAGAACTTTATGATTAATTGTTTTTGAATACTTACAGACGTTAATCCCCATCCTATAGCCGTCACAGGTGCGTTATCAGATACCACATAGTTAAGACCTGCTATACTGGCCTGGGCGACAATGTTTGGTATGTAAACTATAGGGGTGGACGTATGAACTAGAGCTATATCACTATCAAACATTGCATCATTATTAAATGCGGGATGTATAATAGCCCGAGCAAAATTGTAAACCATTCCACCACTGTTGGCAAATGGTGATCCGAGACGAGCGCGGTAGCTGACTAGAATAGTTGGACTGCAATTGAAAACAAAACCTTTATATGCAGGTAATTTTAAAAATTAGGTACTACACCTATGGATTTTAAAGAATAATAAATAAACTACATCATCATTATTATACTGGAAAATATTATAATAAAAATCTTACTTGATGCAGTGAGCAGCTGTTAAAATGGATCTTATGTTTAAAACCGATCCACCACATAGCTGTCTGAATGTAACCTGGTCGATGGAATGTAGGATAGCCGCCGCAAAAGGATAATTTTGTATTGAAGTTTCTGATCCACCAACGATTCTTCCATTTCCCTCGGCTGAGTAAACTACTACAAAGTAATAAAGCAAATTAACGACGCAATGTTCTCGCTAGATGCTGAAATTTTATAAAAATTATAAAGCACTAAAATTCTATTACTTATATTATCTCACCTGAAAAAACAAGAAATATCCAAAATTTCACTACCACTTTACACATGTTCTTGATTTCAATTTACAATCATAATGATTATAATTATTAGTAATTACATTAAGATAATGATAATTTATCGTTGTGTATCAATAAAATTATAATCTCACTTTCTTGTCGTCACAAGTTACGAAACTTCATTGACAAAATATTTATAACTCAGAAAATCTTATGAATTGATACGAATATTACGGAAAAAAATAAGAAAAACCGATCAAGTATAAAATCATTTATAGTAGCATCATCGTACAACTCATTTCTTTTCATGACCATTATCTACAAGTACTTCAGTTAAGCATTGGCAACGATCCAATTGGAGAACTTAGAGACGCGCGTGTTGACACCAGGGTATCTGGGGAGGGCGCACTGGTTCCCCCAGGAGCAGATGCCAACGATGACGTTGTTGTGGATGAGGGGTCCACCGGAGTCGCCCTGGCATTGGTCGCGGCCCCCGACGTCGAGCCACCCAGAGCAAAGCATATTGTCGGTGACGTTCCACCCGAGCTCTGAGTAGCGGGACTTGCAAGTCGCTTGGTTCACCGACCAAATTTGCACGTGACGCAGTTGCTCTGATGTACCACCACCCACCTAATAAAATTAATTGTGTGTTAACAATTTTGTTCAATTTAGTAGACTTGAATACCTCTACCGTCTAAAAATATATTTCACGCCTACGCCTGCGTTAATTTTATTTTTTTTCCATTGGTAACTTTTCCAAAGGCCAGCTTTTTTCAGTTTTCCAAATATATTCACATCAAATTTTATCAAAATTGGCCACACCACACACAACTAATATTACACTTTACGACTTACCGAAGTTGAGCCCCATCCAATGGCCCATACTGCTTGGTTATCTGCCAAATTGTAGTTGGTGCCTGCAATACTAGCAGGTTGGACAGAACCGGTGACGTAGCTGATTAGTGTTGCAGAAGTAAGGAGTGCCACATCGTTGTCTAAAGTGTTGTAGTTGAAGCTAGGATGGACGCGAATAGCGCTAAGAGTGTAAACGTAACCACCACTGTTGGCCCAAGAAGAGCCGAGACGAATGCGCCATTGGGACGCTGAGTCGTAACTGAAAACATAAAGAAGCCAAATTGAAAAAAGAAATCTACCATATAACAAAAATACCATAATATAACAAAAAACCTAAGAAAATATAAATATCACTTGTTATAATATTGTTATAGCAAGAACAGAAAAGAAACCGCCAAATTATCTCTACTTTTTATCAATACTATACTAAAAATGAATAATTTTATAAAATTAAAAATTTTCTAATCGGAACCCAAGAATATAAACTTTCGAAACAACTTACTAAACGCAATGTCCAGCTGTCAGAACAGTCCTGGTAGTGAGAAGAGTTCCTCCACAGGACTGAGAGTATGTGACCAGGTTGTAGGAATACAGCAATGAAGCTGCGTATGGATACGTAGAGACTGTAGTTAGGGAGCCTCCTACTATCCTGTTGGAACTCTTAGGAGCAGCTGTAAAATTAATATCAATACAATTTAAATATTATAGAATTACTATAATAGGTGTAAAATAAGTAAATGCGTAGATTACGTACTAAATAATTGTATAATATGAACTTGTTCAAAAATTATTGCAATATTTTTTTTAAAGGTAGACTATGTTTTATGGTATCATGACTCACGATGCATATTGTTGTGAATGACTCATATTATGACATAATTATCCACTTACCAGAAATCGCTGTGAAACTAAGAACAAGAAAAATTAATACTTTAGACATATTGACTGTTATACTAAACTAATTTTAATATCAAGCTATTTATATGAATTGTTAACACTATTAGAGGCTTATTTGTCTACTTCAAATTACAATCTTAAGATAATATGACACTTGAAGTGATAGTTAGTGGGAATTCTGTTTCACAATAACTCATATTGTAGTGTTCTTGAAGTTACGATTTATCAGTACTCTACTCTTATAGAGAGCTGAGATTATAATTAAACTGTTGTATTTAATAAATTATAATATTCCTATATATATAATATATAATATTCCGAAAATCTTATCCTGACAAAAGAGGCTAATGTTGTACTGCGCAAGTGTAGCTGAATATGCTCTTTTGCATTGCAAAGCTGATTCATTGTAATTATGTGAAGTGTTAAAATGTGTTGAAAAACTAGTACTTTAAATGCTTGCGTCCCTATACAACGTGTTAAAAACGAGTAAATAACGCAATACCTTTCGATTGGTAGCTCAACTGCCCCAAACATCAAAAATTAACAGACCCGTTCGTATGAAAATCCAATTCTTTTTACTCATTTTAAAAGCTTTGGAATAAACGTTGTCATGGAGCGGCTGTAAAGTGTTAATTTGGGAAGATTTTCATATTTTTTTAACACCCCCATTTTTCCATTTGTTTGTAATTGTTTGTTTGTTTCTTGTTTTTGTTATTTTTGTTTCCTTTCTTTTTTTTTATTTCTTGTACATATACGTAACGTACCTTCCTGTAAACAAACAATTTATCTACCTATTTAAAACACTTAAAAGAAAGGCTCCATTCTACTGCGATTTTTATCTTGCTCATATTGTTTGGTCCCCGTTCCCCAATGCTCAAACAAACTTATATTTTCCACGACTGTAATATCTGATCAAAGGCAGACAAAACATAAATCAATTTGCCTCATCGTCGTTTGTATTCCACGCCACAAGCCGGCCAGTCTTTCTTTATCATTCTCTCTTGGAATTCTTCTGGTAGGTTTTATCAAATTAGATTATATAGCAAACTTGTATTGTGATAATGGTGACTTATAGTTCAAGTCCGCGCCCGCTATATTACCACTTTGGTAGACATGGCGATTAGGTTCGTTAAGTCAAAGTCAAAAATTATTTATTTCCATAGGATGTTATTACATCACTTAGATCCGTCATTACATTTTTTTGGGTGAGTTCACTAACACAATGGCGGAATCTGTGGAGAAGAGCTCACCGAAAAAACTTCACAGTCGTCGCATCTTTTGCGTTTCCTTTTTTAAATAAAATATAGTCAATTACAAAATTAATGCTTATTATAATATCGAAAAAGCCTGCTACTCAAACAATCTATTCCCATGGACATCTGTCCTCTACGTAATCAGATATCCTATAGTAACCTTTTTTATACAATTTAGGGAATAGAATTTTTGTATTCGTTTACTGACTACCGACGAAGTGGGGTTTATCGAACCACCTATACAAGTTTGCAAGATTTGAATCCATAATTTTTGAAATAATGCAGTTTTGTCAAAGTTAAAACTTACGACAACACTCAAATAGATATTCGTAATTCAAGATCCACTTAGGTTGTCAAAACAATCTACTTATCAACGCTATCTGCGTAGTGATGGCCCACTGTTTTGATAATAAACGAATAACTTTGCGGTGCATCGTCTGTACGATAAACTAAACCCAATTTGGTCACATGACGCCGAGTCATTGGCCTCTTTACTGTCGCGAATTGATAACTCTTATAGAGAGTGCCAAATTAAAAAAAAAACAGTAATAGTTGTCAAATTCATTTTCATACCGTGAAAAATTCAAAATATGAATCTCACCCAGCATTTATTTATTTTATTATTTATTGTACACAAAAATATTACGAAGAAAACAAACAGAAAGAAAAAATACACAACAAGTGGTACTGCACATTTCTACAGCTGTGTTGTGAACTTGTTACCTATCTATCTATCTAGTTCACAACACAATGCTTACATCGCACGGACGTTTTAGTATTAAGGACGATGAAAAGACGAAAATATTCCAATTATAACAAATCATTCGACATTTGTTATATAAGGAATTTTCTAATAATATGCCATGAAACTAACTGAATAGAAATTTCAAACATCACAATATCATAACGATAAAAACCATATCCGACTGGCAAAACTTTTATGAGCCATTTCGCCTTACTCCATACCTGAACGGGAATGGTCCTACCTTCACCGAAAGCAATTTCAGACACACAGCAATACAATAGTAATATTCAGATACCATTTATATAGATAGCTTAGTCTTGCCTATGCCACCTTATATGCCGAGTTCAAAGAGTATAAATATTATTAGAATTGCATTGGAAATATTTTCACAAAACTCCGTCGCCGCCGGTTGCAACATTCTTACATCTTCGGGGAATATTTATTTGATGTTTATTTTCTATGACTCGGATATTTTTTTGAACATTTTCCTCTTTTAAACTCATCTAATTCTATCGTATGACAAATCAACATTCTAGATTCTTTAAATTTACTAATATAGGTAGACACGTAATATGAGAATCCGTAAGTTAGGCATATTTCTACTCTAGAATGTTAAATTATCTGTCATGGCTGATGAATGCATCAGCCATAGTCGCCGTTACTCCAATGCATAACATAGGGCTTAAAATCAAAATGTAGGTAGAACAATTAGTGCTCATAGACTAACTACAAAGATCTGAAAGAATATGGAATATAGGTACTAAAAAAGTGGATTATTAAAGTTTTTGTACATAGGTATTATACTTATTTTACCTGCGTAAAAACAAAAACGTAGGTCGTAAATTACTATACGCTATACTAAGGTAATACGCAAAGCTTCACAGCCGCTTATTAGCGTTGAACAAGCGCCTAAAGGCGTTTGCGCACTCATCCGTATCCGATTCTCATTCGATTCTTATCCGTTTCTGATCCGGTTTAGCCATCCAATGGACGCTTACGCACCCATACGTATCCGGTTCGTTTTCGATCCGTAAATTCTCACTCCGGATCGGTTTTTGTACGGATCAAAACCGAGTTGAAGTGGCCGCCATACAAATTGTACGTACGCTTGCACACTACACGATTTTTTTACGGATGAAGAGTGAGGTACGGGGAGGGGAAAGCTCGCGCTGCTAGTGATGTGCCAAATTGACTATTTTTTTATAAACAAGTATTTTGGTACTCGTTACAATAATAATCGAATGCACACTCGAGACAAGAGACTACAGGATTCTATTTACGTGAAACGAACTATACGAGTAACGTGAGCGACTTTATTGCGGGATCTATATTACATAAGTAGATATAATTAAAAAAGATCAACCTAGTATTCGAATTTTATAAATACCCAAAATCTATACTCGAGTAAAGTCAACTGCTCATCAGTCAGTGGTAAAGTGTTAACACTTTGACCTTGAACGCTTCTTGCTTCTATAGCATTATTGTCGAGATCAGCTCAGTCAGTCAGCTCGACTCGGCTCATCACTACGACAATATCATGCAATATCGTTTCAAATACGAATGAAAACCGGATCGGATACGGATGAGTGTGCAAACGCTAGACGTGAATTTACCGTCCGTTTTTTTTACGGATCAAAAACGGACCGGATAAGAATCGGATACGGATGAGTGCGCAAACGCCCTAATTTTGCTACCCGGGCTAAGAGCGCAGTAAATCTAATTTTAATTCAACGCTCTCTAATGCACATCTCATCTTTCACTGTGTTAGTTTAGTTAACCTTATAGGCCAGGTATAATTAGATGTTTTGGTGATTTAAGAAGTTCATGGATTTCATTTATTTGGGCCGGAGTGTTCTTCGCTTGAAAACATACTGCGGCGACCCCAAATGATGGAATAAGGGCAAGCGAATGATGATGAGTGTTCTTTGCTTGGATCATAGAGAGCGCATTGCAGTCAATTTTAAAGGATTTTTATTTTCTTGCGAGGTGAGTAGAGCAAAGTTTCAGATAGCTAAAGAGATAAATTTACTAAAATATAAATAAAACTATTGTTTTAAATTTATATCTTTATTTATCGTATTTATTGCTATAAATACTTACTTTTTGTCAGCTGTGATCATAAAGTTAGCATTATAAAAATTTACTATCTCCAGTAATAAGAGCCAATGTTTATTTAAGCTGGATAATAATGTTTACAAAAGAATATGAATGTCACATAATCTGAAGTGTTGTATTTCTACTGATAATAGGGTTTCTAGTCTTAGAAAATGCACTTTCTAGATGCAGTTTTATGTTGCGACTCGACTGCGAATGTATTTTAGAGATCAAGTTTTATTAAGTGCAATATATTCTTGCGTTTTATGTTACAATGGAATACAACGAAACTTTCGATGGAGACGGATATAGAGTGCTGTCAAATAGAGGTTAGTGAACAAAGGCGTGTTATTATGACCAAATTATATTTTAAACAACATTAATAATATTATTTAATTGATATAGCAATAGCATTAAATGGAGGAAAATAGTAGGGATACATGACTATAGTTCTAAAAATTAATGAATTGACTTATTTTTTTCCGTGTTCAGAATATGAGGTGGCTATATCTGTGAGAGCGCCGGTGGTCTAGTGGTTAGGGCCGCTGCCTCCCGTCCGGGAGACATGGGTTCGATCCCCACCATGTACCATTGTGTTTTCGAATTTCGAATTCATATGTACGTTTATTCGACGCTCTTACGGTGTAGGAAAACATCGTTATGAAACCTGCACACTCCTGCGAAGAAATTCAAAGGTTGTTTGTAAAGTCGACCAACCCGCACTGGGCCAGCGTGGTCGACTAAGGCCTAATCGCTCTAATTCAGAGTAGGCTCGAGCCCCTTGGTGGGGACGTATATGAGCTGTTGATGATATCTGTTCAATAAGACTGTTGGGACCTGCGTGATGCGTGGCATGGCATGGCGGCGTAGCGTGAGTGCGTAAAATGTATGAAACTGACTCTGCAACTACCGTCAATTTCTAGTTACTGCTGTCAATGTCATACTCACGTCACTCCACGCCACACATCTCGATTATCAGCAGCTATCAAAATTGTGGAACTAGTTCCATCTTAATATTATGATTCATTTTCTGTGTCAAATCTGATATCGAAGTCATTGAACGATACCACAACTGAATAGTATACAGCATGATTTTGTAATCGCTAGCAAAATTTAAATATGATGTTCAGACCATCATAAGCAACAACTTTTCCCAAGGAACATGGGTCCCATACAAATTAGTAAAGTTGATTGTGTATTTTGTATGAAAAGTCGATTTTTTTGGGGGGTTTTTAACCCACATGGGAAAAGTTTTTGCTTATGATGATCTGAACATCATATTTAAATTTTGCTAGGAATTACAAAATCATGCTGTATATGTCGTGGCCTTATCGTAGAATTGCCCACATCATTAAATGGTCGCATTTCATGATATGGGCAACTAATTTTGACCAGATCATTAAATTGTGAAACTGGCCACATCATCAATCATCATATATCATCAATATAATTTTACGATGGTGATTTCGTTAACAAGTCTACTTTGGAAGTCAGTTAAGGAAAAGAAATCCCATATTGTCCGGTGGTGTGCACTACCTATATACAATGAATAAGGATATTTTTTTTCAATGTAATTTTCCCAGACCGTGCATGAGTTAGGACTTTTATTTAAAAACGTGTGATAGATCTTTTCCAATATTTCAAAACAAATGCTCGCTTTATCTGACATCTCTAAAGTAAACACAACAACCTTCGGTCTTCTTGACTTGAGATAAGAAGCATTCTCGTACAGGATTATCACAGAAACTTTAATCTCTGCCTTCCGGCGTAGATATAAAAAGAAAAAGAATTTAAAAAATATCTAGATAACACAACTAATTCATAAATTAAATCGAGCAAATTAACTCTTCATTATCATCCTTATCTCAAGAACTAAAAATGATATTTGATATTTTTGGCGGCCCCGTAGACTAGTCAGTAGTATGCCTGCCTACGAAGCACACGGTCTCGGGTTCGAATCCCGCCCAGGGCAAACATTCGTGTGATGAACACTTGTGTTTGCCTCGTGTCTGGATGTTGTTTATCTATTACATAGACATAGACAACTTTTATTTGACATTAAACACAGCAAGCACAACACAACAATCATAGGAACAGATTACAGATTACATATAAAACAAATACAATTTACACAAACTCGGACACCCTGTAAGTGACCCAAGTAGGGTTGCGCTGTGGTGCGATAAGGGCTACACAAATAGCGCATTGGGAAAAAATGGCACTAGGAAAATATGAGAATGGAACAAAATATACCAAGAAACACTGATTTTCGGAAATTAAGGGTCACACTCTGTCAAACAGGGCTAAGTCTCAGCGTGTGCTGCGGCCGGGGCCTATTATGAGTATGTATTTATCTGTCTGTTACCCATAGTGTAGGCTCTGCTTAGTTTATGATCCCCGCCGGTGTATGATGGCCGTGTGTAAGATGTTCCCACATTATCTATTTACTTAGTATTTACCTATTATGTATTTTTGAGCGTCTGCGAAGAAGTAGAAAAGTTTGTGTAAAGCCAGCCGCATTGGGATTTCAGAGAAGGCTCGAACTCTAACCAACTGAAACAGGTCAACTATGTTTGTTTCCTCACGACGACACCATAATTATATAAGCTGATAATTATTTATTTATTTATTTATTATTAGTCTGAGTTGTCCCGCTGTAGGGCAAAGGCCTCCCTCGCCTCGCCTTATCCCGATCCTGGGCCAAAGATTCCCACTCGCCACCTCTTGCGGGGCCGACCACGACGAAGCTGATAATAATACCAAAAAATAAATACTATCTTATAAAAATCTACGAAATCTTGCTCAATTGTTCCAGAAATCCCTACTGTCATATCGCCACCAGTAGTGGGGATTTTCTATACATTGGAACTCACATGAGATACACTTTGAAGACTCCATTGTAAAGATACCTGTCTGAAGGCGCTTTCTCGGACGTGAACACTAGGAAAATGTAAAGTTTAATACAATTTCTAATACTTCAAATACATCTAGCGAGTTTTGTGCCTTGTTTACACGTATTCGATAATATCACGTACTCGATAAACTAAACTAAAGATAAACTAGAACCTTCACATTTTTTCAAACAACCTAGGTTATAAACGAGTAATTAGGCGAGAAGTATAATGGGAATGTTTGCACTAGTTTTAAAATTTCGAACATTTATTCAATGGTAAACAATGCACTGCACTATTATTTTATTGCAATTCCTTCAAATCTAGTTTTTAATAATACCGACTTCATGCCCTAGGATTAGCATCTTAATACATCTCTATAGGTAGATATAGATTACTTCTTTGCTTACCGCTTAGTATCAGTCAAATGCCGACAGATAAAGGATAACCTAGTTTTCTTTGTATAAATAAGATTTGTTGCCGAAATGGCCAGTTATTTGTCAATCGATAGTTTATAGTGAGTTCGATATTTGAGGATGAGGCTTTTATCCGGGCAGGATCAAGATGGCGGCGCGGCGGAGTCTGCTTTCAATCGAGGTTAGTAAACCATGAAAATGGGGCTATTATGCTGATAATACTGTCTGATATTGTCCCCAACGAGGAGCTCAATCGTACACAGGATTTCGATTAGGCATTGTCAGACTGTGTGCTCTTTGCGGGAGCCGACTGAGCTCTTTGGGGATAGGAGCGAAATCTTCTGTATCATCATCACAAAAGCTCTGATAGACATTTCAAACCTTCAAATTACCGCTTCTTCTAATACTGTGGATCGTATCTCATCGTATCTAATCAATAATCGTCCTCACAAACTCCAGTGTCCCCTGAAATAGTAATCCTAATCAATTGCTTAGCGTGCTTTCCAAAACCTATCCTAATCCTATCTATCCGTTATTTGGCAGACTGAGCTTGATTCAGGGAAGGCTCGAGCCCCTCGGTGGGGACGTATATGAGCTGTTGATGATGATGGTGAGATAAATGCATAAAAAGTTGTTGCTATGAGCATAAACCCCAGAGCAGATTATATTGGTTGGTTGGACTTCATAATTATTTTTGCACTACACATGGAATTTCTCTCAATTGGTGCGGAGCGAATTAGAGTTTTTGTTTGGTATTATCATAATTTGTTCACAATCACAGAAAAAAACGCTAAGGTGAGCCGGTGAAAACTAAAATTTTATTTTACCTTAGCATAATTCAATTTGTCTATCTAAAAGGACCTACAAAGCTCTAACTTTAATTCGTTTATTCTTCGTAAAACAAATAGCCGAGAATCGGTTTGGTAAAACAAATACTCCAGATTTGAAATTAGGCAAACATTCGTCTCGAGTGCTAGAGTAAACAATAATGAAAGCCATTACTAAAACGTGCTGGCTGGGGGATAAATTCGCAGCATTCTGTTACTGAGTTTTACTAGGGTAGTGCTTGGAACTGTTATATAGCAGGAGTGTTCCTATTCAATTAAAGAACAACAAAACATTTTCCGTAAGTTAATAATATCGCAAGTCAGATTATAAACGCCGTGTGGTGACGGCAGAGTAGAATACATTTGTCACCAACCCCTACTCTTCCCGTGGGTGTCGTAAGAGGCGACTTAGGGACTACACATTGAGCAGGGAACGGGCAGCAGCGCTCTCTGATACAGTAACCTTTTAATCTGCGATCTCCAACCCGCCTGCCAAGCGTGGAGATTATGGCAAAACCAAACACTTAAGTAGAAGAAGAAGAAGAAGAAAGAAATGAAAGTGGAAGAGGCTCATAGTCCAGCAGTGGACTGCAACGGGCCGTTGATGAGATTATAAACTAACGGCGTTCACAATCTTACGGTGATATATCCACTTTATAACTGTCTGTGCTCTTTGACTTTTAACATAGGTCTGCAGCGTGCGACCTCCGTGGCGCACGCGCTGCTTTGCTATACAGTAAATTACTGTCCATAGTTTTGTCTCACCTTTGTGAAATATTCAAAACGGAATTTGAAAGTTTGACTGAGTCGGGCGCGAGCTGCCTTGCGCTCCGCTTCTCTACCACTTGCTAGATTTGTAATTACGAGTAGAAAGCCCCAATAAAACATCAAAGTAACGATATTCCGTCTTATCATTCTACGTAGAGAGGGCCATGCCACTGTACCTTTA
Source organism: Carpatolechia fugitivella (assembly GCA_951230895.1). Lineage (NCBI taxonomy): Eukaryota > Metazoa > Arthropoda > Insecta > Lepidoptera > Gelechiidae > Carpatolechia > Carpatolechia fugitivella. The sequence continues at coordinate 15,474,124 of OX579646.1, read as the reverse complement.
GCCTTCTAGTTCAGTTGTTTTGACCGGTACCGAACTATTGCTTACTTAACTGAACTGCTGAGACTAAATGCTTTCAACAAAATGTTTACGCTCTTCCCAGTTCATACGTTGCAAGCAGACTCTAATTCATGGTAAGGAAGATATTCAGTTCCTTTTTCACATCCGAAACGGATCAGCAGTCGCCATAAGAGCACGAACACTCATTATAAAATATTGTTTTCTGCCTGTGTAAGATACTGTAATAAGTAAGAAGCTGTTCGTTTTCGTTTCAACTCTATAAACTTAACTAAGTATCGGTGCAATGCGATATACTTTAACGTTGACGCATAATATGTTCTCATACAGCGACAGTTACGCAAATGGCTTTTTAAAAATGATATTCCAGTGACGCTACTTAAATGTAATAAAATTCGTTTATTTATTCTGATACAACATTTTCATTGTAGAACATGTAAGTAAATAATTAACAGTATTAATTAATAAGCCAGGTCTAATTGAGTTCTCCAAAGTTAATACTTGTTTTAATGAATAAACGGTATTATGCGAGATGAATTAATTAATTATGAAGCGTCAAGCGAAAACATTAAAGAAAATAAGAAAGAAAGAAAATTATTTATTTCGAATAAAACACATTATCATCAACAGCTCTTATACGTCCCCACACCGAGGGGCTCAAGCCTACCCTGAATTAGGGTGATTAGGCCTTAGTCGACCACGCTGGCCCAGTGCGGGTTGGTCGACTTCACACACAACCTTTGAATTTCTTCGCAGAAGTGTGCAGGTTTCATTACAATGTTTTCCTTCGCCATAAGAGCGTCGAATAAACGTACATATGAATTCGAAATTCGAAAACACATTGGTTCGTGATGGGGATCGAATCCGCGTCTCCCGGACGGGAGGCAGCGGCCCTAGCCACTAGACCACCGACGCTCTCAATCACGTTATACACTTACTTAAATATTCATTACTTACTTAATAATACATTAGATACAGTATAGGCATAAGTGAATAGAACGTATGTTGCACTTGAGCATATTTGCATTAGTCTATATTTACTTTGAATTCACTGAAAAGAATTTAGTCACGCTTCATATATATATTTCTTTTTCATTTTAAAATCACTATCTTCAAAAAAAAAAGGAAAACGTCTATACATAAAAGACAGATGTGTCTAGTCTGCTCCTCGTATATAGTTTTCTTCTTTTCTATTCAACGCTGATATCAGTCATTTCTTTATGAAATAACTTGAACAATGAACAGTCAGAAGGTTAAATATTTGCTTATCAAACCTAACACTGACATAAAATTAAATTATCCTAATAGTTAATTTCTAGAATAGTCATTAAAGTAATCATAAGCCCTATATGGCCCGCTATTATGTAAAACGCCAATTTGAATACATAACGAACTCGCTAGCTGAAAACGGCTTGTCACGGAGTTGTTCCAAGGATATTGTATTACAACGGAATGACATTGTAGGCGTTTGATTGGATAAACTAATAATGTAAAACATAATCTACATTCAAAAACACACACACACTCAATCTCTCTTCACTTCTGTGGGGATGTGTGATTTGTGTACTGTAATAAATTTCTTATTATTATTTAAAAATCCAAATCTATGGAGCTATTTCTGAGAAACCATTGGAATGAGGAATTTGCTTTCAAGCGGATATGCATGCGGTGTAGGATGTCATACCGAAGAGAAGGAATGAAGTTAAGCCATACAAAGACAGACAAATTAAAAACTGCTCAATCACTAGCTATAAGTAGGTATTTTAATATACTTATACGAATGCTGCAGATACGTTGAGAATCTAATAACTCTCTCCGGAAATGTAACGATATACCTTGACTCCCCCCCTGCACCTCAAACAAAAGCCAACAGTGAGAATAAGAACATGAGAATAGATATTCCCTCAGTGGTGACATCATACAGAACCAATAACGATATATACAAAAAGCAATGCTTCACATCGTGTGGAATGTAGGTGAACCTAGTTAAATAATATTACTCTTATACTGTTGTTTTGTTTAATTTTACTTCTTTATTCCGCAGTCTCCCATCGGAATTCAAACCCAGAAACTCCAATTTGATAGTGGAACCTTTTATCCGCGAATCCTTGGAGGTTGTTTGGTTTTATCTATAAGTAAATTCGTCTTTAGCATTATAACACCATTGGCCACAACCAAGAGTAGCATAACGTGAGAGGCAGTCGTCTGAATGCGCCATTACCAGCTATTACTAACGACCCTCTACAATAATCGCGACTTAGGCTGCAAGAACCCCATTATGCACCTAGGGTTAATGACGTGCCTTTATTACCCCATTCAATTTAACCCCAACGCTTTGTGCTTCAACGCCGTCTTCTAAGAATATTGATTGTTTTAGAAGCGAGAAACTTTAAGTGTTTCTTAGCTGTAGCTGCTTAAGTGGCGCCACAATCAGTTTTGTGTTTTATGAGTTCTTCTTGTGTGCATTTATAAGATAGTTGTTTTATATAAATCGTCGAAAACATACTAGCACAGGCAGTTCATGGTACTGAACAATTTTTTTATGTATTGTCAAGAAACCAGTCATTATCTTCATTTCCTATAGGGTTTTAAGCCAACTACTAGATCAAATCCAGGACCAACGCCTCAACTTGTCTTCCAAAGCATCACTTCATACGAGGTACCACCAAACAGCCTCCGTGGCCGAATGGTCGACATTTCGATGCCCATTACGGAGGTTCCGGGTTCGATTCACGGTGGGGACACTGTCAAGCAAAAATCTCTTTATGAGACTTTCCCCAGATTGGTTAAGACTAAGACATTGCAGGCTAAATCACCTGATTGTCCGAAAAGAAAGATGATTCCGTGCTTCAGAAGGCACGTTAAGCCATTGGTCCTGGCTACTATCTAGTCTCTATAACACTGACACCAGGGTTTGTGAGGTCGGTTGTCGACCTTACAACCCATACGATGAACAAGAAGACTTCATACCAAATAAAAAGTAAGGTAGAAAGTCATCCATTTACCTATTCTACATATATGTACAAATCTAGATAACATTTAAATAGATAAAAGGTGGGATAAGAGAAGAATAACCGCTTTTCTCACGACACGCCGGCTGGTAAAAGAATTACTTACGCACGCCCCTTAAGTTAGGCTCTACACAAAGTTTCAAGTGCCCGGCTAAGGCGGGTGACAAACGACGGTTATCTTGTTCGGAACCCCTACGGGTTAATGATCATTTACCCTTCAGTATAGTAAATAAGCGGCAAAGACTAGAACGTTTCTTCTACGAGGATAAAATATAACCTTACTGTTCTACGTTGCATAAAATTGTTTTATTATCATTTGGTTTTATTTTCCTTTCATGGATGAACAATTTTTCTATTCAGGATGTTTGATATGATGTAGAGGAGTTTTTAAGCATTTTCAAGATATCTGTCCATTGTTGCCGATATATTATTGATATTCTGATTGATTCACTACCTAGGTATTTTAAAGTTTCTATTTAAAATTGATTCCTTGAGAAATGGCGTAATAAAGAAACGCCTGACGCGGGCTGTAAATGATGGAGCTTAATTGGACTTAGTAGCTTTTGGATCGGTCGCTCGTTAGGAACTTGGCCCTATACTAAAATTAATGTTGCCTAACTATAAAGGCATTCCATAGAGTTGAGTGCGTAGGTCAGATGATATTGGCCGGCTAATTTGAAGGGGCATTGACGGAACCACGGATCAGTAATCCGGGGATTACGCTGGGTCTCGGGGATGACGAAAACTCAACACGGATGAACGAAATAATATAACAGTTTTGTTTTTTAAACAAAAGCGCAATTAAGTACTAGAGAAAGTTTCTGAAAGCTAGAAGCTGACATTAAAGCTGACTAGAGTGTCTTTTAAGGTGATACATTTCATAATGTTTGTCATGTATGTATATGGGTTACGTTACTCACATTATACTTTATTCATTCAGTAAGGCTATTGTTCTCATGGCTATTGATCTATCAAAGAAGTTTTTTTTTACAAATAGAGACAATATAAACATAAAATAAAAAAATACCCAAACAAGGTTTAAGTTTAGCCTAGTGGAACAAAATTAAATGTTGCCTAAATTCGTTCAGGCTTGAAAAGCTAGCTGGTAACAATTTAATATTCGCCAGTCACCACCGCCTGCCGTGCAATTTAAAAAGTTAATTAAACATGGCTACGTTACACAGTATACCCGGCGGGGCGTGGCCGTGGCGTTAGAACCATTTTGCAAACAACTTCACAAAATTCTCTGATATTTTAGGGTAGACTGTTATAGGTTTTAGAAACAGGAACGTGGTTTTTATCTGTGCAGCAAATATTGCAGACTGTAAGCAAAATGTTTAACCCATGCCTCTATAGGACATATACTCTATAGTATAGGGTATACCAATCACACCTTGTAAAATTTTGGATTTACTCATCGTATCGCATGCACTTAATTTAAAAATCCCATTAAACTTGATGTGTATTATGATAAGGATACTTTATACGGCATATTAGGGCTGCTCCTACAAACAAAGGGTAAATTACTGTATGCTCCGAGGCCTAAATTGTGAATATTTAATACGATGTACAGTTCAAGGGTGAAAACCCTGAAGGTTTCATGGAAAATAAATAAGCAGTAGATAACATCATTTTAAACAGCACTTGGAGACGAACATAGTATTTTTTATTTAATAATAGATAAAATATACAATGTGCCAGTTAGTTTTAACGTAAAACCGCTACCCGTAAAACTAAACGACTTCTTAGTACAGCTTCAAGTCTTAAAAAAATAACAGCCTCCGTAGCCGAGTGGTCGAGATTTCGCCGCTCATTACGGAGGTTCCGGGTTCGATTCCCGTTGGGAACACTCTCAAGCAAAAATCTCTTTGTGAGACATTCCCCAGTTTGGATAGGACTTTGCAGGCTGAATGGTGGTGAGGTCGGTTGTCGACCTTAATCGATAATCTATTCTTAATCTGTTTTGTTTTTCTTATCTAATTTATAATATTTTTTTATTTTCTTATATCTTTTTATTTCTTTTTTTTGTGCTCAAAATCTTATTGTATGAAATGTTCTTTTTTTGTGAATTTCTATAATAACAAAAAAACACGTTATATACGTGCAATTTTATAAAAAAATACTTCTTGTGTCTCTTGGGGAAAGTTGTTCAGTTTCTGAACTGAGCTCCGCCTCCCCCTTTCCGCTTAATAGGTATTTTTTAACACCCTATATACCTATCTTCTATCCAGCCGTGTGGTGAGGGCAGAGTAGAATACATTTGTCACCAACCCCTACTCTTCCCGTGGGTGTCGTAAGAGGCGACTTAGGGACTACACATTGAACAGGGAACGGGCAGCAGCGCTCTCTGATACAGTAACCTTTTAATCTGCGATCTCCAACCCGCCTGCCAAGCCTGAAGATTATGGCAAAACCCTCCACTTAAGTGGATGAGGCTCATAGTCCAGCAGTGGACTGTAACGGGCCGTTGATGATATCATCTATCTTCCCAACACACAGATATCGTGTATACCTTACCCGAGCGGTCTCTACCTCCGAAACCTGTTCGTATGAGTGTCGTGCACGTGCGAATCCGCGAACTAGTATTTCGTTCCCGAACTGGAATGCACGTCGAATACAAAGCAAAGCCTTTGCCGCACAAAGCTGCAAACACCTCGCCATTGGCCTCGATTCGGGATGTCGTGCTCTTACTCTAACTTTAAAATCCAGCTATCCTTTTCGTTTTTAGGACCAATGAAAGAGAGGTGATGAACGAATGATATTAATTTGAACGAATGATAATCTAAAATAAGGGCATAGTTGTCAGCTTAAGAGATTTTTAAGTCACATGTTTTAAGTGCTCTCTAAAATTATGCAATCGACACGGCCATAAGGTTCAAATTCTATGTTTGACAGCTCTAATATTAGAATGACCATCTCCTGTCCCTTTTCAATCTTTAAAAGGGAAAAAGGAAAGATTAACTTAAATTAAGGATTAGAACGTGACAGTGTGAATCGGGACCATTGTCTGTCGCGTTGTGTTCCGCTTCTGTTATGCTAATATTAGAGTCGTAATATTAGAGTATGACGGCCCGTAGCCTAGTTGGTAGTACGCCTGCCTATGAAGCAGAGGGTCGCGGGTTCGAATCCCGCCCAGGGCTAAAATTCGTGTGATGAGCACTTGTGTTTGCCATTGTGCCTGGATGTTATTTATCTACCTATATATGTATGTATTTATCTATTTAAGTAACCTATATCAGCTGTCTGATACCTATAGTACAAGCTTTGCTTGGTTTGGGATCAGATGGCCATGTGTGAAAATGTCCCCACATATTTATTTATTTATATGTATGTATTTATGTAATGTATATTTATTTAAGTAATCTATATCAGCTGTCTGATACCCATAGTACAAGCTTTGCTTAGTTTGGGATCAGATGGCCGCGTGTGTGGCCCGCCCCGGCTTCGCACGGGTAGATTAATTCATACTTTAACACATTTTTAACCAACTTCAAAATGGAGGAGGGTCGTTATTATTTATTACAGTGGGCAAAGTACTCGTATCTAATTTACACTACGATAAGTAGGTAGTAAGTTACCACCCATTCAAGTAGTAAGAAGAAAACACAAAATGAAGCCCAGTCTATTTTGACAGCTTGCCTAGTTTAGTAGACGGATTAAGTTAACTCGCCGCTGTGCAAATAGGCCGGGGACACTATGGGTAGTTAACTCGCCGCTGTGCAAATAGGCCGGGGACACTATGGGTAGTTAACTCGCCGCTGTGCAAATAGGCCTGGGACACTATGGGTAGTTAACTCGCCGCTGTGCAAATAGGCCTGGGACACTATGGGTAGTTAACTCGCCGCTGTGCAAATAAGCCTGGGACACTATGGGTAGTTAACTCGCCGCTGTGCAAATAGGCCGGGGACACTATGGGTAGTTAACTCGCCGCTGTGCAAATAGGCCTGGGACACTATGGGTAGTTAACTCGCCGCTATGCAAATAGGCCTGGGACACTATGGGTAGTTAACTCGCCGCTGTGCAAATAGTTATGTATTTTAAGTTATCCCTATTCAACACATAGTAAAAAAGTGGAGATCCAATATCAATATATTTATTTACTTTTTATTATTGAACGATACGTGATATAGTTTCCATTTTTACGTGAGTTTTAATAATAATTTATTTACTTATTAATAGAACCAAAATATGAATTACGCTTTCGTAACTCGAAACTTTCGTACCATGCTTGTGAGCATTCATGGATGTATTGAGTTCCCACGTAGAACATAATTTTAGTGTGATGTTCTAAAAAGGATCGCAATTTTGAACAATATTTTTTCTTTCTCTGGTAACGCTCTATGATCTAGTTCTAGGTTTAAACCACAGAGGAACACAAGAGGTGACGCGCGTCAGAAATCTTTGGTTTAACCATCGAGGTCACAAAGCACGAATAGTAGGCCAGTCATATCGTACAAATAAAAAGGCTGAAATAGACATAATTGCGGTAAACTTGCTCTTTTGGCATATGTTGTTTGTCCATTTGGATAGTATTAATCCAGATTTGCAGTGAAATTCTAGCGCACTGAGTAGTTGCTGAAAAACCACCAAAAACGACATTGGAAGGCTCTGACGATAAAGGTCACTCCTACTTTTTTAAAGTGTACAAAATTCCTGACAGTTTGATCCCTAATTCAATTATGTTGGTCTAATAGGTCACACGATACAGGGTTCCCAATATTCACAATTTTCCCCAAAATGTTGGAAAATTGGAAATGTTAATTTGTGACCTATTAGACCTACACAATTGAATTAGGGCTCAAACTGTCAGGAATTTTGTACACTTTAAAAAAGTAGTAGTGACCTTTGTCGTCAGAGCCTTCCAATGTCGTTTTTGGTGGTTTTTCAGCAAATACTCAGCGCGCGAGAATTTCAGACTGCTGCAAATCTGGATAAATATTATCTAGGTGGACCCAAACAACATACCAAAAGAGCAAGTTTACCCCAATTATGTCTATTTCGAATGTAACATATGACTGGCCTATAGTGCCATAATTTAAAAAAAAACGAGGTTTTGAACTTTATACCTTTGCTTCTATCAGTAAGTCTATGTATGTGTTACACCGGGTAGAGGAAGAGTTTTCTATACGATAAAGTGACAGTTAGATATAACACGAGAAATATCTAACAGTCTTGCTTTCCTTTTCTTGTGAAAGAACATTCTCTACTCGACGCTAGTTCAAGTTCGTACGTACGTTATAATTTATACCTAACAATCGCTACAAATGTGAATCTGTACGTGTTTTTGTGCCGCGGACCATTCCCGAAGCCCTTACGTAAGGCTGGAAACACGGAGCTAGTGTTGTCAAAATGTCGATAGTTTGACTAACGATATTTAACTTTAAAAATCATTTATAAATCTTTATGGTTTCAATTCCACAATTATTAAAACTATCGATCGTATTAAATTATCATAACACTATTGATCTTTAACCTATATACTATCGATACTGGTGCTGTGTAGCGGTAGTATTGTGATGAGCTGCAGATTGTATCGACATTAATATCGATCTGTAATGTTCTTCTTGATAATCGATCGATAATTATATCGATAGGTATTAACCGGCAACACTGCACGTTCCACCTCGCTTTGTTGTGTTCCGCGATGGTAATGTAATAAACTAATGTACACAATAACACTCTATTATTGTATGTGCGAAGCCTAATGTAGGGAAGTCTGTGTGTGAAGTTGAATGTACAAGGTGTCCAAAAAGGGTATTTGCACTTTTAAATATCAATAAATCGTCTTAATGATGGTAGATAGCAAAAAAATATATAATGTCATACGTGGAATTTATTGGAAATTTAGTTGCAATGGATTCGTATACCGGAGCTCAGCGTGCATTTTGTGTACGAGTTTATTATCAAAACAATAATTCGATAATAACAGCTCGCCGCTTATATCGCGCGCAATTCAATGTACGGGACATTTCTTTATCTCCCAGTGCGAATATCATTAGAAAATGGATTAAGACATTTGAGGCTACAGGGTCAACTTTAAAAAACTTTTTTTTTTCTTTCATTGCGGACGTCCGAGAGAAATAAGGCTACCTGCAGTTATTCAAGAAGTTCACGAGTCGGTAAGGCAAGATCCCTCACTATCACTGCGAAAGCGAAGTCAATCAGTAAACATTGCAAAATCAAAATTGCACTTGATTTTAAAGAAGGATTTGCATTTACGTGCTTACAAGATTCAATTAGTGCAAGAATTAAACCCCACAGATTATGAACAGCGACTAAATTTTGTTCAGGAGATGTTTGCGCGCTTTACCAACTTCAACAATGTCTTGTTTAGCGATGAAGCAAATTTCCACTTAAATGGCCATGTCAATAAACAAAACTGTCGCTATTGGTGTGATAAAAATCCTCGTAAGCATATGCGTCCACTTTACAGCCCTAAGGTGGTAGTGTGGGCAGCAATGTCCGCCAAGGGCATAATCGGCCCCTATTTCTTTGAAGACGGTAGGGGGGACATGCACTTACAGTTAACGCGGACAGATATTGTAACATGATTGAAAGTTTTTTGGCACCATCTTTACAGGAATTTAGAGGTTACAATTCGGCAACATTTTTTCAGCAGGACGGTGCCAAATGTCACACGAGTAGAAGGTCTATTGAAGCATTGAATGAGTTATTCCCAGAAAGAGTTATCTCAATAAATGGGAACCTTAAATGGCCCCCTAGGAGCCCAGACTTAAGTCCACTTGATTATTTTTTATGGGGTTACCTAAAGAGTAGATTTACATAAATAAGCCGTCAACTTTTAGCCAATTGAAAAACAATATTGCAAGTGAAATAACAAAAATCACTAACGCTTTATGTGAACGTGTCTTAGGCAATTTACGGCCACGACTTGAAGAGTGTCAAAATCGTAATGAACGTCATTTGGACAACATAATTTTTTCGTCGTAAACTTTCCATTGTATGTTCTTTTTGCAAATAGTAATAAAATTATGAAATGGTATATTTTTCATTTATGATTTTCGTATATAAACTGCCAACACCCTTTTTGTATACCCAGTATTTTGTACGTTGTTCAAGCTTTAGGCACGTAGGATTAATAATGTATCAGCTGAAGCAGATAGGTGATTGGCAGTCTGTATAATCCCGAATATAGGATAAAGGGTAATGGTAGATAGGATTTTTCGTTAGGTACCTAACGTGTTAGTAAAAAATGCTTAAACTGCCAGTGCATAAAAAGGCCTATTTATACATGCCCAAGTACAGTGGCGAGTTACCTAAAGTCGTCAACTAAACTCGGCAAGTGGCTGTCAAAATATACCGGGCTATCGGACTTCTGTTTTTGTTTTGTTCATAATGACTACTTGACTGGGTTGAATGCTAACTTACTACTTACCGATGCGATATGTAAATTAGCCCAAAGTTGCTAAAGTCACAAAAAATATTTTATTTTTTTACAAATTAACTCGGTCGGCTAATTCATTCATTATGAAAAGTCAAGAAGATAATTTACTTTACAGTGAAAGATGTTCTTCCGTGGCTCCTATTCTTAAATTGGAAAATCTTTTTTCTCTCTGCTATAACCAAGCAAAATTGATTTAAGCACTTAAGTTCTACAAGCAATAATAAAATATATTATTATACTTTATTCATACCAAACAAATAAAAATGGACGGCTGTGAACACATTAGAGTAACAGCCATCATACTATGTGTGAAAATATTGTGCGATGACGTCATGTATTAATGAAGTTACCTTTTTGCACCCACAAAGACACGTGTAAGCGGCAAATCAAGTTAAGTAATTAATCATACATGCCGCCATGTGGCACATTTTACGCGAACGTTCCCGTGAAATAATTTACAAGACGCGGGTATCCGAACGAGAGAACGAGATCAAAGATTAGAATTTGGGAGCTGGATTTTAAAGTGTACTGGTCCTTTGAACGTATTTTCAGTTTGGAAATTGTAGACTTGATGAATGATAATGACATTAAAAAAAATAGATCGCCTTTCTCTAAAAAAAAATATCCACATTTTTTTTTAAAGAACATTAGGTACCAATACAAATTACTTCACACATTTAATATTTAAAATGCTAATATGAACTTCAAATTTACGTTTTGATTTTTATTTAAGTACTAGTACCTTGAAGTAGTTGACATTTCATTCAATGGAAAACTTATAATTACTATTGTTTACCATTCAATCAGGCTGTAACTCAATCTAAACTTTTATAAACACCAGTGTTTCTGACAGTTCAAAGATAGTTATTTTAATGAATGTTTATCTTATTCAAAACATTTAATTAAAAGTATTTTTACTGTGAAGATAGTAAAAAGTAGCTAAATGGAAAGAAAATTAAATTTCAAGTATATTCACCAATTTTATTCACCTTTGTTTTGATCAGCTCATATACGTCCGCACTGAGGCTTGAGCCTACCCTGAATTAGAGCGATTAGGGCTTTCGGTGACCACGCTGTTTTGTTATATTTCTTAATAATTTTCATCAGATAAAACTAGTTAACTCCTTCAAAAGTTCAGTCAAATAAAAAACACGAAAAATAAATGTAATTGAATTGTCGTATCATAATAACCACCAAAACGTACGCACATAGACGCTGCGTGCACACTCGCACGCACACACTCACACGCCGAGGGGTTGCGTCGTGACGTCACGGGAGAGCAGGGTGGAAGATTGCTTAACTCCGAAGTTAGATAGAGATGGAATATAGGACAAGCGCCGACCTACCTTCGGCTTACAGTGTCCCGGCACCTACGGCAACTACGAGGCTTATAATAAGGTCGCGAGGAGCCTTCAAATTATTCAAACGACTATTCTTTTAGTCTGATTTGATTAGACGAATTTGCTGAATACGAACCTAATTCTATCGGTCAGTCTAGACTCCAGACGATAAACTGTGGCTGTCTTGAATAATTTAAGATAAATTTATTCAAGTGGGGCGAATACTGAAAGCATATAAATTAACTTAATTTTGTGTGGGCACTTTTATAGCAGTTAGATAACATTCTAAAATTCGAAAGATTATCTTTGAAAATTTAAGTTAGAAACCTACAATCTCATTACTTCAACTTTTCATATTATCGTTGAAAAATAACATTTTATTGTGTAAAAATACTTTAGAATATTTAATTGAATATCTGCATATTATTTTAACACCGGCATACTTCAAATTAATAATAACGTTGAAATAGTTCCAAAAAGTTCGTTTGCGTCCAATCCACATTGCATCCAAATAAATCCAAAGTCCAGTATCTAGTGTTGGGGGTGAAGAGTGACGTCACAGGCGGGTTCCGCAGTGACAAGATCATCCCTCTCTGTCCGCGCGGCTGACAGCTGTATTATTGTACTGAATAAACCGTAAACAAACGCTGAATAATCTACCAGACAGTGCTATGCTAAGGCTATGCTTCCATTCACGTTGGTTTACCATACTAGGACTTATTTTTAATAATTTAAAGTAAAAACAACATATTCCACATTACTGTCATAATAATAAACAAAAACATGTTCCATTTTACGATTTGTGTACCCAAGCGCGCCTACGACACAAAGTGCTACGCCGTAGCAAACAGCTACGATCACATAAACCCACGAAAACCGAAATATAAACACTATACCGCACCCACTCTTAAGTTAAAAACAGTGCTGTTTTTCTATATTTGATCTCTCAAAATTGTACTCGCATATTTTCATTTAAAAACTGCAAAATCACACATTGGAAAAAAATACTTCTACCCGGAAAGAAGTTTTGCTTCATTTATATTAATAAGCTGCAAAAAAAAAATGTCTCATATTTGAAAAATATAAATTATGTATGGAAACAATAGTTTTACTTTTTATTTACTTTTTAGTAAGCATTAAATTTTACTTTTTAGTAAGCATTAGAAACTAACTACGTCTACTATAACACTAAAACTCATCATCATAATCAACATCAACGGCTCGTTACAGTCCACTGCTGGACTATGAGCCTCCTCCACTTAAGTGGAGGGTTTTGCCATAATCTCCACGCTTGGCAGGCGGGTTGGAGATCGTAGATTATAAGGTTACTGTATCAGAGAGCGCTGCTGTCCGTTCCCTGTTCAATGTGTAGTCCCTAAGTCGCCTCTTACGACACCCACGGGAAGAGTAGGGGATGGTGACAAATGTATTCTACTCTGCCGTCACCACACTAAAAATACATTGGTAAAATATATTAAGTCAATAAGAATTAAAAATATCTTTACGTTCTAAGACAGTAGGGTAGATTTAGGGTAGGGTAGATTTTATTCGAAAGACTTTTCTTTATTTATATTCGTTTCCTGAGGCAATTTGGTTATGTTTTTTTTTTCATCTGCTATGCTGTGTGTAAAATTTAATTATTCCTTACATGATTTTTTTTCACTAACCTAGAGAAATCCCTGAAATAGTCAATGTAATAGCTTCAGTCATGTGTTGTTTGTAATTTTAATATACTGTTGTGTCAATATCAGAAACTACGTCTAGCTCTTGCTATCACTGTTGCATTGTCTTATTTTCGTATGTAGCAGACAATCTATAGAACAAGTTAACTCATTAATGACAGTAAGAAAAATAAGCTATAGTTATCGGACGCGTTCTTATTCTTTTCTAATTATAATCTACCTAACTTCTTGATTTGTTTCTAAACTTGGCCTGGTTGCTCGAGTAGCTACTGTCTGCATACAAAATAAAGTTTCGTTTTGATTACCGTTTGTGTACTGTGATCATAATTTGTTTGTTGGGGGCAAGGGGCGGGGCGGGAGTGGGGGCAGCGCTGGGACTGTATTATATACGCCACGGGACGCTCTGTCAGTATGGCTGACTTATGGCCCATTTAGAGAACTGTCGGCCTTCGGAATATCCCTGCTGGGCTCCGTGGAACAGAAAAGTAAACAATACTCTAAAAATACAACCGAATTAACCCTCAAGGGGTGTACCCATGCCAACTCGCAGTTTCTGAAGGCCTAAGGCTCGTGAACGAGCAAGCAGAAAATTCCAGAAAACATATATATTAAACTTGGATATATAACTTTTATTTCGCATAGACTGATTTTTATTAAAAACATTAAATACTATACCAAAAACGCTATTGAAGTCGAGCTGTTCCTATTGTTAAATTCGCTACTGCTTCTAAACTACAACAGACGCGGACACGGGATATAATTGGCAATTCATTTATCTTTCATCCGTACAAAAATAATATTTAATCATAGGTAGTTCAAGAAAAACGAGTTTTTCGCACGATTCCTGCGCAGTGTCGGACGTAACTACTGTGAAGCATCGCACGCTAATATAAACGTTATTTCTGTAGTGCGTCGGTTGAACTTTCAACTAAAGTGCGTTGAGTTGCTAATTTTGCCATTGTATGCCCCTTAATTAGGAAGGATCGAGCCCCTCGGAGGGGACGTATATGAGCTGTTGATGATCTAACCTTAATTTTGTCAGCGAATAGTTCAAAGCACTTTTACGTCCGTGAACGAACTACTTTGAGCGCACTATGTGAGAACCAATCGTCACTTTTTGAATAGATGGGATGAAAAAAATCTAGTTTTAGTGGGAAACAAAGATTTAGCGATCGTCTTTTGTAAATTAGGGGTCACGTGTCTACCTACTACCTACTCATTTTTTTATGTGAAATACAGTTTTACGGTACAATGATGTCCTCGCCAAATATAAAAGGAAACCATTATACCTACCGATAAAATCTATTTGATAATTCGTTCTAAGAAATAATGTTTGCTTTGGTTTTCATTTGAAATCGGTTATTCTACGAATTCAATTTCTTAATTGACTCGGAGTTTGAAAATAAAGAAAAAGTATTCATTAGAATTGGCATGATTGTTTTTTTTATTTGTCATTCTTAATATGAACAGAGTAGTAACCTCGTGGCTTCATGGCAAATTATTATAGGCAACAATTTTAATTAACAAAGCATGAGAATAGTCTTTGATTATCTAGAAGCTTAGTGGACAGAGCAATAGTTCAACACAGGAGCTCCACTTCCTTCTGGCGTTGCTTTGCAGTGCTCTGTGCAGCAGATATTTATGCATGATATGATGCGCCGGCGACTGAGACACCCCCTTCGGTAACACTGACTGTCCAAAGCTTTGACAGCTCGCTGGGAGGCAACGCGCTTTAGAACTCTTTGGTCCGCGAGACGTGACTGTCACCAGTAAAAGCAGAACGAAGACACAGACAAAAGAACAAAGTGCTCTGGTCGTCCCACAGACAAAAGAAAGTCGTTCGATCTAGGTTTTGGTGGAGCCGTTTAGACTCAGAGAAACAAAAGAGAGTTGCGAGGCGATGCGCATCTAATTTCTTTGCGTTTAGATATATCAAAGATCTTTGATACCTTGCTTTGTATAGTTATATTATATGAGTTAAAACGAGTTGCTGGAAGTTCCCAGCACACTGCGTGAGCCCACAGGGAAAAAAGGCTCTGTCCCATTCTCAAGGTTTTCCCTAACAAAGTAATGTTCTCGTAATGCAATTAATCTTTTGTGCCCACTAATCGGAAACAATAACGTAATTTTACGGCCCAGTCACATGTTGCGAGCGGTTAATAGCATTTTCAGTTTAGTAGTCCACTCGATCTATATCGATAAATTTCAACGCTTTATCTATCTTTACGATCCATCTCGCCATTTACGAGATATGAAGAGATAATTTGAAAGTTACAGCTTTAAGGTGTCGGATGCATCTATAGCTTATAAAATAGTTATCAATTGAAATAGCACAATAAGAGCAAAAATTTATGTGTATCTTTACCTGGCAAAGTTATAAAAATATACGTTAATGATAATTATTGTTGAGTTTAATGAGCGACAACAAAGGCTTTTTTGACAACACAGGCCCCTTAATACCTTAATTTTCATAAAAAATATCAGTAAATACATATATATGTACCCTTACAGTAGAACGTATAATGCCTAATATGTTTGACCGTACATACGTTTGACACATACATTTCTCGCTGCTGTACATACGCAAATCCCTTTGAACTATTTCGACACTCACAACCCCTAAAACCATGTCGCGAGAATACTTTCCTTTATAACATTTCTTCGTAGTTTTTCACAATCCTCTAAGCCCCTTGTAGGTGGCCTCAAACTAATGCATAACCCAACTTTGTTTGTGAGATATCCGATACTAGGCAAGCAGAATTCCAGCTTCCTATCATATCTAGTACTCAGTACACGCTGATGCAAAGTGGATCTGATATTCCCTGGGAGCGTCTCAACTCTCAAAGGAGTGTCGGTTACAGAGCCTCAGCCGTATCGTGTGCGTCTTTATTTGTGTGTGGTGAGAAATTAAATATTAATAAGTTGCGGGAACTACAGAGCTTTTCTTGTTAAACTTTGTATGTGCTAGGAATAAGATGAATATGGCAAAACTTTTGTTGTACACTGCTTGGGTAATAAACAATGTTTCAATCCCTGCCTTAGGTTAATACACGTAGCTGCCAAGACCAGTATTATTATTCAAACTATCAAAGATGCAAATAAATATGTATTATATGGCTTGGGCCTCTCAATGAGGACTTCATAACAATTGATAACGATAACTTATCCACTTACACATTTAATTAATTTAATGAGAATATCACATAACATCACATCAAACTAATATTATAAATTGAAAAATATATTTGAATGTTTGGATGTTTGTTCCGCTTTCACGCTTTAACTAGGTACAGAACGGATTTGGATGTTCGAAATGGAGATAATTTATACCCTGGATACAAAGGATACTTTTACGGGAAAAAATCTTATTCCCACGGAAAATCCTTACACAACGCGAGCGTAGCCGCGGGCGGACAACTAGTAGATACAATAAAATAAAACCTTTTTGTTGGTGATGGAAAAAATACATGGGTATTTGTTTCACATTTGCAAAACGTTTCTTCTACAATTATTATGTAAAATTGTTACATAATGTTTGTTATAAACCTGTAGAAACTGTTTCTTTCCGCAAAAAAATAAGAGGAAAAGCTTTAAATCTATTTACAAGAGATAAGTCAGATAAGTAAGGAGAAAGCGTAAGTTAGCAGCTTCATCTGGGCTCCTAGAGTTTTCATTAGATTACGGTCTCCGAGCCGTTCTCAACGAAACGCAAACCCGGGTAAATTTTAGCCTAGATTTTACTGAGCTACCTGTGGATGAGAATCAATATTTGCACACAAAATGCAATAGCTATTCCGCGAACGGAAACGTCCGGGAAGATGGAGTGAAATCCATCTAGCTAGCAACTGCTCAACGATAATACTGAAAATTAAAATAAAAACTGACTTTTACGAGATAAGTGTCTATAATAATAATAATAATAATAACTTTATTTATTTCCACAACACAAGAAAAATAATTTTAACATAAATACACCAGAAACAATGTCGTGTTCTTGTGGAGGGCTGATGCCTAAGCTAGGTTTATATATAAACCTGTATTATAGGTCATCAGGCCTTCCCTCACAGCACAGTAAACTTAGTGCACTAGAAATACTAAATTTAGTGTAGATATAAAAAGTATAGTATTATAAATATAACATGCAAATTTGAAATATACGCCAAAGATTGTTTGATGATTATTTTTGTTGTTTTTATTAATGGGTCTAAGCATTTGTTTGTGTGGTGTGTGTGAGTATGTGTGTATGAGTGTATGGGGGTACGTGTGTGTGAGGAAGTTTTTGTATACGTAAGAATATTATTACTGTAAACTGAATGATAAGAGTAATTTCCGCTTTAGACGTTTATATTACAGAAATGCAAAGTATAGACAAAATAGGTACCCTTACTTAGCCCTACGACAACAAGTCTTGGGATCGGTATGTCTGATCATCCACTAGGAGACAGAATCCACTAAGAAGAGAAGAAGAGACAATGAATATTACTAATAAAATCAATAATCATCCTTTAACTTAGCCCTACGACAACAAGTCTTGGGATCGGAATGACTGAACATCCACTAGGAGACAGCAACCACTAAGAAAAGACGTAATGAACATTACTAATAAGAGTTTGATCATTGTTTTGGAGAAAGAATTGAGTCTATTTCATTTACATGAGCATCAAGGAGTAGTTTGGTGACTTCTGTCTTCATCCTATACCTGGGAAGGTTTCTAATGGTGACTTTTTTATTAATGAAAGTGTATAGCCGTGGTGCTGTGAAGATATAGAAACGCTGAGCGAATCTTGTTCTAACATTAGTAGTAGGACAACTGAAAACTCTTTTATTTAAATCGGGTAGATTTGGAGCTGTGACTTGATGGTATCTAGTAATGCATCGTAGCGCATAGAGCTTACGCACTGTGAGTACACCAGACACACTATATACCCTGTTACTAGGACATAGTATGGGTAGTGACATAAGTACTTTTAAAACTGCTCGCTGTGCTCTTTCCAGAAACATAAAATGCGTTTGCGCTGCCCCGCCCCAAGCAACGATTATATTATAAAAGAATCAAAACTTGATTACGTTTCTGCAACACTTATTAAAATCGAAATTCAAAATAACGTACCTATTTAAATTATGAACACGATAAGATTTTCAAAATTGGTACGTTTACAGCATTGAATGCGTTCATCTGTGTGCCACAGAAACATCACAGGGTTAAAATCTTAAACTTTCAATCGGTTTAATGACAGTTTAAACTTTATATAAAAGACAGCAAAGAACACTGTTAACTTAGTCCGTAATATTTGTATCCTGCGCATCTGACCGCTTCCGTCATCATCATCATCATCAATATTTGTATCAGCTTGCATGCAAATAAACCGGAAATTAGCACTCCCGTCAAAATCAAGATGCGCGCGGAAGACGTGGCATATCGCGTTGCTGACGAAGTTCGCAAACAGCTGACACCACAGGCCCTGCATCAGCTCTGTTGAGATCTAATGTCTGGATTATTTAAGTATCCACTTCTAGCTTTCTACCTATAAATGAACTTATTTTTTATTTAATGGGTATAATTTTCCTTCGCTAATAACTTAAATTTTTAACTATGTCCATCGAACCGTTTATTACATTTAAAGTACAATTTTGGTTAGTGATGAAAAAACTACGCGGCACAGACAACAATCCTCCTTCACGCCCCAAAATTAAATCTTTATCGATTCTTTTATTGCCCACTCAATACTAATTACGATTAGTCTAGTCTAGAAATCTCCGCTCGTGAAACAAGACGAAATTATTAATTTGAATGTTTAGTCAGAGTCGGGCTACAATAATGGTAAAGATCTAATTATTCAAAAATCTTTCATTAAATTGGATTAAAATGTTAAACATGGTTTTGTTTTAATAAATTAAAAAGCAACAAAACGTAAAACAATCAATAACAATTTATAGTTTTGTTTTGTTTTTTATTTTTGTTGTTATTAAGTTTTTGGTATTTTTGTTATTTTTATGCATTTATAACTGACTGAAAAACACCTTGACAAATAACCAACCTCATCAAAACACACAATCAGTAACAATTACAAAATACCAAAAATGATGCGATAATGTGAAACAGAAATATTTACTTACCAATTATTTTTATTAGCATTTAAACGAGGGTAGATGCTGATTGCTGACTGTGTCGTAGATTGGTCCCGGTTGGCCTGTTCTAATGAATATCATTGTAAGTTGGGCCATAATTTCTTGCCTCTTAATGAAATTCTAAGACTGACCCGGCGGCCCCTGGGGACATTTTGCGTACAAAATTAAAGTAAAGGTTTCTTTGATAATTACAAAATGAGTCTTTACAGAAAGGTACGTCGGCTATTTTTTAATAGCTTACCGCTCGTGGCTACACCTGCGGTGTGTAAGATTTTTCCAGTAAAAAGTATTCTATGTGTTAATTCAGGGTACAAACTATCTCCATTCTAAATTTCATCGAAATCTGTTCAGTAGTTTAGGCGTGAAAGCGGAACAAACATCAATACAAAAACATCAAAACAAAACATCTAAACATCCAAATATATTTTCACATTTATAATATTATAGGTATATACAGGTAGTTTGTACACTATACACTACACTATATATCGAAATTGGAAAATGGAGAAATTAAATCTTAACATTAAATGTAGTGGTCGTAATTTGGTGGAAGTCGCAGAAGCTACTTTCCTCGGCATAACTCTTGACGAGCATTGTACATGGATCTCTCATATTGCAAATGTATGCAACCGAATAAGTAGATTCGTGTATGCCTTGTATAGAATTCGCAGTATTTCAGATATTGACACAGCCCTTATGGCTTATCACGGCTATGTTGCGTCCGTTTTACGGTATGGTTTGGTGCTATGGGGCAATTCCAGAAATTTGTATGATGCATTTGTTATACAAAAGCGTTGCATACGGGCACTTTGCAGGGCTGCACCTCTCGATACTTGTCGCCCACTTTTCCGTAAATTAAGAATTCTGCCTTTACCATCATTATATATATTTGAAGTGGCGTGCTTTGTAAGGAAACACATGTATCTATTTAAAACTAAAAGGCAGGTCGTTCAATTTAACACTAGGTACCCAAATAAACTGGTGCTACCACGTGGAAAAAGCTCCTTATATGATAAAAACTGTCCTAGAATGGTCGTAAGAATATACAATATTTTACCAGACGTAATAACAAACTTACCTTTCCCTATATTTAAAAGAAAATTATTCAACTGGCTGTGTGTGATAGATGTTTTTATTCCCTTAAGGAGTTTTATGACTATAAGATTTGATTGATTTGTAATTTATCTAAATGTTAAATTGGTTATATTATGACTTATTTCATTATTGACATTACGAATTTAATAATTGACATTTTATTTTATTAGTTTTTTATACATATATAATTTTTTTAATAATATTGTTGTTGATCTAGGTATATTTTAGTAATTGGTTATATTTGTACGCCCTGTAATGGGCAGATTTTTGTGATTCAAATTTATTTATAACACCATGTTAATGTACCAAAAATCTGTACAAATAAATACATTTCTATTTCTATTTCTTCTTCTATTTGGTGTATAATTTTGAAAGCGTTTTGATTATAGATATAGACGTATGAAAGCAACAAAATATTATTATTACAAAAGAGTAAAAATAGACTACAACAAATAAATATATTATATAATATCGATACAAAAGTTAAACAATACAAATCGTATATGTATATGTTTCGATGCTTATATAATATTACGGATATTTCTTAGTAAAAAATATAACGTGGATTTTCTTTACCCGAGGCAAAGAAAAATTTTCACCTTATTGTTTGAGAGTTAGAGCAAAAGTTTGTAAAGTTCTGAAAACATCTTGTTAATAGCTTTTTGTTCCCTTCAATAAAAGTAAATAGTATTATTTTCTTATGATTAAAGAGTACGGTTGCAATGGAAACTAATTAACTATACGTACAGTCTGCAAAAAAATTGTCCAGTCCAGTTTTCTGAAGTAATTATTTGCGCACCTAATTAACCTGTACCTAACTGCTTGTATGTTACCTTTGTGTTCAATAAAGTGTTTTACTTACATACTTACTTATTATGCTTTGTCATGTCATATAATTGTGCAGATTGGTGAACTGCACAATCATGTAAATCCCATGTGAAAACTTTATCGGTTGCAAGCCAGCCTGCCTGACTATCTCCTTTGCCGACTGTACTATAAATAGCATAATTTTGTTACAAAACTACAACTAAGCAGTTAAATTCTCTAATGAATTACGTGGCATTACTTAGACAGACTAGATTCTTCCATATTTCAGTCACGAAAAAGATTACATGCTTACTTTTTCTTTTTCAGGTATGACTCAACATATTTTTATGTCCTGAATAGTTAGGTAAGTGAATTTTATAATAATCTGAGTAAGTAATTCGATTTGATGTTCATTTTAGGTATTGTCTTTAGATTATGAGTATAAGCAGCGTTATTTTTTAAGCTTTATTGCCGTAAAAGTCGAGAATATTTAATGAATTTTATGCTTGGATATTGTTATTGCATTTTATTGCTACGTACTTGTATGGGTAATCTTTTTCCAAGCAATTTTATTATAAATAAATAAATATATGGGGATATCTCACAAACTATGGGTGACAGACAGCTGATATACATAGATAAATACATACTTATGTAGATAAACAACACCCAGATACAAGGCAAATACAAGTGCTCATCACACGAATGTTGGCCCTGGGCGGGATTCAAACCCGCGACCCAGTGCTTTGCAGGCAGGCGTATTACCAACTAGGCTACGCTACGGGGCCTTGATTGATTTTTTCTTAAAAGTAAATTAAAAGAAGAAGTAAAATGAAATTAAAATGAACATGTCAGGTCGTGTTTACTCAAAATACGATTCAATAATAGAATAAGTTACTTACCTTATTCGCTCGTATTTAAAAAATATGCCTACTCATTTTTATCCTATTTATAACAGCAAAGAACAAAAAGCGAGGTGAAATATCATTCGTCACGAAAATCGCAAAATACAAAGAGTGCGGGAAGAGTGAATAAACTCAGTCAGACCGCTATTGCTTTAAACTAATGACGGACAGCTTGAGGGAGATTGATTTCAATCTACTTACGGCAATCTTCGCAGCCTAAATAAAATAACATTTATGAGACATTTTACGGGCTTACCGCGATAATATTTTTGTTGAGGAGACCCGATATTTCGGCGCTGTTGCAAGCACCATGGTCACGGGAAGACTGGAGAGACGTTGCGGGTAGAACTAGGGACAGACATATCTGTCTACCCTCATTTTTCTTCGTTTCTGCGGGTCACCACTGGAACACACTTTAATGTCACCTCGACAACATACACTCACTGTATCACTTTTTGTGGTAAAATTATATAAATAAAATAATATAAAACTCTCACTCGTTATCACAAATTTGTTTAGCTCTTTCTGAGTATAATTTTACCTAATTATTAGATAGGATAGAAGCATCAGGACTGGCACATTTGGTAACACAGAAAATAATGTTTCTAGTAAAGTGTGGCTAATAATGAATATGGTTCAGTCATCTCAACTACAGGCTGGTTTACACGTGTCAAATTGTCAAGTTGTTAACTAAATTTTAACTCAATTTTAAGCGAATTTTTAAGTAAGTGTTTACACGTCAAATGAACTTAATACTATTTAAGTGTTTTTACTTAGTTACTTCCATTATATTGCAAAGGAGTATGTTCTACCCTATGTATTACTAAAACTAATAAAATATCCCCCTATTATATTTTGTCTTATTTAGTTAACTTTTATTTCAAGAAATTCTTGTATGGTTCATTTACACCAGAACAAGTCCACGCCTGCTACATGACCACTTTGGTATACACAACACATCAATTAGATCAATTAGGGAAAAAACATTTATTCCACATTTATTCCTCATGCCTTATAAAATTCAGACAATGTTCGCCCAGTTGTCCGTCAAGCCAAACAGAGTGGACCTGGCTGGGCGCACGGCCTTTGAAAACAAGAGGGTCATTAGACAGTTTGTGAATACTTCAAAGACCCTGTATAATGTCCCAAAGGAACAATGAAAAGGACCTCTCTTTGTTTGAATGAAATTCGATATTCCGTTAGATTGTTTTTTTAGTTGTACATAAAACTTGACTAAAATACCGGAAGTGGTCCTCAAATCGCGAATGCTCACCTCCAAATATCACAGACTACTAAATCATTCTTCCCCATACAATAAAGCCATGGCCGAGTGGTCGAGCGTTCGACTCTTATTATGGATTTACGGTTCCAGGTTTGAATCCCGGTAGGGACACGTTAAACAAAAAATGTCAAAAAAATATGACATGTGTGTGACGTGTGTGTGTGTTAGTTGTGAGACTATCCTCTGATTAGGACATTGCACGCTGAATCACCTGATTGTATAAAAGTGTTCATTACACGAGTCATGTCCTCAAAGTAGGTAAAGCGGCGGCGCGGGGCCCCAGACAGAGAGTCCACTCAGAACAAAACTGTGACAAAACGCCAAACGCAAAATTTCACGCACGCACACATTGACGTATTGTTTATAGGCGTTGCCATTGCCACGCAGTTCCCAAACAGTTTGCCTAAAGAGTGAGTGAGAGAGAGAGTCTGGCAAGATGACGTAATTAATTTTGAAGAAGGCGGGAGTGGCCCTTCTGGTCATGTCAGTGGTGACTGGCGAGTCTATAACTCTCACACTAAGAATAAAAATCATTAATATACACTACAATATTTTAGTTTCATTTTCGCGGATTCGAGCGGCACTCACCCGCTTAGAAAGATTGATTATTCTAACACGTTACTTTATAGTCTCCTGTATCCAAAGGTTGCCTGGAAGAAATTGCTATGAAGTAATAAGGCCGCCTAACTGTACATGACTTCCTGTTCTTACTTCCACTCTGTCATTTATTATTTCTGTGTGTGCAATAAAGTATAATCATTCATTCATTATTCTAACACAGAATTGATCAAAGTAACAAAAATAAAACACCATTATCGTGGGCGGCCTTGGAATAAAATACCCTATTTGTTATGGGACTATACAAACTTCGTTTTTTCTCTTTGCGATAAGGAAAAGAAATGATATTCAACCGTGCATTCGGCCAAATAAGTGTAATGTTTATTGCTCAACGGCTTGACAGATCTTCATGAGAACTGGCGTAGAGGAGAAGTTAGACATGGAGAAAGAAATTTTTAAATTCAGGTAAAACCCCCCCTATTTCCGCCAACTTGAAAAATTTTGAAAAACTGTACCGAAAAAAAAATCAGTATATTTATAAAACCTGCTCATAAAATTTGATAAGAAGCGGTTGAGAAATGTGATCTGTAGAGTAGAGGAGAACAGCTTCCTTATTCGTAGACAGCCGGATATCTGTCGGACATCCTTCGAACCATAGAACAATTATAAATCTTTAATCTTAATCTTTTTTTTTTCTGTGCTTCGAATGTCCCCGGGACATACGAAAGCATTTTTGCCACAAGGAAAAATGAGGAAGCTTCGCTCACGGTTTGCACTCGCTCAGTCAACTAAACACAGTTTCCTACATTCTAAAGTACCAGCAAAATATTAGCGTGAAATTTAAAGCAACAAATATCAAACTTTTACCGGTCGGGTCGTAAGGCAACTTTTGTTCGTAAAATGTATGTGTTAGTGTTACGAATATTAATTCCTGTTAATGGAAGGAGGCGCAGATGGGTCCGGGTGGTTAAGTAAATGTTTACGGACGCCCCAACTAAATTATAGCTGGATAAAGCCGTTACAGGAGCGGAAATATTACCCACTAGTCAAATTGTGCGGTTGAAAATTCACGAAGCTTGAAGAATTTGGCCCGTATTTAGGAAGTGGAAGGGAAGTTTTGACGCCTTAGTCACACAATTTTGTAACTGTTGTAGATAACAGCTATGATGGTCACACCGTATCATACTAAATATTATATGTGAAAATATATTTGGATGTTTATTTCATACGTTCGCATTAGTTCCATTCACTAGTTCCATGATGGTACTACTGCGAATTTTTTTTCGCAATAGTTCCATTTTTATGCATTTATATGTTAATGGAACTAGTGCGAATACTTAATTTAGAATTCTCCATAGTACTATTACTTCAATAATAGGTTAAATAGTTAAATAATGGGTACTTAATGCCTAATTTTAGTGGTTTGATCATAAACTGAGTATTTACGGCTAAAATAAAATTAATTATTAATAATTAAATTAAAAAAAAAAATAGCAATAGAAAAATGTTTATTTACTCATAAGATAACAAAACATTTAAAAAAATTGTTAAAATCACATCATTTTTGAGATCATTAGGTTGACTAAAAATTAAAAATGGACATTTTAAAATATTTTTTTTTTCTTTTTATCATTAAATATATTGTAACAATATTATTAAATAAAACTAATTCAAAATGAAACCTTGTATAAACTACAATAATATTTTATGTTCAGCAGTGAACGATGGCTGAAATAATGATGATGAAAAAAACTTCGGTAAGCCGATACAGTTCAAAGTTTTATCGTAGTTTATCAAGGAAGTGCCCTATACTTATATGTCCATTTGTAATTTGCATTTGAGCATTCATTATTCGGGTGTCTGTCGCGATATACATTTTACGACGTTTCGGTGGTGAACTTTTATTAAATTCCCGATATTGGTTGATTCGGAAAGTAGCCAAAGATGATTCTTCGCGCAAAATGTGTAGAATCTGCAGTAGTTGCACCTCATTTTTATTAATGTTTGTATTGAGGGCATGATGCCATCCTTCAGCAGCATTGTTTGTCCGGTGTCTCTCACCAAACACACACCAAATTTTTTAAACTTTCATCCAATAGCTTTGAAAATAATGTTTAAATTGTTGAATTGGTTGATCATCATTCATTTCACTTTTAACGTATTCCCAGCCATCATCAATAAAATTTTGTGGAAGTAATGCCAGATTTATACATAAAAAAACGATTCTTTTGTTATCTTTGCTGTTAAGCAGTTTCAGTTCTTTAGCTTTTTTTTTTATATTGAATGGGTTTGCTCTTGACCCCGATCCAGCCCGAGAGCAGGGATAGGATCTACGATGTAGCGAGCTTACCCAGAAGGAGCCTATTCACTCTGGCTTTAAAGAGATTCGGATTATATGTGCTCGGAAATACAGACGCCGGCAGGAGATTCCACTCCTTTGCGGTACGCATTATAAAAGATGTTGAGAAGCGTTTGGTGCGCAAGCGAGGAATAGTCACCAAGAAAGGATGGTAACCTGCCGTGCGTCTGGACGTCCGATGGAAGAAGGGGGAAGGCGGAATGATTTCATGCAACTCCTGAGCACACTCCCCGAAGTACATCCTGTAAAAAACTGATAAGCAGGCAACCTTGCGACGATGAGCCAACCTGTGAAGCTTAGCTTCCACCAGTTTTTTGTCGCCTATAATTCTCTTGGCTCTGCGTTCCACCGAGTCCAGTGCAGCAAGTTGGTATTTGGCTGAGCCGTCCCAAAGGTGACAGCAATACTCCATGCAAGATTGGACTTGGGCTTTGTAAAGAGTTAGAAGCTGTCCAGGCGTGAAGTATCGCCTCACCTTATTCAGGATGCCAAGCTTACTAGCTGCAGTTTGAGCCTTGGACTCGATGGTTGTGCCGAAGTTGAGGTCGTTTGTCAACTCCATGCCAAGGAGCTCGAGCTTATCAGTGAGAGGAACAGATGTACCCCGAAAAGTAGGAGTCATGGTGAAAGGACTCCTTTTTGCGGTGAACAAACATGCTTGCGTCTTGGAGGCATTGAAGCTGACGAGATTACTGTCACCCCACTGGAAGACGTCATCCAGTGTCAGGTTTGTTCGCCTCACCATGGCTAGGGCATGGAATACCGGAGTAATTTTTCATACCGGTATTGATACCGGTATTGAAATTTCAATTACCGGTATACCGAAATTTCGGTATTTTTTCGGTATTTCTTGAAATACTGCTAGTTACTGTTTAAATGATTCCAAGAACGATTAGCAAGTCTCGTTTGCGAAAAGTTATTAAAGAAGTTTTCTACGCTGTATAGCAGAAACACTCAAACTATTTATCAACTCCCTAGAAACCACAAAATGAGTAATTAAAGTAATAGGTTATTAAGAATACTAAAGAAAATACTTTGATCCAAGAATTATTTATATTGTTTCATTGGCACAAATATCACAATCAAATATTAAATTATAAAGTAAAAAATTTTTTTTTAATTACACGTTTTTACGCACTAAAAAGTATAAAATATTTTTTATTGAGATTTTTATTGGTGTAGTACTCTTGTAGGACTTAAAACGAAAAACGTGGGGTGCATGGAATAGATATTCTAAGAAGTAGAGAACGAAGTGATGGCTGAAAAACAGCATAGCCGACGCTGTAATCTTTTCATTGTCTTATTTTCATGTCTGCCTGTACTACTTATTGATACATAACACATTGTTAATGTAATGACAATGAATAAATGTCTTCTAAATCTTATAAGTGCCAGGGGTTGTTATGTGTTATGTCTTGAAAACTTACAAACAGTTATTATTAGTATATTATTTGCAGTGCAATTCAATTGTTGTGTATTTTATTATTAGAAAGACTTGCGTTTGACCATTATTCTAATCCAATGAGTCAAACACGACGATGTTGTGTTGTGCATTTTAGAAGTTCCTATGGCCAGCTTCCGGCTCCATCATGAGACCCTGGACATCACGTATGACTAAAGATCTTGTCAAGACAAATCCAATGAGTCCAAGCACGATGAGGTTGTGTTGTGCATTTTAGAAGTTCCTATGGTCACCTTCCGGCTCCATCATGAGACCTTGGACATCACGTATGACTAAAGATCTTGTCAAGACAAATTTAATGAGTCCAAACACGACGAGGTTGTGTTGTGTATTTTAGAAGTTCCTATGGCCACCTTCCGGCTTCATCATCAGACCAGCTCCATGGTATCATAATATTGCATTGTCACCGAGGTTACATAAGTGTACCAAATTTCAGCACAATCGAATAACAACACGTGCTTCAAAAATGAGTTGCAAGATTCGGACCGAACAAACCCACAAATAAACAAACAAACAGACCGACAGACAAGAAAGCGAGTTAATAAAAACGTGTTAAAAATAATAAAATGAGATCGTATAAAATCTATCAATGACTTTCCATTAGTTGAAAAACTACCGATATTGCAAAATTAGATCACTTTTTTCGAAATACCGATATACCGGTATTTTTCCCTCAAATACCGGTATCAAAATACCGAAAAATTTGACCGGTATACCGGTATTTCGGTATACCGATATACCGGTATCCATGCCCTAACCATGGCCTCTCTCATAAATTGCACTTCACCCCCGCCGGCTCTCGCACTAGACAAGTATCTCTCCGCGACAGTACTGTCATCTGCATATCCAACAATTCCTGATATTAAGAGGTCATTGATGTGCAACAGGAAAAGTGTCGCGGAGAGAACAGATCCCTGAGGAACACCGGCGTCAATAGCCATAAGGTCAGAGGAACAGCCATCAATGACCACTCTGATCGACCGTTCTCTCAGGAAATCTGCTATCCAGCCACAAAAACCGGCGGGGATGCCGTACGCTGAAAGCTTGCTTAGTAGACTTGCGTGCCAGACCCTGTCAAAGGCCTTCGAGATATCAAGCGACACAGCAAGTGTTTCGCCATGTTTTCTCAATGGCCTCGCCCCAGCAGTGCGTCACATACACTAGAAGATCCCCAGTCGACCGTCCCCGGCGAAAACCATATTGACGGTCACTGAGAAGATCGTTATCTTCTAGATATGTGAGCAGTTTACCGTTTAGAGCTCTTTCCATAACCTTACAGAGTATGAAAGTAATGGCGATCGGACGGTAATTACAAGGGTCGGCACGGCTTCCCTTCTTGGGAACTGGTTGGACATTGGCAAGCTTCCAAGATCTAGGTACGGTTTTAGTTTGGAGAGAAAGGCGGTACAGACGCGTCAGTACAGGAGCTAACTCAGGCGCACAGCACCTCAGCACCCTTGCTGGTATGCCATCAGGACCACTGGCCTTGTTCACGTCAAGACTAAGTAGGACTCTACGAACATCCTTATTGTGTATTGCGATCTCCGGCATCGAAGAATCACAGCGAGGTGGTTTGCGTAGAGCCAGTGTCTAAACGTGAGTTGCTCGCAAACAGAGTGGCAAATAAATTTGCTTTTTCTGTTGCAGAATGGGCCAGCGACCCGTCAGGCTTCTGCAAGGGAGGCAGTGTGGGACGGCAGAAGTTAGATTCGACTGATTTCGATAGGGACCAGAACTGCTTACTTCCCGGTGGATGTGATGCAAGTTTCATCCCTATGCGGCTGATATGGTCAAACCTAGCTTTTTGCAATACCTTTTTGCAAGCCCTGGCGGCAGAATTATAGGCTCTCTTCTTTATATTAGGTCCTTACATATGAAATTGGCGTTTTGTATGGGAGGAACAAAAAGTCGAAAAATTTTTATATAGTATATTTATTTAATCAAAGTATGAGCCATTGTAATCTATGCACTTTTGCCATCTCATAGGTAGTTCATTGATCCCTTTACTAAAAAAACCATTCGGACGGGAATCAATAAAATCTTTGAAGGCGATTTGGACTGCCCCATCTGAGTTGAATTTTTTCCCTTGCAAGAAGTTATCCAAATTTCGAAAAAAATGGTAATCTGTTGGAGCAAGGTCCGGGGAGTACGGTGGATGCCTTAGACATTCCAATTGAAGCTCTTCTAATTTGCTAGCCGTCTGTTGTGCAGTGTGTGGTCTAGCGTTGTCGTGAAGCAGCAGTGGCGTAGAGCGATTGACCAGCCTCGGTTGTTTACCAGCTAGCTTTTCCATCATGGTTTGCAATTGCTGACAATAGTCATCTGCCGTAATCGTCTGGCCAGATTTGAGAAAACTGTAATGAACGACACCGGCGCTAGTCCACCAAACGCTTACAAGTAACTTTTTATTGGTCAATTTTCGCTTGGAGCAGGCTTTGGCTGGCTTGCCAGGGTCCAGCCATTGCGATGAGCGCTTCCGATTATCGTAGAGAATCCACTTTTCATCACAGGTAATGATTCGATTTAAAATCCCTTCGTTATTGTGCCGGTCAAGTAATGTAACGCAGCAGTTGACGCGCGTTTGCCGGTTTGCTTCACTCAATTCGTGAGGAACCCACCTTTCAAGTTTTTTAATCTTCCCAATTTGCTTCAAGTGGATTAAAACAGTTTTATCACTAACACCGAAGCCTGCAGCTAACTCGGACGTGGTTTGCGATGGATCCGCTTCCACAATAGCCTTCAATGCTTCATTATCAACTTGGGTCTCCGGCCGTCCACGGGGCTTGTTTTGCAGGTCGAAATTTTCAGAACGAAAACGTTGGAACCAAAAACGCACTGTGTTTTCTTTTGCGACACAACCGCCATACACATCATTAACCCTTCGAGCCGTTTCCGCAGCACTGGTGCCACGGTGGAACTCGTACTCGTAAATAACGCGATATTTCAAATTTTCCATTTTGTAAATCGAGCGATGCAAACAGAAAAAAGATAAGTAAAAAAACAAATGAATGACGGTTTACGAAACACAACTACATGTGGAAATAGCTGTATAAATTTGAATTTCGAATTCCTAACCAAATAGGAGAAATTTGTGATCAAAGTGGCCAGTACGACAAAACGCCAATTTCATATGTAAGGACCTAATACGTACCCTTCGGGCGCGAATATTGCGATCGCGAGCTTTCACCCAGGCCTGATAAGCAGACTGTTTACGGGCCTCAGCACGAGCACAGTCCGCATTATACCATTGTGACCGAGCGGGATGTCGGAGAATGGAATAAAGTATTCCATTCCCTGCCGGATCACATCTGCGATCGCATCCGCAGAGCACGAAGGGTCACTCGAAGAAAAGCACGTTTGCCACCACGGGTAAGACGCTACACGCATCTCGTCCCAGTCTGCTGACTCGTATCGCCATACTCGCTCATGCCTCTAGGGCTATCATCCGGAGGCGAGCAGATCGACACGGACTTCACCACACAGTGGTCGGACGTTCCAAGTGGTGCTGAGAGCGATACCGAATGTCTGCATGGATCATTTGTCAGCAGCAAGTCGAGGCAGTTGGGTGTATGATCAGCGATATCCGGTATCCGCGTTGCTTGGTCCACCAGCTGGGTGAGATCTAGCGACAAAGCTAATCTAAGTGTCTCTCTACCAGCATGCTCCATTTTTTCGTAGGGGAACAGCCACTCTTTCACCCCTCTTTTGCGTCGGGGGTTAAAAACAAGCTCCGCCGTTGGATATCGCTGAAGTGCAGTATCTGCCGTCTCGACGAGGTACTCAATGAGCCTAGTCGTCTCCTGGTCACCGCTGTGCGACCGGTAGACAAAGGCGTAGATTGATTTTTCCACCCCAGTGTCCACTAGAAGCCACATCACAGAAAAACCCGACAACTCAAAGCAACGGAGATGCCTACAGCAAATATCGTCTCGGACGTACACACAGACCCCTGCACATCTTTTGAACTTATGTTCGAGAGTGTAGCCAGGGTAGTTGAAATACGCCACATCCGACGGGGTTGCTATCTGCGTCTCCGACAAGAAGTATAGGTGCGGCTTCTCGGTCTCAAGGTGGTGATGGACCGGATCGAGATTTGAGTGCAGTCCTCGGATGTTGGTGACGTGCACTTTAAGCGGGAGGAAGTGCTGCCGTTGCTTAACCTTTTTTTTCTTTTTACTTTTATTCATTTGAGTGATTTTTTGGTGGGAGATAGGAAAAGACAGTCGAGGCGCCCAGCTTTCCTAAGGAGAGCATTCGAATAGTGATAGTGACATCCTTTTACTTCAACTTCCATTTCTGACAGCGCCCTGATTGCGGCGTCTTCAAAATCCACTGTAACTTTGGCAGGCTGCCATTCTGGCACTTAGGATTTAATTAAATTAAAATCAATGGAATATGCCTTTTTGTTTGGTGTGTCATGAAAGCAAATACAAGTGGTACTATATTTGTGTTATTAGAGTCGCTGCCAATATCAGCATGGATACCATAAATTTGCTTAAAACATCCCAGGCAAGCTTTGTAAGTACCGTCCATGAAAAAATGCTTCAAACATTTAAGGTGATTTTTACCCTCCGCCGAACAAAGTAAAATAATTCTAACACCGTCATCTTTGTAATCTGCAAGAACAAAGTCTTTAAACTGGCTTGGCACCTAAAAATAACATAATATAGGTAAGTGATGTGTCAATTAGTACATAAGATGAACCAACTAAATAATTTAAAAAATATTACTCACAATATTACTATAGTCTGTAAATTTAGGAACTTATCTTTTTGTAAACAAACCAAAATCAGGTATTTTATCGTTCAAGTTTCTATGCATTTTAAAGTTTTATATGATTTCAATAAAATTGACAAGTTTTTACTCAACATAGCATACTAAAACAGAAATAGATGTCATTTGTCGCGATCGTAAGCAAAAAAACTAAATAAATACAACTGAATAAAAAATTTAAGAACAAATTACTAAAAAAAGATATGTTTCTAAACTTACAGACTAGCAGTAGTTATAAAAAAAGTAATGTTCACTATGTATGTCCTCATGTATTTGAACCCACGACCTCCAGATCAAGTCCATGACGCTTTTGCCACTAGACCACACAAGCATCGTTGATATTGATAACAAATAAATAAATGATTACCTCTACTTCGAATGCTGTATTTCTACTGCATCTGGTGACACCAGCATTTTTATTTCGGCGACGGTATATTGAGTCTTTTTTATCTTTGAAAGTTGGAACAGGTTTTATTGCAGCTAAATCCAAGCCTTCGTCTGCTATTTTAACTAAAGCTCTTTTATAAATCCGAAGAGCAGGTTCCCTTCCTTTTACAGCTTCCTCACAGTGGTCAATAATTATGCCTTCAATAATATTTTGTGTCGTGTCAGGAGAGCACTCAGTGCAATGTGGCTTGTATTTCAAAATACATTTTTGGTCCTACAACAAATACATTTAAATCGTTATGGCTCTTTACACGAAGATCCGTAAAATACAGACAGCTCTTGTAACATACGGACGGATAGACAAACAGACAGCAGAGATTTTGTTACAGGGTTCTTTGGAAACCGTTTGGGACAGAACTTAGACAATAAAAGATTAATAAGAATATAGGTAATTATAATAAATCATTAAAAAAAAACAAATAGGATCACATAATATATAATATGTACATTTACTTACCGTAGATAGGGTTACAGATCCTGCGCATTTTTTGGCTTTAAATAATTTGCAACGCCAATTGCTTGTGCCATTTTTATAAACAACATGACTGTAGTATTGATGCCCACCATTAAATAACACCCTACCTCGTCCCCGATTGATAATCTTGACCTCCTCCCTACTCATTACTATTTTTTATAAAAATAAAACGTTAAATAAACGTCCAACTACACAAATGGAAAACTTGCAGTTCTCGTATAAACATTCCGCACATTCACATTCGAAAAAAAAACTCAATCTACCCGCGCACTGTTTAGAGTAGGCGTGCGGCTCACATTGTCAAAATCATTTGAATAATCAATAATCATATTATTATTTGATAATTAAATAACAGATGGCGCAGCTACTCGTAGTAAGGAAATATTAAATAAATCGTGCATCGATGATTAATACATCACCGGATGCATATTTCCTTTTTTTGACTATTTTAAGAATATAGTTCTGTAAATAATAATACTATTCTTGGAAGACATTTAAATTAAACATTTTGTAAATGTATAAGAACAAAGTACATTTATATATGTATGTAAACTCTTTATTAGGTCATAAAGGACAATATAAGCATAAAAATTATACAATAGGTGGACTTATTCCTAGTAGGAATCTATTGCATGTATACCTATTAAAAATATATTCGTAGTATGTATGTGGTATTTATACTTTGTTATCCGTTGTTTGAAGTAAAGGGATGTCACTATCACTATTCGAAAGCTTTTCTTAGAAAACAGAGAAACGAAACTGCAAAGTTAGCAAATAATATTTTTTAGCAAATAATAATATTATTCCAACAAAATTTGATTGATGGTACCTGGGAATTTTAAAGAGAAATTAATGATGATCAATCAGTTCAAAAATATAAACATTATTTTTAAAGCTATTGGATGAAAGAGGAGTTTTCTAAATTTTGAAGACACCGTACAAATAATGCTGCTGAAGGATGGCATCACGTCCTCAATACAAATATTAATAAAAATGAGGTGCAACTACTGCAGATTCTATACAACGAATTATAAAACGATTTTTTAATTATTTTATTCTCTCATGAGTTAACTATTTTTCTATTGTTTTTATTAAGTTTTTAATAAAATTCTTAATAATTAATTTTTCTTTTTTTTTTAGCCGTAACTACTCAGTACATGATCAAACCACTAAAATTAGGCATTAAGTACCCATTATTTAACCTATTATTGAAGTAATGGTACTATGGAGAATTCTAAATTAAGTATTCGCACTAGTTCCATTAACATAATTATAAATGCATAAAAATGGAACTATTGCGAAAAAAAATTCGCAGTAGTACCATCATGGAACTAGTGAATGGAACTAATGCGAACGAATGGTTTATTCGGACATTTGTTCCGCTTCCACGCTTTAACTACTGAGTAAATTTGGATAAAATTTGGAATAGAGATAGCCTTTTCCCAGGATTAACACATTTTTATGAGAAATTCTTATTCCCACGGGAAAATCTTACACAACACGAACGTAGCCGACATGTTGCCCGTTGATATGACATGATAATGCTTCCATTGATCCGTGAAACTGTTACTGTCTTGTGTTGGCCTGGCTTGAAATGTTGTTATTATGTCAAAAATTATGACCCTTTATGCAATATTACGATACCATTTTGTAAACAGATATTTTAGGCAAAGATAACGAATATGTTTCATGCAATATTTAAAATTATTAACGAGTAAAAATCTAGTTTTATTTGAATTCACAAAAAGCTCAAAAACTATATTTGGAATTGGAACATTATGAAAAGGATATCACTTAGTTTGCATGAAATTCAATATTCCGGTTAAGCAGAATGGAACTATTATTGAAATACATTGTTTTTAGGAATGAAAATATTTGAAACGAAAACGCATATGCGGTAGCGAGTGGTGATCAACTTATTGTACTACCAACAGTTTGTTACTTTTTTCAAATTGAATTCGAGAGATTTATGCATTTGGCGAATTTTTTAAACAATTCGCATATTTTTATTTTATTCACGTTTTTTAACAATTATCAAGGATTACAATAACGAAAAATACAGACTTCTGAGTGACCACATCAGGACGAAGGCATCACAGTGTGGCAGACCAAACCAGACCAAAGATTTATGACGCGCGTCGCCTCGCAAAGCGATCGTCTTCTGTTACTCTGAGGGTTATCCTATACATAGTTTTTACATCGAATTTAATATTTGTTACTCGCAAACATAGCAAGCGCACAAGTACCTACTTACATAATTAATTCCAGTACTAATGAAATCGTTTCCAGTGTCCGAGTCGGTTATCTGCTTGAGTTCACTATCGTCGTCGGCGTCGCAACGATCGACTCGCTCGTTCACGGATCACAGATCTCGGCTGGCAACTTCCGGATTACAAAGCGGAATTTTAATTATTTACGACCCCTTCGTTTTATGTACATTTTACACTGAAATAAGGTAGGCCATGATTTAGTATGGAAGGTTCGTCCGAGGTCGGCTTGGGCAAAGAATATACTCCTAAGTCCTAATACAAATAAGTATAATAAGGTATATTTATCTCGTTCGTCTTTTGTTGACATTCGGTAGCAGGAAACTACAAATAAACGTACAATGTTTACAGAAGTAGATCCGTTAAATTCAAACAATAACTGTATTAATGAGTGTTATTTGTTGCATGCGTGTTTAAGACTTATACCAGAGACTGATTGACCGAGATTATTTTTTATCTTTATTATTAATTCATTTATATTCAACGTAAACACGCAAATCATTCGTAGAAAATATCATGTTAACATGAAAATAATTGTTATAACCTTCATTCTTTATTGGTCCATGAATTATTATTTATATGGTAGTAGTAGGCAATTCATAATGGCCGACCATAATATTCCATATATTACTTTCGTGTCTCTTATTGCACGGATTTATTCTCAAACTAGCTTTTCCTTGGTGACTTTGTCTGCTTTGTTCGTTTAACGACAAAGTTTCATAAAAACTTCAACTCTCCCTTTTCTCCATTATCACTTCCAGAGAGAGAGAGAGAGAGAACTTCTAAAAATGCTTTCTTAATGCTTGCTAGTGTCCTAAAGACCTACTGTCCTAAACCTATTGTCCTTGCAAGTTTCAAGACCCAGTGTTGATCAGTGAGTCAATCTTATACAGATAAGAATATATATTCATAATGTTCATAATGTCCAAGCGTATTATCTTGTTTCAGTGTGCGGGCAACATTATGTATGTGCATAAACTAGGCTCGCCGCAGACTCTCTGCATATTTCATTGACGTCTCGTTTACACAGAATATCTGATGAACAAGCCGCTTTAGGCGGACTCAGATGCCAATAAATTATCAGTTTAAAAGGATGAAAAACCATTTATTATTTTTGGGTAAATTCAGAACATAAAAGACCAGTCAAACCATATTATTAATTTACAAAAATACTTTCATTGTGTGTTGGAAGCCTATACTCGTGTGAGTAAGTGATAGATAAACTCATATTTATATGAGCTGTGTTTAACCTTTAATACTATTGAAATCTACTAACTTTATATCACTGGTTTTATCACACAAAATAATAAAAAAGAAAGTGTAAACGTTTCAAATTACCAACGCTAATCACTTTCACAAGTATCTTCATCAAAGCGTCACAACCAGGCTCTTTCAGAGACAAATGAGTTACAATTAATTACGCCCCCAGGTTCGATACGCCCATCCACTCTTGCACATAGTCCTTTATTCAAAGGGGTTCATTAAAGCAACTCTTTTGTAGAAGCTGCAAAAGCCCACGGCTGCTTCCTACTCGGTCTGCTTCTTTAATTAAAACCAAGTTGGGAGCCAATTTGATTGGCACCAATACTAAAATCAATACTTAGAGGTATTTGTGCCCAGGCACTTCACGATCTTATCCCACCATCCACCTTCTGCCACCGGAGCACGCGGCGCCGGGGGCGTTTCCACCCTCACGTGGTTGAATTTCCCGTAGTCCGCACTAAACGTTTTGCGTCGTCTTTTTTGGTGCGCACAGCACGAGAGTGGAATGCTCTTCCAGCGTCTGTGTTTCCGGAATCTTATAATCTTGGTATATTCAAGGCAAGAGTGAATAGGCATCTTTTGGGTGAGCGTGAGCGTGTATCATCTTCGACCTCGTCATCACTTTCCATCAGGTGAGACTGTGGTCCCATTTTACATTAAAAAAAAACTTTTAAGGTGTAAAACATATAATCACAGATCATGTAATAAAACTGTAGTAAAATGCCATTTTTACAATGATGTAAGATTTGCAAAAGTAGCTTAATTAACCAATAATGAAAAAATAATGTTCTTACTGCCGCCGCTTCTTCTTTATTCTACTTCTTCTTATGTCTTCTGATAAGAAGATATTATTTCGTTCTCTTTTTCGTAATCAATAATCTTACCGTAGGAAATAACTGGTAGGAAATATTCTCAAAATTAATATTCATATCTCGTGTCAACTTTTATAAGATTATTAACAGGAATAGCTAATTTTCATAAATAAAATAAGATATTCAATTAGATATTTATATATCGATATTTTGTATATACCTATAGAAAGTTATAAGCGTGCGAAAATTTGTTTAATTAAAAGTCTTCTGGGCCTTGATAGGATGTTTAATAGCAAAGTTAGATGAAGATTGAATATTAAATTTCGGTTTATATCTTGCAGGTGGTTCGAATGGTAATTTCAGTAACACTAAAAATAATTTTAAGGACTTATTTTATAGAACGATCAATTATTTTATGTACCCACCACGCAAAATTTAAAATGTTATCCAATTTTCAAATTCTAAGCTTCTGAGCTTTGTTGCTGTTTTTTTTGTTTTTGATTGATTATTTAATTAACCATTAGATACTTATAACTTGCCCGCGCTTCGCTTGCATAGTTTGTGATGGATTTCAGATTTTTCGAATCATTTAAATAAATAATATAAAATCATAACCACTTTAAAGTAAAACTGGAAGAACAAAGTCAATTAAGGCCCTTCAACAACCGTTTCATTTCTTCCCAAAGTAAGTAACTGGGAACGTACATATTTTTGATATATCTGCGATAATATTAGTCTCAATAGTGAAATGTATGCTGTTCGCCCGAGAGAACGACCTATGAATGTGTCGTTAGAGAATCCTTTGCTTGGCTCAGAATGCAAAC
Organism: Carpatolechia fugitivella; assembly: GCA_951230895.1. Classification (NCBI taxonomy): domain Eukaryota; kingdom Metazoa; phylum Arthropoda; class Insecta; order Lepidoptera; family Gelechiidae; genus Carpatolechia; species Carpatolechia fugitivella. The sequence continues at coordinate 15,435,213 of OX579646.1, read as the reverse complement.
GACATTGTAAGTAGGCCTCACGTAGCCGAAACATGATTTAATATCCTCGGTATATTTTTGACCACATTTTGAGCACTAACCGTGAAGATGCGAACAAAGTTTATTACTTTACTCGTTTTAAATGTAATCTTAAATTTTACTTAAATTATATTGATTTCACCAACGTTTGGGTTACAATTAGTCTGATTAAAATGACTGACTTAGGAATAATTTGTTGATCATAATTTGTGAACAGGTACTACATATTTATCATCGACAAACCATTAGAATTATTAAAAGCGAGATATGTTCCTAATGCAAACAAACGTGAATTTTCCTAAATTATATCCAGTACATTTCTTTCGTGTCTTTGATATTCATTCATATAAATATCTATATAGGTACTCCCAGATAGGCCGACGCTGCTGGCGTGTAGAACTCGCGCCTACAAATCACGCCTCTAATGTACGTAATATTTCCTGCGATGGCTCATGGCGGCCGCCACCCGACGAGTTGCGTTGCGAGAATATAATCTGCAGAACATCACCCACATTTCTACGCAAAAGGAATATTTCGTGAAAACGCTATTCGTCTGCGTCGAGTCTAATTGTGACAGTCGGGCGTGGGAGTTATATAAAACATGTTGGGTTTAAGGGTGGAATGGTTTGAAATGAATGTGGTTGTGGCTTTCTGCTGTGTCACTAACGGGTGAAGTGACGTTATACATATCCGAATGAAACTACTTTTTGTCTGCTCTTTTGTGGACAAATACCTATAAAGATTAGATATTATAAACCTGAACAAGTGTCGAACCTGGACCTCGCACTATCTACTCTGCCAGCTAAAGGATTATTATTAAAATCCTTGGCTGACGAGTATGCTACTCTGACGTAGAAAATATTGGCCTCGATTCAGATAGTCACGCTCTTATCCTAATTTTATAATCCAACTTTCCCTTTCGTTTTTATGGCCAATAAAAAGAGGATATGAATTCAGAAGAATTAATGATTAAACCTCCTGTCTCTTTTTAATCTTTAAAAATATAAAAAGACGGATGAATGTAAATGATTAGAGCGTGACTGCAAATATTAGCGCCAAAACTATATAATAAATCGCAATAATAATCTGTAATAATAATAATCTACAAAACTATATTATAAGGTGCCCCGTAATTAGTGTCAAATATTTTCAGGACTGAATATTAGTCACGTTCACGTAGAAAAAATATTTCGAAAATCTACACGTTAGTTAAAAAGTTTTTTTTCTAACAAAAAAAATCATAATTAAATATGACAAAAAGAGATCACCCTCTGCATGTACACTCACATTACTCTAGATACACGTAATAGCACTGCGGGCGTGTGCGTGCGCGCATGAATAACATTCTAGTGTGCTGTTGTAAGTGTAGTAGTGATCAGCTGGTTGAAGCTGATGTTTTTTATGATTAGGTAACCAAGTTTTATGGCTTAATTACTCGAAAACTAACGTATAATAGATCTCATTTTTTTATGAAGAGAAGATCAGGACTTTTACTTTCAGCCCTAAAAATATTTGACACTATTAACGGGGCACCTTATATTTTCTCAGCGTGAGTTTACAAGTAAGTAACTATTGATTGATGTTGATAAGTGGTCATAAAACGATGGTTACGATGGACTCTTGTTAGTGCAGATTATGGCAGGTTCTCTTGCAGGATCATAATAATCACGGAAAGTGGAAAAGTAAGATTAGCTAAGTAAATTCTAGTCAATGTAACAAACTCACGAGAATAGAATGTTTGTAAAGAAAGCAGATTTTAATGAAGATAATGATAATAATATTATTAGCCGATTTTGGCAGCTTTTTGTAAATTAATTGCTCAAATTCTATTGAATTAAACTAAGGCTTTAATGATATAGGTACCTCTAGTATATTATAGTAACTATGAGTGAACGTATCCCACCTCGCGTTACAAAGCAGACCATTTGGAGAGGTTGGGCCTTTGAGGGCCATTTTCCCCAGCAACCCTCGCAGATCTATTGTGAAACGGTAGTCCCTTCAGAGTTTTTATTGCTTTAGAGGTGAGGACTGAGCAGGTATAAAACATTGTATAATTAAGGTCAGGCACATAAACGTGAAGATGTAGTGTACCTATTTTAAAAATAATGAGGTCATTTATACTCCTCGCTGGACTTACTAACAATAGATTCGACTCTGCTCACCGCACTGGAGAAAGAAGCGTGAGTTTAAAATATATAATCATCTAAAAAATTTTAAACACGCCTGCCCTGCCAAAAATGTATAGCCAGTGTCATTCGAGTAGTTGTAAGGATTCTAACGATACCCTATACATCCGAATCCGTTCAGGCATTTATACACATTATATACAGTCTGGTCTATCAGTACCTTTCTATAGAATTAGTTTTGACAGTCAGGTTACAGTTTTTTTCTTCTTCCTAACTAATGGCGACACATCTTATATAGACGTATTTCGCCAGTGTCGTGTGATATTTGTAGGTTAAGATATATCCTTGGATGATTGTTCGGTTAATTGGGCTCAGTAATCTGATAGTACAGTTATTGAAGCTACCACGAGGCCTCTTGGCATCATCAAATGTCAGCAAAGTGTAAGCGATTAACTGGATAATGCACTATCGAAATTATACACTAAAACTTCAATAAACTAAAATATAAAAATTAAAACGAAGACACGTCCGCCATTGTCCGATGCTGACAAAAACCCTACAAATAACCTTATCTACTCGTAAGCATATACTTATTTACAGTCTGATAGTATGTAGAAATAGAAAGCGACGTGGAACTCTAGTGTCATCTCCGGTACGGAGGAAGGAAGCTGAAAAAGCAACTTCGATGATAGGAGAACATCACACAAAAGGACTCTCTTATGAAACAGATTTATATTAGGGAATATTTATACCAACTTATTTTATTACTTGGAATACTGTAACTGCTTTACTTCAGCGATACTATGCTAATTTTCACTTCATATTGAAATCTAAATGATGTTAGTTGCTATTGCTACGCTTGCTTTAACCTAGCAAAGAGAAAGAACATTTATAAAATGTTCAACTTATCGATTGAACTAAAATGATAGAATACTCTCATAGACAACCACCTAATCTAATCCAACCGATAAATCTAGTATGAAATTATTGTTTCTTTTGAGCGAGTATCGACAATTTCAGATGCGGATCATAAAATATCCTATCTCCAGGCATTTTTCTCTCAAAATTATAAGATTTGACTTTCAGTGTCTGCTCTCGAGCACCAGAACCGCAATTCGCGAAGGCACTCGAGCTTCAGCAGTTTCAGAGAATGGCGATAAAGCAAATTCGATGGGCGCGACCTCGCCGTCATAATTTCCCCAGGCACTACTGGGGCTAATTCTGGATGTCACGCTCTAAGCCTCCGTGGCCGAGTGGTCGAGATTTCGACGCCCATTACATTTCGGGTTCGATTCCCGGTGGGGACACTGTCCAGTAAAAATCTCTTTGTGAGACTTTCCCCAATTAATAATAATAATAATAATAATAAAAATCTTTATTGATTAAGCCTAATTACATACATTATATTATCCATGTCTAATGAGAAAAGTACAATAAGGCTAATGGTCGCATAGAAGTGTAACGAATAGCTCCCAAGCTAGAATAATCTGTATTATGGGAGCCAACGTTCCTCCGAGTGACAACAGCAAATCGATTATAAGTTACAAATGGAAAACACAGGGCTAAGTAATTAGGTTGAATTAAAAATTTGGTTAGGACATTGCAGGCTGAATCACCTGATTGTCCGAAGAGAAAGATGATTCCGTGCTTCGGAAGGCACGTTGAGCAGTTAGTCACGGCTACTATCTAGTCGTTACACGACCCAAGTCAGCTCTTTGGCGGCTCTATAACACTGACACCAGGCTTTGTGAGTTCGGTTGCCGACCTTACAACTTACAACCCACACGATGAAGAAGACGCTCTAATCTTTAAGTTCGTCTGTCCTGTCGCATTTAAGCTTAAAAAGGGGCAGGAGGGGCCTAATAAATAGAGAGTCAAATATCCAATTTGAACCTTATGAACGCGTCGATTGCACAATTTTAGAGCGGATTTAAAGACATCCGAAGAATCATAATTTGACAGCTACGTCCTTATTTTACGTTATCGTTTACTCAATATTCGTTCTTCTGAATTCATCTCCTTCTTTCATTTATCATAAAAACGAAAAGCATAGCTGAATTTTAAAATTAGGATTAGAGCGTGGCTTCCTGAATTAGCCCCACGGGCGACAAAAAATAGAACTGCTTTTATTCAGACCTACCGATATGTAATCTAGAGGTAGAACACGTACCAAGGTTATCGTGATTTAGGGAGATATTACTTCTTTTAGTGCCAGATGATGCTTACTCACCCTTTTCGCCGGAGTTATGTATTCTAAGCTAAAAAATCTTTTGATAAAGAAGTTGTCATAAATCAAAGGAAGCACATAACTTATTTTTGAAAAAAATCTCTCGCTTGGTTTTGTTTTTATCATACTTATAAGTGTCTTAGAATTATATGTTTACAAGTTGGTATTATGAGTAGTCTGAGTAGAGTCGTGTTTTTCTCTCTCGTTCTAATTTGTAATTTCAAAATGTAAGTTCTGTTTTCTAAATATATAATAAGGTTGAAGTTAAAAGCAGCTATATATACTTATACTATTGCCGTGTGGTGACGGCAGAGTAGAATACATTTGTCACCAACCCCTACTCTTCCCGTGGGTGTCGAAGAGGTGACTTAGGGACTACACATTGAACAGGGAACAGGCAGCAGTGCTCTCTGATACAGTAACCTTTCTGCGATCTCCAACCCGCCTGCCAAGCGTGGAGATTATGGCAAAACCCTCCACTTAAGTGGAGGAGGCTCATAGTCCAGCAGTGGACTGTAACGGGCCGTTGATTTTTGATTGATTGATATGGCTGAAAAAAAAACTTTCTCAAATTGTTACTTCAACAAGAGCACTTGTGCGAATTCGTGATTTCGAAATTCATCAAAAGCTGCCAACGCTAATTTTTTACCGACAGTCGAAGTATTGCAATCATTTTTTTTTCATGTGGGCGGGAATAACTGAATTTGTCTTTTAGACCGCCGCGCCACAACTTTATTTTGTTGACCTAAAAAAGTGAACGTATTTAACGATGCCTTCGACG